>RJWH01000291.1:0-600000 GCA_004363575.1 Solenodon paradoxus
AAAAAAAAAAAAAAAAAAAAGGCAGCAAAACACAAATATCTATGTAGAACTTGATCCCAAAGCATAATTTTCAAGTTCTCATAAAACAGTTCTAAGGATAGAGTACACTGGGACTCAAACTAAATCTCAATAAACTTATCTAGTATCTCTTTGGATCATAATGGCAACAAACTAAAAATCAACAAAAGAGGAAAGGGGAAATGAAAAAAAAGTGGAGAATAAAAATGTAGCTAAACAACAATCCACTTAGTGATGAATACGAAGGTAAAATACAGAAAAAAAATCTGGAGTCAAATTAAAATGAATAAAGGATTTATCAGAATTTATGTCATGGATCAAAGGTACTATAAAAAGAGAAATTTATAGCACTCAGGTCTATCTCCGGAAACATGAAAAATCAACTAAAAATGGAAGCCAACACCTAAAGGAATTGGAAAAAAGGAGAAAATGGAAATAAGTTAGTAGAAGAAAGAAAATATTAAAAATTAGAATAGAACTAAATGAAATAGAAATCAAAAAGACTGTTCAAAATTAATCAAAGTTGTGTTGAAATATATCTTAGGAGTAGGGAAACTACACATATGGGGAACATGCAAATATGAGTTTATTTTAATATGCAAAATCAAAGTTTCTACAATAAGAAAACCAAGAGCTGATTTGTAGAAAATGCAAAAACTAGACAAACTTTTGGCACAAAGAGAAGACCCTAATTAATAAAATCAGAAATTAAAAAAGAGAAATTACAACTGAAACAACAAAAATACAAAGGATTATAAGAGTATATTATGGAGAATTTTGGAACAATAAATTGGATAACTTAAAAACAAAGTCTAATTTTGAAACATACATTTTATGACTAAATCCAAAATAAAAAGAAACAGATTGATTACAAATACAAGAATTTAATCTTTCATAAAAAACCTCTTCAAAACAAAACTCCTGGGCAAGATGATTCTGCTAGTGAATTCTACCAAACTTTAAAAAAATTAATAGTAATCCTCAGAATATTCCAAAAAATTGAAGAAACTTCCAAACACTTTTATGTCAACATTACTCAATTCCAAAACCAAACAAGGACATCACGTACAGAGAGATACAGACCAATATCTCTAATAAATATTGATGCAAAATCCTCAACAGAATATTGGCAAAAGAAGAAATAATTCATCAAAAGACCTATAAATCACAATCAATGCAATTTATTCCAGGGATACAAGGATAGTTGAATATACACAAATCAATTAATGTGTTACAAAACCTCAAAAAAGGAAATTCAAAAAGCATATTATCATATAGATAGATTCACAAAAATGTTTGATAAGATTCGGCACGTTTTCTATATAAAAACACTCCAAAATAATATAGATGGAATGCAACTCAACATTATAATGATTATAGATAACAAACACACTGAAAGTATCATACTCAATGGAGAAAATCTCAAATATTTTCCTCAAAGATCAGGACTAAGGTAATGATATTTATACTCATTGTAATTATTCAGTAGAATGTTGGAACTCCTTGTCAGTGCATTAGACAAGAAACTGACATAAAATGTATATAAATTAGAAAGAAGTAAAAATATCACTATCTGCATATGACATGAAAACATGTAGAGAACTCAAAAACTTCAGTTAATAGTTGATCGAGGAGGAGACAAAAATGGCAGCAGAAGACAATCCCTGATCTGAATCAAGAAGACAAAACTAGCCTTTTTTTTGGCTAAGACATAGACAGGAAGTTTATCATTGCCTCAACAATTTAGAAATAGCTCAACAGCATTTAGTGGAGTATGGAAGGGAGTATAAACAACTGTGAGTTGGAGGTGGGTGAGTGCATGTGAACAGCAGTTGTGTCAGGGGAGCAGTGGGCATGTAACTGAGCTGTGTGGTGGAACTGCACAGTGAGTGCAGAGTGGAGCAGTCGCTCCAACTAGTTACATTCCCAGCCAGAACTCCACAGAGGGAGAATGTAGCTGGAGACTTATCTGTGGGCTTAAGGGAAGCAAAAATATAGAAATCTGGGCCTGAAATACCAGTCTTGATGTAGTTGGAGCACCAAAGAGATTAGCATTCTCCCTTGTCTACCAAGAACCATTGGCACCCAGCTCCAAAGGAAAGGCATTTTAATACCACAGTATGTGGACTGATAGAGCAAATGATAGAGGCTTATGAAAGAGGACTGGCCTGGTGATGTCAGAGAATTCAAGTTCACCCAGGACCACCTGAATAGAACAACAATACTTGCCCACACAATCTTTGCAGCCCTCTCCACACAGAAGCCATATACCACCTCCCAGCACACATAAAAGCCTGCAAGTAGCAAATATATTAAACAATATTAGAATGCCATCTGTTACAGGGAAAAGGGAGGCAATTCAACAATAAGCAAATGAGAAAATTCGGAAATCTCATGAACCAAGGAAACAAAAAAAGATATACCATCGAAGTTTGGAAATAGGGATTTTTTTTTTCCTCTAACAGATAAGAAATCCAATGTAGCAATCATAACAAAACTTGAAGAGATGAAAGATAACTCAGAAAAATAGATCAAAGAACCACAAGAGAACTCAGCAAAATAAGCCAATGAGCTAAAAATGCAATAAATAAGCATGTGGCAGAAATTCAAGGGTTGCATAAGAAAATATTGGAAATCTAGGAGATAAAGAATGTGGTGAGATCAAGAGCACCATAGAAAGTTATGGATTCATAATTGAACAAATGGAAGATAGGATCAGTGATCTGGAAGATAGAAATGTAGAAATAAACCCTGTAGAAGAAAAGATAGATATAAACTATAAAAATAAATTTAAAGTTGCTCATAACCTATCTGACTTAATTAGGAAAGGCAACGTATAAGTAGTGTGAATTCCAGAAGGTGAAGAGAAATAAAAGGAAAAGGAGATTGTATTCATAATCACTGAAAACTTCCTAAGCCTGGGAAAGGAAATGAACATACAATTAAATAAGGCCAACAGAATACCAATTATCTAAATGCAAAGGTGCCTACAACAAGATATATAATTGTGAAACTATAAAAAATCCAAGACAAAGAAAGGATCTTAAAGGTGGCCAGGGATAAACCCATCAGGTTATTAACTATTAAAAGACTTCTTAGCAGAAACCCCACAGGCCAGGAAAAAATGGAATGATGCCTTCAGAATACTCCGAGATAAAAACCAAGAATACTATCTCCAGCAAACTTCTCTCAGATATGAGGGAAAGATAAGGATATTCCATGACAAACAAAACTTGAAGACATTTGCTGTCACAAGACCTCCCCTACATAAAAAGAAGGAAGTCTACCAAAAACTAAACAACGAAATAACTAGGTAGACAACACTGAGAAACAAGTCAAAAGTCAACAGTAAACTCTCAAAAATCAATAATCTCTTTCAATGTAAATGTGTTGAATTCACCAATCAAAAGGCACAAAGCGAGCAGTTGCGTTAAGAAATAAAACCCTACTATATCCTGTTTGCAAGAGACTTAAGATCCAGAGACAAACATAGACTTAAACTAAAGGGCTAGCGAAAGATATTCTAAGTCAATGGTGAAACTACAATAGCAGAAACTATTATCGTCATCTCAAGACAAAATAGACTTTGGTCAAATAAATATATTAAGAGATAATTATGGCCGTTATATAATAAAAAAGAATCAATACAAGAAGATATAACATTCATTAACAGATATGCACCAAATAAAAGAGTACTGATATATATTAAGCAAATATTAAAAGGACATATATACAGAAACAATAATAGTAGAAAACTTTAATATGCTATTCACAGTAAAAGACAGATGATTCAGAAAGAAAATTGATAAGAAATAACAGCATTGAGTTGTAAATCACAAGAGATGAACTTAACAGACATATATAGAACATTATACCCTAAAACAATAGACTCCAGATTCTTTATAAGTGCCTATGGAACATTCCAAGGACACAAGTCAAGTCTCAATACATGTACAAAGTTTAAAATTATATCTGATATTTATCAGATCACAATGTCATGAAATTAGGGATGAACCAAAAGAAGAAAGGAGCCAAAACTGCAAAGTAATGGAGAATAGACATGTTATTAAAGAAGTTTGCATCAAGGAGACAATCAAAGGAGAAATTAATAAGTAGCTGGATTCAATTGAAAATGAAGACACGACTAATCAGAATCCATGGGATGCAGCAAAAGCACAATTAAGAGGGAAATTTATAGCAATACAATCACACTTCAGGAAACAAAAAAATGCAAATAAAAAATCTCAACCTTCACTTATAAGAACTAGAAAGAAACGAGAAAAAGAAAGCAAAATTTAGTAGAAAGAGATATAAAACTTAGAGCAGAAATCAATGACAGAAATAAAAGACTTCAAAAATCAGTGAAACCAAGAGATATTTTTAAGAACAGACAAAATAGAGAAACTACTGGGTAGATTCACAAAGAAGAGGCGAGAGAAAGCACAAATAAATAAAATCAGAAAAGCAAGAGAAGTCACAACTGATACAGCAGACATATAGAGGAATTTTAGAGATTATTATGTATACCTGCTTGGCAAAAAACCTGATAACCTAGAAGAAATGGATACATTCTTGTAATATATTGTGTTTGAAGACTAAAATAAGAAGAAATAAAAATTCTAAACACTTTAATCACAGGTAAAGAAATCGAAACAACAATTAAAAATATCCCCAAACACAAAATACCTACATCAGATGGTTTCACTGGTGAATTTTACCAGTTGTTCAAAGAAGAGTGAATACCAGTCCTCTCAAATTATTCCAAGAAATCAAAGAGTATAACAATCTTCAAAATGCATTTTATGATGCCAACATTACCATGATTCCTAAACCTGACAAAGATGACACCAAAAAAGAAAATTACAGGCCCATTTCCCTGAAGAATATTGATGAAAAAATTCTCAACAAAATACTGGCAAACCAAATCCAATAACTAATTAAATGAATCATACACCATCATCAAGTGGGATTTATTCCAGGTATGCAAGAATGGTTCAACATATGTAGTCAATAAATGTGATACCTACACTGATAAAAATTAAGACAAAACTACATGATCATCTCAATAGAGGCAGAAAATGCATTTGGTAAGATTCAGCAACGTTTTAGGCTAAAAACTCTCCAAACAATGAGTACAGAAGTACAGAAGGAATGCACTTCAGCATAATGAAGGCTATTTATGACAAACCCACAGCCAACATAATACTCAGTGGAGAAAACCTGAAACCTTTTCCTCTAATATCAGGAACAGGCCACTTCTATTCAATATAGAGTTCAAAGTCCTGGCTATATCAGTTAGTCAAGAAAAAGACATAAAAGTTATCCAAATTGGATATGAATAAGTGAAACTATCACTATTTACAGATGGCATGATACTGTATATAAGCAAACCCAAGAACTCCAGTAAAAAGCTACTAGAAATAATAAATAGTTATAGTAACATGGCAGTCTACAAAATCAATATTTAAAAATACGCTGCATTTCTATATGCAAGTAATAAAAACGCAGAGTGAGAAATCAGGAAAACAATCCTATTTACGGTTGCATTGAAAAGAATAAAATACATAGGAATAAAGTTAACCAAGGAAGTGAAAGACCTATACACTTAAAACTAGAAGATATCTATGAAAGAAATAGAAGATAACATGAAGAAATAGACAGGCATTCCATGCTCATTGATTGGAAACATTAACATACTTAAAATGAGCATATTACCTAATGCAAAATTGAGATTTAATGTTATTTCTATTAAAATCCCAGATAGCCTTCACAGAAATAGAACAAAATAAATCATAAAATTTATTTATAAATACAAGAGACCCAGGATAGCAAAAATAATCCTGAGGAATAAGAACAAAAATGGAGGTATTACAAGGGAACACTTACACACTGTTAGGAGGAGTGTAGGATAGTTTAACCATTGTGGAAAATAGTTTGGAGATTCCTCAAAAAAATTGACAGTGGATATCCCATTTGCTTCAGTCATTCCTTTACTGATATATACCCTAAAAACACAAAGACACTTATTTGCAGAGATTTATGTATCCTCATGTTTGTTTCAGTATTATGTACAACAGGCAAGAGCTAGAAACAACCTGAATATTCATCAACAGATTAGTGGATTAAATATGATGCTATATATAGATAGCATACATATAACGGAATATTATGCAGCTATCAAAAAGGTAAATCCTGTCATTCACAGCAACATGGGTGGATCTGGAGGGACTAATGATTGATGAGATGTCAGAAGGAGAAAGGCAGACATCATATGATATCACACATATGAGATATACAAAGACAGTAAGCAAGGGAATAAAGTACATTAAACAAAAGCAGACTTTATAAAACTAAATCAAACAGATTTTATTCAAAAAAATGCAAATCAAAGGTTGTGGGAAGGGGTGGGGGAACAAATGGTGTAGAGGACGAATTTAAAGGTGAAGGAAAAACTGAAATGGTGGTGAATTAACAGTATTACATATAGATTTCCATCTCTTATAATGTATACCTTAAAACTATTTAATGTTTTAATGTAATCTCACTTCAATAAAATTAATTTTGAAAAGTTGATAAAAGTAGCAAATAAATTTAGAAAACTAGCAGTCAGCAATTGATATAAAGTATAGGTTGCATTTCTGTCTGAAAACAGCAAACTATCAGAATGGGAAGTCGGGGAAACAATCCCATTTACAATTACATCAAAAACAATGAAATACTTTGGAATAGATTTATCCAAAGTGAGAGACTTGTACTCTAAAAATTATAAGATATTGTTGAAAGAAATAGAAGAGAAAAGGAAATGGAAAGATAGTCCATGTTCATGAATTGAAATAATTAACATTGTCAAATAGTCTTATCACCTAAAGCAAATATACAAATTTAATTCAATTCCTTCCAAAATCCCAGCAACATTCTTCACAGAAATAAAACAAAAGTTGTAATTACTTAGAATTACAAAAGATCCCAAATGAAAAATATAATCCTAATGAAAAAGAATAAAAATAGAAGTGTCATTCTCTCTGACTTCAAGGTATACTACAAAGCAATAGTAATGAATTCAGCTTGGTATTGGAATAAAAACAGACTCAGAGATCAATGTAATAAAATTGAGAGCCCTAAAATAAGCCTGTACATATATAAATGACTAACTTACAGATAAATTATCAGGCACATACAAGGGGATAAGGACAGTTTATACAATAAACAATGTTGGGAAAATTGGACAACTACATGCAAAAGTTGAAACTAGTTATTACCCATTACTATACACAATAATTAACTCAGAAAGGATCAAAGACCTGGATATAAGACCTAAAACCATAAATTTCATAATAGAAAACATAGGAAAACCACTTTTTGATATTGGTATCTTGGTTGGACTAATAAATGTCTTCTGGAACTCAACTCCGATGGTAAAGGAAATAACCTCCAAAATAAACAAATGAGAGGAATCAAACTAAAAAGCTTCTACACAGCAAAAGTAACTGTAACCAAAAGGAAAAGACTTTCTAGAGAATTGGAGATTTTTCACATCATTCAAATGACAAAGACTTAATATACAAAATATATAAAGAACTTATAAAACTAACACCAATAACAAAAAAGTCTAACTTAAAGTGGATAGAAGATAGACAGTTATTTGAAGAAAACATAAATATAACCAAAAGACACATGAAAAGATCATCTACCTCTTTTGTTATTAGGAAAATGTGAATCAAAACAATTCTAAAGTATCACCCTATATTTGTGAAAACTGTTGTTATCTAAGACTGAAAACAACTAGTGCTGGCAAGGATTCACAGAAAAAGAAGCATACACAGCTGATAGGAGTGTAAATTGGTGCAACCATTATGAAAACTATTATGGATATTTCTTAAAAGATTGCTAATGGAAATTTCATATTATCCTGTTATCCCACTTCTAGGTATTTACCATGAAACAAAACACTAATTCATATGCATATATGCATCTCTGTGTTTATTGCGGTATTATTTACAATAGCCATGGTGAAGGAAGAAATGGACTAATGACAATAAACTTAATGTATTATATACAGATGTTGATTTGCAATAATGTATACCTTAAATCCATAATGCAATGTTCAATAAAATTAATGACAAAAATATTGACATGTATGTTTTATTTTTCCTAAAATAAATTGGAAGTTTATAGAAAGCTTTTAATATCATATATCGAAACTTTGTCTTGCTATCTAAAAGAAACATGCTGATTTTCCTTGGTAATTTAGGAAGATTTAACTCATATCAAAGACACATTAGAAATGATCAATTGTTGACTTGTGTTGGAATAAAGCTTTCTTTTCTAGGACAGGACAGGTAATGTAGTTAGCATAAAATAGCTATAATGAGTATTCAATAGCTGTAATGTGGGGGAAATACAATTAAATTTAATTAAGTAGGCTTAATGACTAAAATGTTAATGCAGTTCTATTTTACAGTCTCTAGACTGAATGTGTATTTTAGCTGATGTATTCATAATGATACCTAACATTCATTTGATTCTGCTCCCTGTCACAGAAGGAAGTAGACTGGTTTAGAGACAAAATTTAAAAACTTTCTTTTTTGTATAACATTTATTTATGACATTTGAATTTTAATAAAATAAATCAGGTAGATTAATTCTTAGTCTGAAATCTGAAAGATGGTGTGCCCTGGTGGAGTAGCAGTTGGTCACAGTCCATATATACACTAAGGAACTCGTCCTGGCATCTGGGGAAAAAAACAAGATCAACAACTAAATAAAATAAATAAAATGCTCCTTACTCCTCTCTCTTCCTGCCTACATGCTTCTGGATGCTATCATTGCTGTCTGAATCTTTCCTTTAAAAAAAAAAAAGAATCTGAAAGGAGTTCAGAGAAAATACCAAAGAGAGAAAATGACACAATGCATATTTTCCAAATAGTGGTGTCTTACCACTTGCATTACAATTAACTCAAATGCTTAATAAGTATATATGGGCCCACTCAAAACACACTAGGTCAGAATCTTTCAGGTTTGAACAGAAGCATCTGAGTTTTTAACAGCTACATTTGGCTATTTTAAGACATTAAACATTGAGTTATTGCTAATTAAAAGAGCACCTCTCTTTTTTTTTTGTGATAATAATAAATCTATTAAAGGCATCATGGCCCAGATCATCTATGCTGTCTTTAAGAGCAACACCTTCTCAGAACTTTATTGTGTTCACCAGTCCAGAAGCTAGAATGAATCTTGTCACTCGAACTTTTAAATAGAGGTTCCATTAAATTACATAACTCATTAAATCATTGGTTATTAGTGACTGAGTTCAATTTGCAGTTCTCTCTCAGGAGGTTCTAAGGATAGAGCTGAAAGTTCCAACCAACTAATCATGTGGTTGTTCCTCTGATGAAGAATCCTAAGGCTCTTTAAGAATTTACAGTCATTTTATTAACATAAACTTTGTCAGGGTCTAAAGGAAGTCCCGACGAATAACAAAACACTAGTATCATTTAGGAATTCCAAAGACTTTAGGACCTCTATTCCAGTAGCCTGGAACAAAGGTAGTATGTTATCTTTTGACTATACAGTACCAGTACTTCGTTATTTTTGTATTGACAAAAACAGTCTGTGAAGACTATTTAAAATTATATGAACTGATTAATGATTTTGAATTAAAAATAATTTATTTTAACAATTTTTATGTATATTTTTTCAAGATCTTTAAACTAAGTCTTTTGTCTTATTATGCTCTAAAAGACTAAAAATTATCCTAAAAGTCTGCACCTGTCATTTCATCTTGGTTGCAGTTATTCATGGTTTTCCTATTTGTATGTTACTTGTAATTTCTACTTAAGTTTGCATTTCCATAGTTAATATTATATTGAGCTTTTTTTATTCCAAAAGTGAATTATTAACTTGTGTTATTCAAGATATATGGGAATATAATAAATAGCCACCGAACTCATTGGCCTAATAGAATCAAATGCTTCTTACACTTGGCTCATATGTTAAAGAGAAGCAGTGGTTGCTTCTCATTATAGTCACCAGGGCCAAAGACCTGTGGAGGCTATCAGGCAGACCAAACACTTAATCTCTTTACCTAGAGAGATTTTTGACTAGTTGAAAGAATTTTTCCATATGTTGTCATAAAACATTCAGAGGCTTTAATAATGAGTTTAACAAACATACCCTTGATTGATGTATACCAAGAATCTGAGTTTTAATTGGCCTTTTTAATGAAAAGCATGTCTCCATTTTAATTTTTATTATTTGGAATTGAGAAACACTTCTGCTTCCAAACCAACAAGCTCCTAAATTTGTGAGCTTTCCCTAATTCTTTTAAAATCTGTTTTCTTGAACTCATGCTTTTCTTCTGATACCATTTACATGCAGTTAATTACAATTAACACCAGCATTCTTTTTTTCCCCACTACTAGTATGCAAGTTGCTTTCCAATCAGATGAAAATGTTACCAAATTTTGAGCTTGACTAATATGAACCATTTTTTCAGACTCCTAGTTTAGTGTCTTCCTATTTGTTACTTAGTCTTTACATCAATTCCACATATTTTATATTTGCTGTCACAGAAGCACCCATTTTTGTCAAATCACCCAGAAGAGATTATAGTTATGCATATTTTCATTTCACCCTCTAGTTCTATATATTACGTTTTTGTTTACTACTTGTGTCCTGGGATGCAGTGTGACACTGGATGTTACCTATATAAATGAATTTCTTGTCTTTCAGCTTTCGATAATGTTTATAAATAGAAGTTCATGAATAGAAGAAAAATCAAAGTCAAGGGGAAACTAAGGTCAGGGAACATTCTAAATTTTATTTCCTTAAGGTCACTATCAGTTGGAAGGATTCCTTTACTGAAGACTATAGTTATAATCTGGCTCTCTCCACACGACTATATTATCCTCATTCTAGAAATTTACTCTTCTTCTTCTAGCCTTTTTAAGTTTAATGATCATTTAAATCTTCACAATTTTATGAGGGGCTACCTTTTAGGTTATTGCTTGATTAGATTATATTGAGTAATGCACAATCCCCAAATTTTTTGTGGTTTAACATGATAAAATTTATTTCTTTCCTAAGCTAAATATCCCACCTTTTTAGTGTTTTCATAAAGTCTGGTCATGCTAGTTGCTCAATATCACAGGCTCAGCCCAACTCATGTTTCTGTGATCAGCAGAACTATAGGAAGAGGATATGGCTACTCATGTAAGGATCCTTTGACTTCTGCCTGGATGTGGCACCTGCCTCTTTTGCCTGTATTTCTAACCTCAAAGGAATTAAGTACCACCATAACATGTAACCAAAGTAGCTTCAACAAGTAGGAGTTATTTACCTCAGTAAGTCTGAAGTTAAGCAGTTATTTGCACAAGTTTACCTACCTGGGCCCTTTATATCTCCTTGCTGTGTAATTCTCAGCATTTTAGCTTAGGTCTATATGTTTATTAATTGCTAGGGTTGCCATAGCAAAGAGCCTCAGAGAGGGACACTTAAACAAGAGAATACTTTTCTCACAGTTCCAGAGACTAGAAGTGCAAGGCAGAGTATTGGTAGAGTTGATTTCATTCTGAGCCTTTACTTTATATCTTATAGATTTTCCTCTACTCTTTGCGTCTTTATATGGTTTCCTTCTGTGCAATTATATGTATTCCAAACCCTTCTTCTTGAAAGAACAATAGTCATAGACCAAACCAATGATTTCATTTTAATTTGATTACTCATGTGAAGATTCTGTTAAATATATTCACATTCTGAAGTACAAGCAAATAGGATTTCAACATTTGAATTTAAGGAGGGGAACAATTTTTCATATACCACTGTGATTATCACTTTGTGGTTTTAAGATAATTACAACAGCTCTGCAATTCATATTTGCTATAAAACTGAAAGAAAAGAGAAAAGAAGGAAAACTGCTAACTTCATTCTTTTAGAAAAAAAAGGCTTCCCATTCTATCATCCCTCACTTTTATAGTTAATTTATGTATAGCTCATTGGCTAGATCTTTCTCAGATTGTCACTCCTAACTACAGAAGAAGCTGAAAAAAAAATAACAGGATTTTTCAGTATTGACCATACAGTGGACAAAGAAAAAATTATTAAGAATAGATTTGGGGTCACTCAATTTACAGTCTAGTCCACAGAATTTCATATAATATTTAACAAGCATATTTATTGACTCTTAATATAAGAGTAAATATAAACACTCTCGATATAAGAGTAAACAAAGCACAAACATTGCTTTCACAGAACTTACAATATGGTGCTAAGGATAGGCAATTAAATTGGCAAAACAATACTGCATGCTGATGGAAAAGATGAGGAGCTACAAAATGTACTAGAGAAACTAGAGGAGAAGAAACAAATCTAGTAATAGAAAGTCAAGAAAAGTTTCACAAAATATGTGACATCTATATTTTTCTATTATTAGTAATTAAATAAATTAATATGTACTTTTTAGAGTTATTTTTAAACAGTAAGTAAATTGATGTGTAACAATTCAAAATAATTAAAATGTATGTTGACTTTCAGTTGCTTTTATTTCTCATTAGTTTGTTTAGTATGTCACAACAGTAAATAAACCCTTTTGTACTACTTAAAATATGTTAGACACAATTTGAAGAGTTCGTTTTTACTCAGTTAATCCTCAGTTTAATTAAAGGAAATAGTTACTAATAGCTCCCTAATTCTGTAGATGAAGATGTTGAGACACTGGAAAACTGACAATTTGCTCAAGGTCATGTAGCTATTGAAAGACAAGTAAAGGATATGAGTCAAGTCAGCTCAGTTCCAAGGATTATGCCTTTGACGCTTGTCACTAGAGCTCTCTTTATTGTATTCTCTCTCTTAAATTTATTTCAAGTGGTATTAGGATTATCTCATACTATAATATTTCATGCTATCTAAGTTTTTATCTCTGGCAATGATCTACTACTACACTACTGAAAGATAGAATTGGACGGTTGGAGTAAACTTTTTGTATTATCTACAGATATTGACTTATAATGATGCACATTTTAAACTTATAATAAAAAGATACACTGCTCCTTCAATAGAATTTTTAAAAATAATGTATATACTTCCAAATAAACTCTTGGAGCAATCATTTTCTACTGAAATGACAAAATGGGGGAAGTGCTACAAAATGCCATCAGTACATAAAATACTTTTTTTCCTTAAGGTTAGTATTTTCTCCACTTATGTTTTCTCTTCCTCAAGGATATGCTGTAAAGCAAATATTGTTGATCAACATTCAAACAACTTGTATACAAGATTTTAGAAATTATGTTTGTTTTTTTGGTAGCAACTAGATTATCTTGTTTTGACTTCCAATTTTGTTTTGTTTTGCTTCATATTTTCTTTATTTTTGCCCCTTCTTGGCATAGTTTCTACTTAGCCTTTGCTTCAGAATAAAATGAAAGCACAAATATTCACAAACTATAATAAGGTATTTGCTATAATTTTTCAGAGACATATATTTCAGAATTAGTGAAGGTTCAGTTTTACTTTACTTTCTTCTGGTTTGAGGTTTGCCAAAGTATCTGGTACAATAAAAGGATCTGAAGAACACAGTGGAGGAAAAAGAAAATAATTTGTCCTCACTTTTCATTTCTAACATTAGCTACAATGTGTCTATTTATGACAGCTAATTACATTATTCATAATCAAAAATTATTTATAAAATTCTACACTTTGAGAAGTCAGTGAACCCACAATCCTCAAAAGGCTGGTAACTTTTTGTAAATACACATTGTGTATAAACAATTGTGACTTGAGTGAAGATTTTATTTGTTATAGCCAAAAATAGTTAATAGCCTTTTATAGATTTTAAAGCTTACTATCACCTACTATTCATTTCTTCACAGTAATCAGGATATTTTGAAAGAATTTTATTTTGCATTGTCAATTGATAGAATATGCTTTCATACCATACAATATACTCTACCATATTGTCCAGTTCTCAAGGGAAATAATGTTTCTGAAGCTCTGATTCAATCATGGCACTTTATCACTTAAAATCCAGTTGTGACTTCTCATTATTTTTGAGAAAAATACAAATCTTTAACATATTTTGAGATCTTTACAGTATATCTAGAACAAACCTAGCTCATTCACATTTATATTATTTGGAGCAATATGAAATGAATAAAATTAAGTATTTGTGTTTTGAATTATCAAGAGTCTTGAAAATTCCCAGGATGTGCTCTTTAACTTTATTGTCATATTACAATTTTTATTTTACCTTGACATAGAAGCTTGCAATTCTTGTGTTCCCTGTCATAAAGATTTATATTAAAAAGGCAATTTATTCTGTTTGATAACTTAATTTGAAAATAGACCTCTGCTTTCTCTTGACTATGCCTATTTATATTTTAGAGTCAGTACAGACTTAATATTTAAAGCCAATTGATCTTTGTTGTCTTTAATTTTCTCAGTTTTATGACGGTGTAAATGAATCACTGATATATCATAGCCATGCCTTAAAGACCTGCTAAGCAAAAACTGTTTGTAATGGTATCACAGTTCCAGCTACGGTCATCACCTACACTCAATGTCATGATCATATGGTCATTCCATTTTTCTTGAGAAAAATATATCTTTAATATACCTTGAAGCCTCCACAAATTTCTCCCATACACCTAGTTCTCCCTGTTCCAACTCTTCTCATCTCTATTATCCCCTAATAATATATTCAAGCTTCATCTTGCCATAAGACCTTTATATATAGCCCTCAAATGGAATGGTTTTCCCTCATCTCATCATCTAATAATGTCATCTATCTGTAATCTTCTATGAGAAAACAAATTTCCTAGATAAAATTTTCCCTGTCCACTCCAGTTAGGTAAAACTCCCTTGATAAGATCAATAGCATCTTCTATGTCCCCTGTGAATCACAACTGTAGCTAAATATTATTTGAGCATGTATTTCATTCATGATTTTATTTATTAGTCTCTACCTCAACCCTTTGAGTCTGCTTTGTTCCAATGCAATATATAATAAATCTTCCATGTTTATTTGATGAATGAATGAATGAGTTAATAAAACTATACTTTTCGCAACAATTTTTATTACTGTCATATTCCTAAACATTTAAGAGATAAATACCTGGAAAGCAGAGTTATAATATTCTCTCTTGCTAGTAATATTACCATATTCTACATAACATGTATATAAATTTTATTACTGGCAATGTTGGAGATATAGTAGCATCAAATTCATTTTTATTAAAATTGAGTGATGTGATTTATAGAAAAATAAAGAGCAGATATATATTGGATTTTAATTTGGTTTTTGAGATGTTCTCTGATTGAGATAGAATTATGTGTATCCCATTTAAAAAGTTCATTAGCTTCTTATATGATATCTCTATACTAACATGGGGAAAAAAAAGAATGCCACCAGATAGGAAATATTAATGATGTATGGAAATGTAGAACATTTATTAACATTTAGTTACTGTTTTTAGAAAATTAGATATAGGTTGTCTAGTTCCAAGATGGCAGACTGTTAAGATCTCAAGCTTGTCTCCTTCCCGTAGTATAACCAAAAAAAGCTTATTTGGCAACTATATCTTTGAAAAGAAGGAGGACCAACATCTCCACAAAAAAAGGTTTATATCCCTCCATAAAAGTTAGGAGAAGAATGTATCTCTTGGATCCACACTGTTCAGAGAGTCCTGGGCCAGGAGGGGAGCCCAGTGGACCAACACTCTCCTGGAGCTATTGAATTTTCTACCTTATTGAGAGTCCTCATGACTGGGAAATGTTTTAAGTTACTGAGCCTGGAGCCTTGACTGTTGTGAAAAGGGGGTTTGCCTCTCTATGAACACTGCTTCCTCACAGTGCAGGAGCTGGAGGCCGTCATTGCCAGAAGGTCCCTATGAAGAAACATTTGCCCTCTCTGCCATTAACACACTATTGTGGAACTGGGACTCCCAGCTGCCTTTCCATTGGCTTCCAGAGACAGACATCCAGGTCAACAGCACCCTTACAGATAGCTGACTAGTTCTGGTAAGGAACACTCCATTCTATACCCTCATGGTGAAAATAGTTGGAAGTGATTTATCAAAACAGCAGCTTTTAGGGCTATAGCTACATAGCTTCCTATCTTCTTGGTACCTTATGAAATTCACTCCAAGACTCAAGGCTTTCTTACCATCCCATTTGGGACTGCCACTTCTCTGGTGGACTGAGGAAATTTTATAAGACATTTTACTCTATTAAGACCAGTTCCTAAACCTCTCTCTTTTGTTGTGTCCATTGGGACTTTGACCTGCTTACAGACTGGGCTCACAACTCTTGAGTTTCACTCCATGGACTTTGTTGTCCATGACTACGACTTTGAGAAAAACCTTGCATTCCCTATCCAACTCCAACCCTATAGGCAGAACTCTCAGGACTAAACACAGGGCTGACCTTAGGGCTTCAGCAAATCCAATAAGGATTAAGAATACACAGCTAAAGGAAGTTCAGCTTTCTGGATCAATATCCAGGCCTATTCTGTACAATTTGATGCCCTAACACAAGGCATTTACATGAGGGAAATCCAACCAATAGAAACAAATGTAAAATATCAAATAGACAGAAGCATATAAGCAAAATGGTGGACCAAAACAAAATCTCAGGGGAAGCTCTGAATGCACAGACTTAAGTACACTACCTGATGAAGACTTGAAAGCAAAGGTTTTAAAGACAAAGAAATCAGAAAAAAAAACAAAAAACATAAAGGAATAAAAAAATATTTACAACGAAGGTAGAGAAAAATTGAGCCAATTCAAAAAGAATTCTTAGAGCTAATGAATACTACAGCTGAACCAAATAACACAATAGGGGTTCAAGAGTAGGGTGGAATAAGCCTTCAATAGAATCATAGTGCTAGAAGGTAGGATAATGGAATGCAGTTAAGCAGATCAGAAAGGAAAATTAATAGAAACAAAGACATATGTTATTAGACTGATAGAGTAACATCAAGAAGAACAATATTGACATCATAGGGGTCCTAGAAGGAGAAGGGAGAGAAAAAGGAGAAACTGTATTTAATAAACAAAAAAATCTGAGAATTTCCATAAACTGAGGAAAGAAACAGACTTTCAGACCCAAGGAGCTTAGATAAAATTACATGTAGATATTTAAATCTGAATTGTCAAAGTCATATTTAATTATTTATTCATTAAGTACAGGCAATAAATAGGCATTATGAGGCTATTTAAATAAGAGGGTAGGGTTTTTCTCTCCTCAAATCTAGAATTTAATAAAAAAACAGACACAAAGAAATGCCAGACTATTGTAACAAATGTTGTCGTACAGTGTTATGAGCTCAATTGTATTCCCTATGCCATTTAAATGTTGAAGTCTTAACTGCTGGTACCTCAGAAAGTTCACTGAATATTAGAGATAGAGCTTTTAAGAGATAAATAAGGTAAAAGGAGATCAATAGGTGGGTACTAATCCATTATGAAAGGTGTTTTATGAAAGAGGAGATAAGGACACATATACAAAACAAGAACATCTGAGGACTTAGGAAGATGGTCATCCATAAGCCAATGGGGAACATACTCAATCAATGATTTTAGATTTCTAGCTTACAAAACTGTAAAAAATAATTTCTGTTGTTTAAGTCACTTTGTCTGTGATATTTTTGTTAAGGCATCCTTACCTAAGTAATATATACAGTTACAATCAAAATGTTTTAGAAGCACAGATAAAAAAATACAATTTTGTCTTATAATTCAACTCCACTTATTCCTTAAACCTTGTCATCTGGAGTTCTTAGTATTAATTTCCTATGGTTGCTCTAATAAATTAGCACAAACACAGAGTCTTATAGCAATCCAAATTATTCTCTTAACATTTGGGGCCAGGAGTGCGAAATGGGCTTTCAGGAACTAAAGTTCAGGTGTTGTTAGGGTCTATTCATTCCTTCTGAAGGATCCCAAGGAGAATTTATTACTTTCCCTTCCAATTTCTAGATGTTGCATTATTATCACTTCCTACTTGCTTCTTTTGGCACATATGCTGCGACTTTATCTTCATTGTATAAAGTCTACTTAGATAATACAGGATAATCGTCAGTTCAAGATCCTTGATTAATTACATTAATAAAGTCCCTTTGCTGTATAAAAATTTCTCAAGTTCTGGGATCACAGTGACTATCTTTGGAAGGGTCATTATTCTGCCTACTACTTTCTACAAATTGTACTCCTGGCATCCTGCTTTCAAAGTCCAGTACTTTCTCTTTCATTTTCTTATTCCTATTAAACCTGATCATAGAACTTTAAGTGGTAACCATTATTGAGTGTTCATTTCTTCATGGTCTTGACTTCTGTCATTTGCTATTTACTGTAATGTCTTCTGAACTACTCTCTCCCTTGATCTGTCAAACTCCCTACTTCACTGTCACTGCTTGACCCTGTCATCCTCTATCCTGGATCAGTCACCCACACACTATTGCTCCTGCATAGTAGAGCTCACAAAATAAAATTATAGTCTCCATTCTAAATCAGGATTAAATGAGGTACATTAAGTCATAGTTGTCCTTTTCTAATTTCAATATCTGTTAAAATAAAATCTAACAAAAACAAGAAGACTATTTACCTTTCACTTCTAATATTCTCAGTTTTCATTACCTCTCAGTAAGTGGCCTAACTTTGTATATCTATAAAATAATTGAGCCCATAAACACAAAACACCTGTTTCTTACTTCCTTTACTCACAAAATCCAAGAGGTCCCTGGCATCACTTTGCAAATTATATTTATCCAAATGCAATTGTTAAACTGAACTAGGTAGGAGTTGCAGATAAAGTTGTGGCAATAGTGACCAACCTCTTCTACTATGTTGAGTAAATGCTGGAAAACAAATACATTTGATTGTGTCATACTGCTGCTCCCCAGTTATCTCCAGAGTAATTTCTATTTTTCACCTTATATTATAAAGGAAATTATTCCAATTTTTTCACACAACATACTATTCTATATCTATATCTCATATATTATCTACACTGTATTTATCACTATTATTTAAGTAAGCAGCTCCATATAAGCTATGATACATGCACAACATTTTTTCTCAGTCCTGAATTAACATTTTTTTTCTTATCTGCAATCTGGGAAACATTAGCAGAAGCTAGTGAACTTTCCTCTTAACTCAACTTAAATTACTACTTATTATTGCTTCTGCTACTACTACTGTTAATATTAATAATATAATAATATTTAATAATAACATAATATAATAACTGCAAGCTTAGGTGTTTAGCTTAGGTGTTAAGTCTGTGGCTTCTGCATAGTCCACATGAAGCTCAGGGACCTGGGTTCTTGACTCTGGACCCAGGGGAAAAAACGAAATAAACAACTATATAAAGAAAAGAGTTTTTCTTCTTCATCTTCCTTCCTGTCTACCTGCCTACTTGACTTCATTACTGTCTGCTACCTTCCTCTAAAATAATGTTCCTATATATAACATAACAATCAGCTACAGTTTATGAATAAATTGCTATAAATAGTGCACATATTATTTTTAATCCCCCATCACTTATGAATATGAATACAATTATTTTCCTTTTTCCTGTTGTATGAGGTGAGGCTTAAAGTAGGTAATTAAGTGTTACACCCAAGTTTCAGGATTTATACTCAAGTCCGTCAAATTCAAACCTTTTACTAAGCATTGTGCTCTATTGGCTTCTTTGCAAATTAAACATATTTATCTGCAGTGATACATATGCTATACCACAGATTCTAAACCCTATAGAACCTAAGCAATTATGTGAAACAGTTTGCATAATATTGACATATCAAATTATTTTTATTCCTGCCTGATTGCAAAGTTAATGTATTACTCAGAAAGAATCGAAGAAAGCAAATTTTGTTATTTAAAATATATGCTTTCTTACTGAGGAAATTAAAAATTGAGATTCTGAAAAATTTATAAAAGGAGAAACATTGTTTTGTGATTTGTAATCTGTGATCTCACTTATATATTTCAAATTACTATTCAGCAGAAAAAATTTTCCAGAAGTGTTTTTAATATCATTTACTTTCTTTGTATAAATTATATAAATATAATTAAAATAGTTAAGATTATAAACACCTAATTGGTTTCATTCTAAATTAAGGAAACAAAAAATCATAGTATTCAAAGTTAGTATTATTTATTTATATTTTATTTATTGTTTTTTAACGTCTCATTAAGCACTTACCACATGCTGTACAATGCACAAAACCATTTTAGGGGACTATATATAGAAAATATTTCTAATCAGTCTATAGACTATCAGATAAAAAGATGTTAATTCTCTATGTGATATTTTAGTTTGATGCTAATTGTTCATGGAGACTGGCATCATGTTTTCTTTCTTCTTTTTAAAGCCATCATCTTGAAAATTATCTTTTCATTTAAAACCCATAGAATGATAACAAGAGATGGACTGCCAGGTTTTGAAGCTCCCCAGAGATCGTCTAGCAATTACATTGTAGGCCATAGTACTTCAGAACATCAGACAATAGGATTCAAACACTTCATTTCAGCCAAGAGACACCACCACCAAGCAAATCATGCTACAATTAGCTTTTTATGGATAACGCTTCTCCACAGAAGAGTTTAGAATTTTCTATAGCCAAATTCATTCTTTATATCTATATCTAACATATGACAGACTCAACTGAGGATCTAACCAATGATGTCCAAATCAACAGATATTATAAGTCATATATCAGATGCATAAATAACTGCTCATTTTACCCAGAAGATGAATTACTGAAAATACATCACTACAAGGTTGACTAGCTAAATATATACTATGCAGTTTCAAACTGTTACTGCCTTATTCATGCCTGCAATTAAATTTTGAGAGTTAATGTACCAGAAACCTTGAACAGTCTTCTAGCGACCCCTACAAGTCAGGTCATGTAAACTGCAGGCATAAAATTTGCTGATGTTCTATGACTGGCACCAAATCTGACAGGTCTTCCTGGGCTTACTTTCAGGGTAAAACTCTACATTCCTGAAAGATCTTTCTTTTCATATTCTGCATTGAACCTAATGTGGTTCGTTTTCCTTAAGATAAAAAACAGAGTCTCAGATAAAATATAAATGCTTTAGAAAATACATGAAGCACACACATTAGCACACAGAACACTTCATTATTCCTTTAGTATAAATCAGGCAATTAGATAATCTGAAGAGCTGCATTAATTTATCTTTAGAAATAAAACTGTTTTGAAGATATTTATATGAATAACTAAAAGGAATGTGAAGTTAAGCAGAGATAATAATGTTACTTGTTTTATACATTTAGACAAATTATCTGAGCTAATTCCCAAGAGTTCTGTATTTACTATTAAATTATTCCTCTTGCTAGTACTTCTGGATTCTAAGGTATGAATGCATATAGATGTTTTTCTCCATGTAAGTGCTACATGAATTACTCTGAAGAAATTTTAGGAAGAAATGAAATATCTGATTGCCAATCACATAGTAGAGAGAGTGAACGATATGGGACAAGTTATGAATTTTTAGTAGCCATTTTCTGACCTCTAATTTTAAAGCATAAATGGAGTCTTCATATATGAATTTCATCAATGGAAGGAATACTAGACCAGGAACAGCAGGGATATAAATTCTACTTCCAACTTTTGCATAGACCTGCTTATACTCTCATACAAGTATTTAATTAACTCCTTAGAGTTTGAGCTAATGATATATCATATTCTGTTCAGATTTAAGATTTTATTATTCCATTTTTACAATATATTTATCTATCTTCCATCCCAGTCCCAGGAAATATTTATTAAATAGAATTTACTAAATTTTTATTAAGCAGTTTCAATTTCCATAATGTTTTAAGTGCTATGCAATTTGGAAATGTGTAGTTAAAAAAAAAACACTCTCAGTTCATAGCAAAAGTTTTCCAAAATTGAAGTATATTGAATGACAAAAAATTGTGTCCCATTGAAGCAGTTATTTATATATAACAAGTGATGCTTAATAGGTAGAGCAACAATTTGTAAATTTAATAGCTTACCAGGTGCCAAAGAGGAAGGATTTACACAGATGGATTAGAGACTGAGTAGATTAATTCAAGAAATTATGGCACATTAAGATAAAATTTTTTGTGAGGTTTTGGGTTTATGTGTTTGAGAAATAAATCTCATTATTCTTCCCTTTTGTGTTTTCTGAAGACTTATGATGTTGTGACTTTTATACATGTATAGGATAAAAGGAAAATACTGTTTAGTATTTTTGTCTATAGTCTTGCACTATTACATTAAACATTCTTATTCTCATATCTCTTTCCACAAAGTTCTTAAAAAATACCCAGTGAAAAAATATCAATAGAATAATTAGAAAATAATACACATGCAATGAAGAGGATTGTTTATAGCTTTATTTTTCAGTTTCATTATGTTTTATGAGATCAGTATTCAAATATTTATATTCAGATCCCTAAATGTTTTCTTTGATATATTATAAAATAGAGCAAAAGTGCTGTACAAGACAGTCACTGGGGGAAAAATGCTGTCTGACTATGGATAGAAAAAGTCTGTAACTATTAATTCTTAGAGTCAATAGTGAGAGTCTGTTAAGAGACATGTTATAACCCTCAACTGAAGCAGTCACTGTTCTTGTGCACAGAATATTCTGTGTATTCTTTTCCCCAAGGAAACACTTCATGTTGTCATTTGTGTATCTGCTTTTGTTTCCACTGGTGCATTTATGGTCTTTACTCCCAAACTGAAATTTTCAATTTCATGATTAAGAGAAGTCATGCTTTTCTCCATCTTTGTTTTATTTTTATTTTTAGTTAATTTTATTTAAAGGACATTACATTGCAGCACTGTATGCATTTAGGTCTACATATTAATAAATCAAAATCTGTATATAATAGAGTTTGTCACTATTTCAGTTTTCCTTCACTATACAATTAGCCCTTGTTCGGCCCCCTTCTCTTCCTGAGACCTTTGTATTGCTCTTTTTTTTGACCAAAAGTCTATTGTTGTTTGATTTAATTCTTTAATTTTCTTGATCTCGATACACTGCCTATGAGTGATATTATATGATGTTTGTGTTTCTCCTTTCTGGTTTATCTCCCTGTATAATTCCCTCCAGTTCCATCTATGTTGTTGCAAATGGCAGGATGTACCACATTTTCTTATCCACTCATCTGTTGATGGGTACTTAGGTTGTTTTCAATTCTTGATTATTGTGTATAATGCTATAGTAAATATTATGATATGTACAATCTCTGAAAATTACTGCTGTCCTTTTAGGGTAAATATCTAGCAGAGGAATAACTGCGTCATATGGAATTCCCGTTCTCAATTTTTTTGAGGAATCTCTGTACTTCATTCCATAATGGCTGTACCATTTTACACTCCCACCAACAGTATATGAGTTCCCCTTTATCCTTTTCAGCTCTTGAAGTTTACAATCATTTAAATAATAACCATTCTCACATATGTGAGGGAATAGATCACTGTTTTGAATTGCATCTTTCTAGTAACATGATATCTTTCATGTGCCTCATGGCCATCTCTATGTCTTTAAAGAAGTGTCTGGATCTGGAGGGAATTATGCTTAACGAGACAAGTTAGAAGGAGAAAGACAGACATCAAATGATATCACTAATATGTAGACCATCAAGCAAGAAAATGAACTAAATTAAACAAAAAACAGACTTTAGAAAACTGAAAATGTATTAAATAAAAAAATAGACTTCTAGCCAAATAAATAAGCAACTCAAAGATTGCAGTAAGGGAAGGGAGAGGTGGGACCTACAAGGCGGAGGAGATTAATTGTAAGGGAAAGGACAAATTGAAATGGAGGTAATCTCACCATATAGTACATAGATTTGATCCACTTTGGTGTGTATCTTAAACCTTTTATCCTGTTACAATGCAACATACCTTCAATAAAATAAATTATTAAAAAAAGGAAAGTAGAGAACTGTTGTACTGGGTATACTCTAACGGTAAGACAATGGCAATGTGCCTATAGCTGATAATCACAGTTACATTAATCAGGTCAGTTGAGAATGTGGTACAAATCACCACAGAATTCTGCTTCAATGTCTATCTTAATCTTAAACTTGATGTTTCAAACAGAGAGGATAGAAAATAATTAATATGCAAGATATTACAGCTGATTATTTTCTAGAAATAGCCAAAGATAGATATCCATAGATTCAAAAATCTCACAAAAATAATCCATAAAATAGTGAAAGAAGAAAGCACCAGGTACAAAGAAAACACTTGAAAAAAAGAAAGTAGAAATCTTTATAGGAGCAGCTACAAGAATTTAAACTGATTTATCAGCAAGAACAGAAACAGAAATTAATAAAGATTAATTTAATATACTGAAAAATATCTGTTAAACTAGAATAATAAAAAGCTAAAATATGCTTCAAGAATGTAAGTACAATAAAGCCTCTGTAAAAAATGGAATTTTCCACCAACAGAACAACTTTGCCAAAGTAATGTATAAAAATTGTCAATGATAGAAGGAAAATTATCCATGATAGAAGGTCTAATATACAAAGAAATAAAAAGAAAAATGCTATTAGATAAATCTAAGTGAATATTTACTGTGTTATATAAATCAAAAAAAGATTTTGGTCATAAGCCTATATGGTATGGCTTTTGAATATATAATTGATGCACATCATTTATTGAAAATATCACCCTTTTTGCAATGAATTTTTATTTGTATCTGTCAGTCAAGAATATATATATATATATATATATATATAATTTTTTCTGGGCCCTGTACATAAGTATAATTCACTGATAGATAGTAAATATTATGGCATGGAAAACTCTTTAGTAAAAACAGCTGTGTTAAAACATATGCATATACCTTATGATTTGGCTACTCTATTCCTAAATACACATTTAAAATATATGCATTCACCAAAAGATATGTACCAGAATTTTAAGAGAAAGATTATTTGTAATAATAAAATATAGAAAACTATCATAATACCCCAAACTTTTAATGAATAGTTATGCTATATCATCCGAAAAATATATAGAATAGTAAAAATGAAACAACTATAAATGTGTACAGTAACATGAACTAATTTCACAAACACAAAACTGAGGGAGAAAAGCCAAAAAATAAAAGGAGGAAAGACTTACAAAACAGGGACTTAACACAGAATAAAACCAATACAAGTGCTGGAAGTAGGATATTGCTAACCACTGAGTGTAGTATTATCTAAAATAAGGAACTCTTTTAGACTGATGGCAATGCTTTATTTCTTGAACTGGTAGCTATTTGCATAGGTGTATTCAATTTATGAATGCTTGTCGGACAGTATATTTAGGTGTAGTTTTAGCTGGATATTACATTTTAATAATACAATTTAAAAAATAATTAAATATTTAGATACTTCATATAGTTAAAGAACAAAATAAAATGAAGGAAATATTTTTAAGAGAACCAGGACTGGTATGATAGATGAAACTCTGCTTATAGGAAATTTTGTAAGAATTTTAAATAAAGAATTATTTTAGTAGTATTTTAATTAACTTAATATGTGAAAATACAGCAACAAAATAAATGTAAAGAAAAGAAGAATAAGGAAATATAGATCAGAAATCACTAGAATAAAAAACATGCATACTCCAGAATCAATTAAAAGTCTAATAGTTGTAGGGGGTTTTCTAAAAATATGACTAAATTGATATTTATAAGATTTATCAAGAAAAAAGAAAGGAAGTGAAAATAAAAGCATTAACTTTTGGAGTGAAAATAGTACATGAGCAATTGACAATATTAGAAAAAGATAATGAGCGGATATCATTAGAAACTTGATGCATTTCAAAAACTACCATGACTAAATCAAGATGTGGAAAATCAGTTTTGCAAAATTGATTTAAATTAAGTGGAAGTCAGTTAATAATTCAGGAAAAAGGATGTTCCTGCTTGAAATCAGAAAGTCCAGAAGGAAGTAAGGAGAGGTGAGGCTGATCATAAAGGAATATTAACTGGAAGTCTGTCAGATGAATAGGTGACAAACTAAGACCTTCTAATCCACTCTTTACTTCTTCATCCTATCTTTTAAGCCCAGAGAAAACCAACCAAACATATGTCAAACAAACAAACAGCAAAATCAACAATAAATGGCAATAGAACTATTTGGAAAAGATTATAGCGCAAACTCAATGCGTTCATGGTTTCTCAGACAACTCACGCTATCAGGATTTTTTAATAGTCAAACCATGTTAACTGAAACAGAATTACTTGTACGTTTTCTTATTTATAAGCGAGACCTGTCTGAAAACAAACATGTAAGTAGGGAGTGATAAATTTTACATACATAGGAGTGAAAGAAAATCACGAGTAACCTGAAAAAAAAAGTCGACCTATAGGAACCAAATCTTGAAATACAGAGACTGTGATAAACATTAAAATTGACTCTGGAGTCAACACAAGAAAATATGTAATATCATCAATCGTCAACATCCTTAGTAGCAATGATAATAATAATAATAATAATAATAATAATAATAATAAAATTTTAAATTATTGATTCTCCGGTCTTAAACCCATTTCCAGTTTAGGGAAAAAAAAGTGCATCTCACTACTACCAGCTTTTTTAAAAAATTTATACATAAACTCTTTGAGATTCAAGTGAATCTGACTGGCATCCAATATGAAAATAAAAGATAAAAACTGTTCTTGGAGTTAATTCTGAACAGAGCTTGTCTCTAGCCCTAACTTAGCGGAAAAATTATGATGATCATATTGTTGGAGCAAACAGGAAATGGGCTAAAAGGGGCATTATTTTGGAAGTGCACTTCTTGCTGTTTTCGTTACGTTCTCTTTCTCATATTTCTCCTCTGATCCAGTAGTAAGGCTTATCAACTCTGCTTTTAAATTATATTCAGAGCCCAGAATTTACTTTTCAGAAGTTCCAAACTACCACCTTATTTAAGACACCTCATCTACAGTAGACTATTTAATAGTCCTCTAATCTGTCTCCTTGCTTCTGTAGCTTACTATCCTTGCATATCCCTATCATATATCCTTTCTCATAATAAATGTAACTAATCAGGAATGTCCTCTACAAAATTTTCCATTGTTTACTCATATATTAGAGTAACATATAAACAACGCTGTAGTCTTTAGGGTCCTACATATTTTGATCTTTCAAATTTTATTCATAAAAACATTCTTCTACTCCTCAAGGACTCAAGTCACACCAGACTAATCTCTCTACTTGTGCTTGTAAGTACAAGATATTCTTTACAAAGTTAGAATCAATAAAAATGAGCAATATTTAATTAAGTTAAAAGCTACCAGTGGACAAAGATAAATGACCATATGTAGGTGATGAGATATATTCTGTTTAGAAAAACATCTTTCTTAAATGATATCATCTTTGGGAACAAACTACTACATTAAAGCAGGAAACTACATAAAATTATTCATTTTGTCTATATGCTATGTTCTCTGTATACTGTATTATACTTTGGGAGTTGTTTTTTTTTTAATGAAAGCAGAATACAATTTTATAAGATTTAAAACATGTACAGTACTACAAATAATAACATCTGAAGGAGAATATAAATATATTTGACTGTAAGTGAAGTTTTTACTCATGCATCCTGAATCTCCTGGCTTAATGTTAAATCATTAACAACTATGCAGTTCAGTTTCTAAAGAGTTATACTGCTGTGATTTTTTAAAAGATCATACAATTTCCTACACACACCCATCCTTCATAAAAACTCAAACATAAACACCTTCTCCAAACACAAATGTTATGACATTTACTGAGCAGGATTTCAGAAGTATAATGATTCAGTGCTATAACATTCTTCTCATTCTTTCCTTCTTTGTGCCACTGATTCTCAGAGTTAATCTATTTATTTGTCCCTTGTAAATTGCATATCTGTGATCAAATACTTGTGTTTTGTTTTTGTTTCGTTTTATTTTGTTAAGCTGTTCATTCTCCATATCAAGAACTAAATGCTATATAAATTATGTGAGTCACATCAATACAAGATATATACAATATTCTGTATTTTGAACATAAGCTGTAACTGAATAAAATTTTTGAGGATCTTGAGGTAGAATGGCTATAAATATTTGGGGTCAGAAAGTGAATATAGAATATCATTTGTAAAAGTAGCTTTCGTCTCTAACCTTACCCTTTTTTCACTATAACATTTTAAGTCAAACCAAGTCTCTATTTCTTGAGTCTGGGTTGCCTTTATAATGTCTGTCGACAAATAGAGTGTAACAGAAATCATATCATGTGAAGTCTTGCTTGTTTCTTTTCTCCCTCTGTGGTATTCTGAGATTTCCATATAAACAAGATCAGCAAATAGACTGGATAAGGAAAATCTCATGACCCGGTTTTTCCTATTTCCATCACCGATAGCCAACTTTCAGCCTCGTGAGTGGAATAAACACCAGTTAGCCCCCAGTCAGCCTAACAGTAGACCTCATATGTATGATTAAGTCATGTAACTCATACTAGCAGGACAATCCAGTTTACTAGTAGACTTCTGAATAATAATACATGATCTTTTTTTAAGACAATAAATCTAGGGAATGTATATTAAGCGCGTTTTGCAATAAAAATATCAATCTGAAAATCTGGAATAAAGAAAAATGTGTAGATTCAATGACTGCAAAATAAGAATTAAATACCACAGGAAGGCACACCCTGGTGGAGTAGCAGCTAGACCTGTTACCTCCAGTCAAACGCAGTCCACGTATATTCCAAGAGCCTGATTTCACATCGCAGGTCAGGGGGAACAAACAAAATGAACAAGTAAAACAAAAATAAATAAAAATGCTTCTTCCTCTTCACTTTTTCTACCTGCTTGCCTACCTGTCTTCATTCCTGTTGGTACCTTTCCATTAAAAAATAAATAAATAAATAGAGAAAACTTAGAAGTAATAGAACTGGATTCTTTGCTAAAATTGTGGTGCTCGACAATTAGGATTTTGTAGTTTCTCAGTTCTAGTGTTCCATTTATACAAAATAATTTAAATACATATGATAATGAATTATAATTATAAACACTGAATAAATGAGTTTATGAAAGATGATTAAGGAAAATTTTGTTTTGTCTTCCATACTTTTCATACCCCTCCCTACCTTGCTCCAATTGGTTTGGGATAGCAATAATGACTGTGTTTAAATGTATCTTTTTCCTATAATGTGTTCACTTGTTAGAGTTGACTGAAATTAATTTAACATTTTCTCTGAAAGACATAAAATAAATTGTGCCAATGGATGCAGTGTGAAACAGAAGCGTGAACTATCATGAATACAACATTGCACCATAAACTAGATACAAACTAGATGAACAAATGAACTTGTTTTACTGACTGACTAGAAATACACTAAAAGGTAAAAAGAAAGGCATATTTTGCAGAGATTCAAATAAACCACGTTCAAATGAAGAAAAGCAGAGCAGAATAGCCAAGAGATGTCTCCACTCAATTGTATAATGCATAAATAGGTCTTCGGGCACCATCAAGGTCAAGTTATCCATAATGAGTTATAGGTTATACAAAGAAAAATAAAAGCATTTCAAAAAGTATCAACAAAAGAGGAAAATGCTAATTCGTATTAGAAAAGACACATACTTTTTGGTTTTGAGTGTGATAAGAGAAATTCATTTAAATGAAAAACTGGAAGACTGTCAATATTGGAAAAGTGATGTAAAAAATTGGAATAATTATCTGAATAATTCAGGTCAAAAATGCTAATGACATAAAAAAAGACCTTTATAATCTGGTTTATTTAGGCTGGCTGTCTACATTTATTAAATTAACTAGACAGTTATTTCTGCATCAATTTTTCCAAACCTAAATAGACACTGGTATTGATTCCTTGTTTGTGGGCTGGAACAGAGAAACCCTGGTGCATTATTTACTTCATCATATTTGTTGCAGATCATATTCATTATAATTTCACTAGGTGCTTAATTTACAAAATTTCTACATTGTACTTAAATATTTAAATTATTTTCAAAATTATTTTGTTGAGTATCAATTTCAAATTTAGTCTTATATTAAAGCAATGCCCTAGACACAATATAAGATGAACTGTACTGAAATTCTAAAAACCACTTCATAGATTCATAAATCTTGTAAATTCTTGAGAAAATGCTAAAAGATATAACTACATTTCAAGTGAAAATTGGATGCTAGCTTTTGATGCTTTTAGTCTAAAAATTATGATTTAATGATAAATTTTATCTTTCTACACAATACAAATATTGATTTTTTTCTTTAGACAAGAATAATTTAGGGGGAAATGGAATATAACAGCAAGTGTCCTCTCCAGTTTTTATCAGTTTTATCAATCACATTCAATCAATTTATAGATTTATCACACTCAAAGTATTTCTAAGGAAATATTAATTATATCTTAGTTTCAAACATTTATATCAGAAGATGGAAGTCATAAACACAAGTTATCAAAGATCCATGAACTTGGAAAATTCAATCTAATTCAGTACAAAATTCAATACAAACAATGCCTTCTGTGCCTGTTTAGACAATTAAAAGAGTAACAAACATTTCTAAAGATTTTTCAGTTTGATAGATATTGCAAAACCAAAGAATTCTTGAAGTTATCACTTCTTGAGAAATTTTATCTATGATATGGTTCATGCAAAATTGAAAAATCTTATTCAATATTTATGAAGATGAATGAGTTCATAGAGCATTATTTTACAATCATGGCACTACTGATATTTTGAGCCATATGATTTTTTATCATGGGGATCTGCCTTATGCATTATAGGATACTTAGTAGTAGCCTTGCCTATCACTACTAATTCTTAGTAGTGCCTGTCTCCTAATTGTGACACATAAAATCATCTCCAGCGATTGATAAAAGTGTTCTGGGGGTGAAAATCACCATTGGTAGAGAATCACTGTCATCGACAGCTGATGGGGTATCAACACCACTAAACCTGAACAAATATCCCAGTTATTTGCAAATCAAGTAAGAGTTAGTTGCTTTCAGAGTTCACAGATTTTTAGCTTTGTTCCAGCTTGAGCCTAGATCTAGAGACTGAAAGGGAAAACATGGTTACTGGTGAAGAAACTAACTCGAACATCCTATAGGCAAAGCATAGTGAATTAGATCTTTGTCTTAATCCTCAAGAATTCACCTAAAGGAAACAAACTAAATGAACCTTGGACTTATGGATTTACAGCTCTGTGTGAGAAAATCCAACTTCTGGGAGATTTCTGGCCCAGTTGGGAATGTTATATTCATAGGAATCTACAAAGAGAGTAGTTTCCGTGTTTACACTTGAATTTTCCCCTCATGGTCAAAAGACTATGCCTGCAATTTTTGGCAAGAAATCAGCAGAGGTCTGGCTAGGTCAAAATGGAGTCATTAGAGATGACTGATTCCCTTGAATTTTGCCATCCCTTGCTGGGGATTTGTTTTTCACAGTAATAGTCTGTTAAATACCCAGTGTTAACTGACTTGAAAGTCACCATTTGTTTCTCTATAAATAGTAAAATAAATTGTACTAGAAAATATTTGGCCGTGAAGCAAGATTTATTTATATTGTAATCTGATTTGCTATTAGAATGCTGACTAAAAGTGACTTAGTGCAAAAACTACTTTCGTTATTTAAATTGTCCATATAAAACAACTTCTCTTTGATTAATTACATAAATAAAAACTATTTTTTAAAGCATCTGAATGCATTTGAAGGGAAAAGCCATGAGAACAGGATTTTTCAACTTCAACACTGGTATTTTGGTCCACATAATTATTGTGGGAAAACTCTCCTTTGCATATTTTAGCATGCTTACCAATATCCCTTTCCTCTACTCACTAGCAGTCAATAGAACTATCACATCCCTTTCCTGCACTGTCTCCCAGTGCACACACATATACACACACACAGACACACACACACATGTACACTCTCCCAAGTTGTAGGAAATAGAAATGCCTCCAAACATTCCCAAATGTCTCTTGGACAAATTGCCCACATTGAAACTACTGATCTAGAAAATTCCTGCTTTCAAATGTCAGAGAAGTAATTTGACAGGTCTACAGAGGTTTTTCTATTTTTATAATATATAATTTTACATTCAGAATTAATTACAAATTGGTTTTATATAAGGTGTGAAGTTGGAGTTCAATTTTTGTGCATTTAGATATTCAATTACTCTATTTGTTGAAAGATCATACTTTCTTCTCATAATTACCTAAATATGAGTGCAAAAATAAATTGACTACATTTTTGTATAGATCCCATAACTGTACTCTGTTCTGTTTTGTGACTCTATACCTATCGCTAGGCCAATAATGCTGAGTAAACCTTAAAACTGGACAGAGAGATTTCTTCAGTTGTATATTTTAAAATTGTTTTAACTTTTGCAATTTTTGTCACTTTGTTCAATTTAATTTCCATTTTATCTAAAAATGAGATATAATAAACAACATGTATAATTGTAATTTATATAATGTATGTAATAAATAGTACATATGCTTATATGTGTTTATATATGCTCTTGCATATAGGTATATACATATCTCTCTATATATAATTTGCATTTACTTACAATAGTTCTGAAAATTTAAATTCTTAAATATCAATACATGAGCACCCTTGTTGCTCAGGTGACTGAGACAGCTGAGGTGCAGATCATATAAAACCCAATCTGATTTTGAAAATCAGGGTTGGGAGTAAAAAACATGCAAAAAAATATATGAATCCAAGAAAACATGTACAGAATATTTATGAAAAAATCTATGAAAAACTGACTAAAATTTCAAAGAAGATATAAATAGAAAGACATGCTAGATGGATAAAATGATTCAATAAAAATGCCAACTATCCACAAATTGATATAGAACATAACTTTAATAAAAATCAATTAGGATTTTTATTTGTATATAAATACATCAAAAATTGAATGAAAACCCAAAATGCTCGACAATTTTCAAAAATAAGAATAAAACTGAAGGAATTATACTATCCAATTTTAACAGTTACTATAATAACACAATAGCTCAAATATATGTTCATTACCACTATTTAGAATATTTAAATATTGCTTTGTCTAAATGCTAACGATTTTAAGGTGTATTTTCAAATTTGTTCGTTTAAGAATGATTTTAATTTTTCTCAAAACTTTTCTTTTGATCCCTTTCCCAATCATTATTACTGATATCTTGCATTAGTTTAGCATATAATTTTTAATTAATAATCCAATATTTATAATTATTGATATAAAACACATAAAACTATTGCTTAGCTTTGGCCAAAGTCCATAGGTCATTTTAGCATTCACTTTTTCTGATATATGCTATATGGATTTGACAAACACATTTATGAAACAGTATTGAGCAGAATAATTTCACAGTTCTAAAATCTCTTTTGCTCTGTGTATGCATCATTCTTTTTTTCTCTTCCATCTCATGGAAGCCACTAATATTTTTATAGTCTCCATAGTTTTGTCTTTTCTATAATGTCATGCACTTTTAATAAAGACTGCAGTATATAGTCTTTTAATATTCATTTCTTCCACTTGGTAATATATTTTTTAAATTCTTCCATGTCTTTCTGTGGACAGCTCATTCACTTTCATCACTGAATGCATTACTTTGTGTGGCTACACCACAGCTTATGTATTCACCCATTTATGAAGAAAGCTGCTATACATATTCATATGTGGGGTTTTACATAGATGAAAATTTTCAACTCATTTGTTTTAAATCCAAGAAGTGTGATTTTGGGATCATTGGTAGGGATGTGTTTAGCTTTGTAAGAGTTGCTAAATTTTCTTCCAAAGAGACTGCATTATTTCACATTACCACTAGCATTGAATGAATATTCCTGTGTCTCCAAAATTTTGTTTGTATTTGGTGTTGTGACTACTTTAGACTTTCACCATTCTAAAAAGTGTGTAATGGTTATCATATTGTTATTTTAATTCACAATGCTTAATGACATAATGTTGAGTACTGTGCTGGTCTTTTTTTGAGTTTGACTAGAGTTTTAAAAGCCTTTTGTCTAAGACAAAAGCTGTTTATAAAACTTAAGTCAAATGGCTTGCCATTTATTTCTCTTAGTTCTAGTAATGCTTTTTGCAGAATGGAAGCTGCAGTTTTGATGATGCAGTCCAAGTGTATGCTCTCAAAATTAAGATGAGCTCAATTCTTCTTTTGTGGAATATTTGTGATTATGTCCTACAAATACGATATTATAAACTCTATGTCTTGTTTAACATCTATGGAAAATAATGTTTTTGTTTTATAAGTAATCATATAAAAGTAAATAAAAAATATATTTTTGTTTTATCAATAATTGTCCCAGTTGAGGTCAGGTTAGACATCTAACATGCATTCTGTGAGAAATGATTCTGATATCAGTTTTCAAAATGTTGCAGTGCCTTTCTGAGCTATCACATTTACTAACTTGTCTGGAAGTTGAGTAGTTTTCTATCTTCTAGACTATGTAGGCTATGTATCCTGTTTAGAAATAGATCTCTATTCATATACAATTCAGTTCATAAGTGAGTTCATAAACAACCTAAAGAATTAGTCTTCTGAGTTCACTCCTCTGCATTATTGTCCAGGAGGATTCCAGATCTCTGTGTCTTCTTCTTTCTTATACTTGAGCCAAAAACCTTGTTCCAATTTAATTCAGTTTGATACCGAATTCTATAGTGTCATCCATGCTTGCAACAAAGAAGTGGAAAAATGTATCCTCTGAGAACCACAACTTCATAGATAAAGGAACTATGTTCTTGCTCTCATTTAATATAACCCTTGTTATCACTATACTCATCAAAATAGTTGGTTCTAAGGCACAAAGATACAGAGACAAGGGTGGGAGAAAATTTAAAGGAGTGGGGGGACTTCAAGACTAATCTAAGTCCATTAGGAAAGGCAAAATAAGAACAATAGGAATTCCAGAAGATGAAGAGAAGGAAATAGAAAACTTTCTTTTAAAAAAAGTGCAGAAAACTTCCTAAACTTGGGGAAGAAACTGAATATATACATCAGTAAAGCCAGAAAAAACCTTGATTGTCTATACGCAAAAGACCTCTGTCATGACATGTATTTTTGAAACCATCAGAATTCCAAGACAAATAAATGTTGTAAGGATCAGGGAATAAAATAAAGTAGCATAAAAAAGCTGTTATCTGACTACTCAGCAAAAACTCTACATAGAGTGGAGTGACATTTTCAGCATACTGCAAGTTAAGAAATAACAGCCAAGAATATTATATCCTATAAGTTTCTCTTTCAGATGTGAGAAATAAAAGTTTTCCTTAAAAACAAAACAAAACAAAACATAACAAAATTTAATAACTACTACCATAAGACAATCCTACAGGGATTTTAAAAAGATGTTCAGGTAAATGATATAGAACATTAAAAATTAAAAAAAAAACTAATTAAGGTAATAAATAGACCAAAGTCAGAAAACAAAAGTAACAGTGACAATAATAATCCCTCACATAACAATAATCATTCCGAATACAAATTGACTGAATTCACCAACCAAAAGACACAGAAAGTCTGCATTGATTAAAACAACCAAACAAATGAATGATATACTGTCTAAAAGAGACTCACTTAAATATAGAGACAAATACAAGCTAAAAGCGAAGGGATGAAAAACTGTACTATAACCTAATGGAGAATTTTAAGAAAGGAGAATCACTATACTTTTATTAAATGAAACAGACTTCCAGAAAAAAAATTAGTAGATAAAATGATCATTATATATTTATAAAAGGATCAATACAACAGAAAGTCATAACACATTAATACATATACACTCAACATAGAGGATCCAAATATATCAAACAGATATTTACAGAACTAAAAAGACACATTGATAGAAACACAATAATTTTATAAAAAGTTAACACCCCGTCCACAGTAATGGACAGATTATCTGGACCAAAAAAAGGAAATAAAGAACATCTTTAAATAAAAATTTGTTGAGGTGGACTTAATAGATACCTATAGTGTATTTCACCCACAAATCTCAATAAATTTATGATGATTGAAATCATATCTAGCATTTTTGGTTCAAAATGACATGAAATTAGACAGAGAAAATAGGTGAAAACTGCAAAGGCATGGAGAACAGACCACATACTAACAAACAAACACTGGATCATTGAGGAAATCAAAGTTGAAATTAAAACAAAATGAAATTAAATGAAGACATGACTAATCAGAACCTATGAGAAATAGCAAAAACAGTAGTGAGGGAATCTTGCGGCAACACAGGGCTAAATCAGGAAATAAGAAATCAAAAAATCAAAATTCAATGGAAGAAAGAGAATAATAAATATCAAAGAAGAAATAACACAGAAATCAAAAAGACTTCAAAAATTGTATGAGACCTAGAGTTGGTTCTTAGAAAAGGTAAATGAAATAAACTGAGTCATACTCACCCAGAGGAGGGAGAAAACCCAAGTAATGAAATCAGAAATTAAAGAGAAAAAGTAAGGAAAGATACTAGAGAAACAACAGAGGACCATATATGGATTCTATGAATACCTATACTACAACGAATTGGATTACCTAGAAGAAATAGACATATTCTTAGAAAGTTGCAATATTCTAAGACCAAATCAGGAAGAAACAGAATACCCGAAAAGCCAATCATAAATGCAGAAATTGAAACAGCATTAAAAAATCTACGAAAGACAGAACCCTGGACCTATGGTTTTGTTAGAGTCTCTGTGGGATAAACCAAGCCAGCACTCTTTTGGAAGTATTTCAGGCAGATTCATTATGTGTGTGGTCTCAGCTGGATTCTTCTTCAAAGAGCTGAGCACAGACTTGCAGTTAGAGCATACTTCTATAGGCTAGAGCAAATGTGGGAAGAGAGGGATGTAAATTAGAAGAAGGAGTTTCAAGTGAGGGAAGTTCTTTGTTGGCAACATTCCAGCAAACTCAGGTCACTGGATGTTTTTATGACTTTGCTTCATGACTGCTGGAAACAGTGAGCAGACCTTTTTTCCCCCACAGCTTTACTAGGAAATTCTGCCAAATTTCGAAGAAGGATTAATGCTATTGGTTCTGAAACTTTTCCAAAAGATTGAAGAAGTCAAATTGTCAAACACTTTTTATGAGGTCAAAATTACCCTGATTCAAAACATCAGTAAGTTGATTATAAACATCACCAAAATAAACAAACTAGCAAAACAAAGACAAACCAATATATCATATCAATATTGATGTAAAAATATTAAAAATACTGAGAAACCAAATTAAAGATACTCATCAGGAAATCAAACGCCATATTCAAGTGGATGTATTAATTTAAGGGATGCAAAGATGGTTAAACATAGGACCTTGTGAATGTAGAAAAAGCATTGGTAATATTCAACACCCTTTTTATGTTGAAAACCCTCCAAAAACTTTAATAGACCAGCAGGAGTGATGTTGATGATGGGTAAGTGGGTAAATGAGGTGGGTAAAATGAGTCAATTTTATGGTAAAGGATAGTATTGTACATTTGGTGATAAACTGAATGTTTTATATACATATTGTGATTTATAGTCATGAACAACTTATGTAATGTTATGGTTTGGTTGTTCCTCATTAATGTAAAATTAAAATAAAACAAGTGATATTCTTCACTTTAATATCTTCATCAGAATAAAGGAAGTCATTCAGTCTAGTCCACACTTAAGGGGATGGTTTTGCATAGGATATGCCTACCACTAGTTACAGTACATGGTGGGGTCATTGAGGAGAGTGGAAGTCCTTGAGATATCCAAACTGTTGTCTAAATCACAACCTTGTAAGAAATAAGTTCTGGCTAGTCTCAAAGTTCTTTCCTTAAAGTCAAATCCCAGACTTTCTAGGAGCTCTGAAAAGGATGTGCTATTGTAACTGTGTAAAGAAATGGAGAAATCATGGGGGCGAAGTGAGAATATGCCAGCCTAATGGGCATTTGACAGATTGTCTGAGGAGCTCAAGCGAACCCAGTTTAAAAAAAATGATATCGACTCTCTTGAAAAAGAATAGATGTGTCTTTAAAATGACATTGCTTGGACTTTTTTTGAGCTATTTCTATCTCAAAGACACTAAAACATGTAATATGGTAGCAAGTATTTGATTATTTGAAAGTTCCACTTAGTTGAGGAGGTAATTGATGAGAGATGGCATAAGAGAATAGGAGGGCTATAAAAACTATAAATCAGGTTTGCATATGTATAAGCAGGAAATTGCTGGCTGGTCAACACTAAGACCTGTGAAAAATAAGCCAGTACCACTCAGGCATGGTGGGGATGGACTTGCAGCAAAGTGGGTCTAAGCCACCCAACCCCCAGAACTCCGATACTTATTCCAGGCACCCTATTAAGCTCCCATGCCAGGAGGACTGGCAGTGACTCTTGGCTATGTCTCTGGTTATGCTGATTAAGGGAGGAGTTCCATCCACGGGGTATATTCCATTTTGCCTGTGTCTACTCCTTTCTTATGTAGTATTTCCATACATAGTGAGCTTATTATGCTCTCTGTGTTCTTTCTAATAAACTTGCCATGTGATGCTGGCCATCAAGTAAACTTGCCATGTGATGCTGACTCTCAGGCTCTCCATGAATTCCTTCTGGATGAATTTCACATCTCATAAGTATCTAAGTTCATCCACAGCAGTTATTTATAAAAATATAGATTACAAAAGACTAAGAAGACAATAAGCAAAAAGAGTGAATTGAATTTTTTAAATAAAGAAGACCAAAACAATAAATTATCACCACATAATTATATAAAATGTCTTTCAAGAATAATATTACATTTTCTGAATATTTTTCTGAAAGTCTATATCATTGGACTTTTAACTGATTACTGACTAAATTTACAAATAAAAATCAGAAATCAGCCATATTCAAAAGGTTTAAACCACAAAATTACATTTTAAATATACTTTAAATTGGTAAAATTATTAATACTCACGTAGGGCAAAAAAACAATTATATGTTGACAGAGGGGAGTACTGGTAACCAAAACATATTTTAGATATATTTATTCAGTACTTAAATTGAGGACATTGTAGGGAAAAATATTTTTCCTATATCTAAGATTCTCTGATTTAGTCAGATCCTGTATCTTAGACTAACAACAACAGAAAAAGATTAATGAGATAAAAACAAACAAGCCTGATTTTATTAACATGTGTATTATAAGGGATTAATTAGAATGTGTGCTTACTGACCTCTTAGCAAGGACAAAAGACAGAGGAGATAAACTTTGAGGTTTGGGGGCAGCAACTGAAGAAAAGGCAAATTTGGGGAAAACAAAGATGGAGACTATCAATATTGGAGAATATCAGTACTCAGATTCTTCTGGTGCCTCCTCTGGGTGGATGAGGGTCTAAAGTTGTCACCAATGATAAACTTCTGTCCTTTCTGATAGAAAGGGAATGTGGAACACCTTTACAATTTGTGTCTTTCAGGTAATTAGTGGGAAGGCAGGAAACTTCTTACATCTTATTTGTCTTTACCACAAAATAATCATTATATGAAATCAATATGTTTTGGGGTAACATTCTGCTCAACTACAAAATTTCAGAGAACTTTTTTTCTTTACCCCACAGTACATGTTAAGAAAACTTTCTTAACTTCTTTGTGAGAAAATAGCTAATTGTCTAAAAATTATTTTTGTCATCTTGTCTATGCATTTATAGCTCTAAACTATTTTTATACATTGAAAAATACTCTATCTGTCTTAACATGGCCTTTTCAGTAATCTAAGAATATTTATAGATTATTGCTTCTAACTAAACATTTTTAATGACTATACTACTTGCTTGATTCCATAACTTTATTTGCTGATGGCTATTTGCTGAAACAGATAACTATTTTCTGATATTAAATCCACACATTAAATGTGTTTAGAGAGCATGCTTATTGATTTGAGTACAGAAAAGAAGTGTACCTTTACTTAAGTCAATTACAATCTAATGTTACATAATCATATAAGGATACTGTGATTTAGAGTAATCATTGCCAGGAAAGGAATAAAAACATCTATGAGCTGTTCAGAAAAGAGACTTTCTAAGATCAATAAGAACACTAGGTTCAGTTTTCATTTATTTTTTATTAAATAATTATTAGACACTTACTATTCACTCAGATACTGAGGTATAGTAGTGGGTAAGACAGAAAAGTTTTATAGAGTTTACATTCTACTAGACAAGGGAAGAAAATAAACATTAAAACCATGACATAGTAATTTTAAGAAGAGAAGAATGACTTGGAAAACAGAGACCAGAATATTATACTTAAAGGTATGAATGGGATCAGTAGTTTATGAGATACCATTTAGATTAAGTAACTCTAAATAAAATGAGAAGGTTATAAATGAAATATAAGAAACATCTTTGATCTGGAAGAAGAGTCAGCAGGTATGAAGGGTCAAAGTAAAAGAGACAATCAGGCACTGAGATGGATAAACAGGATTCACATCAAATAAAAATGCCTGCATAGAACCAGGCAGAGAAAAAAAAACAAAACAAATAAAACAAGTACTAAGAAGACCTAACTAGCAAAATAAAGACTGGACAGACAGTAGAAAAAACAAGACAGTTAATCCACAAAACTGTAAGCCGGTTCTGCAATAAGAGGCAGAGACAAGGGAGCCCTGGACTCTTAATTGAGATTTTATTGTCCCATGTGCAGGCCAGGAAAGCTCCTTTCTGAGAAGAAACGGAAAAGAGAAATCCAAGGAAGCTGTGAAAGAGAGGTTTTTAAGGGGGAAGTCTCTGATTTAGCATGGAATGGGCTAGGGGTAGAATCCTGACAAGGCCATCTGGCTGAGCTATTGATTTAGTGGTAGGGAGTTGATGGGCTGGAGTGTTAGGAGAGCGCAGAGGGGTGGGGATGGAGTTCTTGAGTTGGGTAAACAGGAGTGGGTTGAAGAGCATCTGGTCTTGCTTCAGACTGTAAAGTGTTCCATTTCTCATGCTTGACTGGAAAGTGACAACTTTCAGGTTTTTGTTTTCTTTTGTCTCCTGTATCAAAAACAATTCCCCAGTTGTTGCAGAGTAGCCAATGAGATCAGAGAGACATTAAAGAGAATTAGGAGGAGTTTATTAGCTGGCGACAACTGTATGGTCATATGGTCCCAAACCCAAATAATGCAGGGTATTTATAAAAACCAGGATGTGAATGAGCCTTAAAGAACTGCTTTGTACAAAGCAATGAGAACAAAAGGCCTGCATATAAGTTAGGTTTTTTTTTTCTTTCTCCCAGTGTCCCGGGGTATGTGCATAAACAGTTTACAAAAGCAGAGATCACATTCTAAAGTAGAGGTCGATTTGCATAAGTAGAGGTCACACCCTAAATGTATTAAGCTATATTGTCTGACTTGCAACTTCTTCCTAGATCTCAGCAGATTCACAGAAACCCCTCCAGCCAAGGTCTTACTGGGCAGGTTTAAGGTTTCTGTTTCACTGCCAGAGGATTATCTAGAAAGCAGGACCCCAGGGCTTTATGGTTTTCAGAGTAACCCAGCAAAAATGAGGTTTCTCTAGTTCCTTGTTTCACAATAACTGGCATATATAAAGTAGGTGGTCTTCTTGTTATCCTCTTGCCTCTTCACCCCATCTTTCCTTCAGAGAGGAAGGCCCACTCTCACTCTCAAGAGTGCTTTTTGTTAGGCTGGCCCAGGGACAAAAGCAGCAGCAGCCATGCCCGGGAAAAGCCAAGCCCGGGAAAAAGGTGGATGACGTCAGAATAAGGGATGCAACCCCCACACCTGGATTCACAGGGCCAATCCCAATCGCCATATGGGAAGCCGCGAAATTCCTCTGCTTAAAGAGCCGGTACCCCTTTGTTCTGGGCGCGACTTCCAAGCCCGCGACTTCCCGGCCCTCTGCGGACTTGGGAGTTTCGCCCGGGTGTGCAAACCCCAATAAAGCCCTGGCTATTTGACATTTTTTGTCTGATCGAGCTTGTCTCCTCGCGGAGCCCAGAAAAACCTTACACTTTCTAGTTTTGCTTTTTTCAATAAAATTCTTTTTACTCATTGATGTTTTGAATGGTCCTGAGATTCCTTTCAGAAATTTGAAATCAAGAACCTAACACTCTGGGCAAGGAAGGACTGGGAAGGTGAGAGAAGGGAGCAGGGTCAGGACTGGGGAGGAAGCTAGCTTTTCCTGGGACCAGACTACTGTGGCACTTTTCCAAAACTGATGGACTGAGTGGCCCATTAAACCTAAGATACCACATTCAGCATCCCTCTCTATTTTTCTGACAGCCTCCAGCACTTTGAAACAGGATCCTATCTATACTCCACAAAAAAAGCTTATAAATGTAAGGTTTTTCTGGGCTCCGCGAGGAGAAAAGCTCGATCAGACAAAAAATGTCGAATAGCCAGGGCTTTATTGGGGAGCCTCAAGGCTGGCCTGTGAGCTAAGAGTAACCCAGTAAATAAAAAGTTTTTCCAATTCCTTATTTCACCACCATGTACATCTCAAGGACCAGGGTTCACGTGCTGGGTCTGGTGAGAACAACCAACGAGAACAACTAAATAAAAATAAAATGCTTCTTCCTCCTCTCTCTTCCTTCTTGTCTGTCTACTAGCCTTCATTCCTGCCTACACTTGTCTGTTAAAAAAAAACAAATGGCAAGAAGATATGATATAGTCAACAGAATTATGGAAATTTTTCCCTGAGGTGTTACTTAAGTAGACCACTCTGTAGGAAGAAGTCTGTCAAGAATAAGACAGAAACAATTCCATAGAAGGTGTGTTACTAAGTCAATACTAAGACACAGATTCAGGAATGGGATATGCAAAACTCAAGTTTTTAAAAATTACAGGAGAGAAGCAGAGTTAGTACAGTTATAAGAAAAAGTGGATGCCAAACCAAAGAGTAAATTTCATATAGTTTATATTCTTTTGTCATTGCACAACTGCATTTCTGCAATTTCCCTACAGTTCCATCTCTAAACAGTTTAAGCTGAGAATTGATCTTCTATTATCGAGAAATGATGGATTCAATTATGGGGAGAGGAGGAACACAAGGATTTAGAGTCTTCTGGGTTCTAAGGAGAATGAAAAAAATATTTTCTCTCCCTAAAATTCATGGAATGAGGACAGAGAAATATTGAGGATGTCCCACTATTCCAATCATATGAAAATAGTGTTTATTGATAGCTAATACATACCTGACACCATGCCATTCCTTTGGCATGCAATAGTGAACAGATTAGTTTTTATACTGAAGACAGTAACTGCAGTGGACTCTGACATATAATATTAGAAGTTTGACTTCTAAAATGTCACACAGAATAAATAATTCAGATTTAGATAGTTGAGATGAATTTCCTGGATTGATTGGTATGTTCAAACTGAGGGGGTTGATGACTAAAATAGTAGTTACTGATACTATAAGGCCACCCTGAAGAATTTATGGATTGATATGTTCAAACTGAGGGGATTAATTACTAAAAAAGTAGCTACTGATACAATAAGGCCACACTGAAGAATTTATGGAAGGAGAATAACAGAGTGCTAAGAACAGTTAACATAAGGAAGGGAATTGGATTTTATAAAATAGAGTAAGAAAAAACCCAAAGCCCTATAAAGACTTACCCAGAAATAAGAAAGAAAAATGCATGTGTGCATACACACACTCTCTCTCTCTCTCAGAATCCAAGGAAAGACAGTGCTTCATGAAGAAAGGAGCGATATACTATGTCAAAGTGCAATTCAAATAAATACCTTAATGATGTGATAGGTGCCCTTTGGTTCAGCAACAGAGAATTTGTTGACCATCAAGTTAATGAGAAGTTGAAGTAAGGAGCAAATCTGTAGATTACTGAGGATTATCTAGAAAGGAAGAGTATAAAGATAAAAAGGATAGACAAATTAAAAAACTAGGTTTCTTATTTTGTCACAGAACATTTGGAGAAGAATTCTCTAATTTTCAGTGTATACTGGTTATAATCCATATGCTCAGTGTCAAAACTGTTGTTTGAACACTTTTGACTTATAAGGGAGCAAGAAGTTCAGAGTCCAGAGTTCTTGAATGCATTGGGTAGTCATTCTGCACTGAAATCTTTCCATGCTCATGATGTTATGGGACTCATACAACCCTTATTCCCTTTGCAATTTGGGAAGGGAGTTTCTCCCAATGTTTTCTCATTTCTTAAATTTTGCTTTCTCTGTTCTTCCCCTTGTGAGACAATGCCACAGAATTCCATCATTCTTGTGAATAAACCCTGAGAGCCTTTACTTTCTAGTATTTAGGGATCTCTCTTTTGAATTTAAATGCTCTGCAGAACCTGAGTGGAGAAAACATAACATTTCTTCCTGAAATTAGAAAGGAAAATGTTCATAGTAATCCAAGCAAAAGTCAAATAAATAGTTCAATAAGTTATTTTTCTACTTTAGGTACCCATTGTAGAAATTTCATCTCTTCTCTGTAGCTTACATTGTTAGCCTTTTGATTTTCTGTGGAATTATTAAAGTCTATTATTCTTATTAAAATACATTAAGTATATATATTTTTTAAATTAAAATATATTTTCTAAGCCAACCATTTTAAGGTTTTTATTTCTTAGTAATGAATGTTTTGCTGTGTCAAAGCTCTCTAATTTTCTTCTCTTAAAATATATATATGAATAGCTTTTACACATTAAAAGCACTAGCAAGTTTAAGAAATTAATGCATGGATTCAGTGCCGTGCTTTCTTCATCTATATTAGCTAACTCTAGACATTTTGAATAAAAGCAACATAAAGTCGATTTTTTAAGCTATAATGGAAGGAGCAGCTGCCACTTCATAGGAAATTCATTTAAATGTAGTCTCTGAAGGTTAGCTATACACAATTTTCATATGGAAGAATTTTCTGATGTGCACAAATGTCTTTAAAGTTCAGACATCTTTTGGGAATGTTATCTTTTAGCTTATTTGCTTACACTGCCCTTTCCACCAATAGACAAGTTTGTATAAGATGGTATTTCTGGGGTGAATAATTTCCCTTTGTATTCCTGAGTAGGACTAGAGATTGTTTAAGTTCACTGAGATTTCTATTCACTGGTAATTTCATTTTCAATTTCTTCTGGTTTATAATAAGATAATAATAATGCAAATTCATTCTGTGCTATTAATTTGCTACAAAAATATGAACAACACACTGTAATAAAATAATTGATATCAACTAGCAGGTGGTCATATACTACTTAGACATGTTAATTTGGTTTTCACGATTATATATTAATTATATATTATATTGAAAACACATTTGTCACAGTGTTTTATAAAATGTAAATTTGGGTATGGCAAGAATGAGCAACAGAGAAAGTTCTTTTAGACAGACCTAATTCAGAAAGTGATTGGCATGTACATTATGAGTATTTAAATTTATACTACAGATCCATATATTTGACTTCTGGACAATGGACATTTATTTCTAAACTACTTTTAGTAGCTGACCAATACCTTTTTAAAAAAGTGAACAACAATAAAACATAATGCTGCCAGAGGTCTGAAGTGTGTTTAGGTGACAGCTATTCTGTCCTTTTATAACAATCCTCACTTTCTGATCATCTGAGGTACTCTTTATCTGTTAGCAGAGTGTGGTTTTAAAATCTTCTTACTGATAGAACACAGGTAAAGTAAAGATAAAGCCACTATTTAAGATTTTGAAAAAATATTTGTGAATCCTTAAGGCAACTTTTCAACCTGCATTATATGTTAAATATTATTCTAATAATATCCTAAAGATATCTATAGGGACTTATTTTATCACAAAGTAGTAGGTCAAGCTATTTTTGTTTTTTTCTTCTTTTATCTGGTTCTATATAGTTCAACACTTGCAATTTTGACTTTTGTGTAAAATATTGTTATATCAAAAACAGATGATACCTTCATATTCACTCACTTACAGGTTATTTGTTTCCTACTAAGTAACACAGATTTTGCTCTTTAAGCTCAATAAAAGCATGGTTTCATAAATCAAGACACTAAATTGGACTTGTTGAGTCTTTCAATGTTATTTGTTTTCTTCAATCATATTCCATAGTCATTTAAATTACTTTCCAATGGGATAGTATAATAGCCTTCAATTAAATAATTTGCATACTTATCTTCATTTTTTTCTCCATCAAAATTCTATTTACTTATTTAAAATTGATATAATCTAGGAGAACTTTGGTTTTTATATTTGCTTTCTGAGACTTGTAGAGAAAGATTTATAAAGAATCTAGCAATCATCAAAGTATAGCACATAAGAATGTGCAGTTGTCATATTTGGGCCTTTTTAAACCATGCATTATTGAAAATCCCTTTTTCTCCCTGCCTTTGGCCAACAGAACAGATGGATAATTATACTCTTCAAAAGATAAATTAAACAAAGATAATTTGTACCAAATGGACTACTGAAATACAGTGCTAATGGAGGGTTTTAGAGAAATGGCCAAATAAGAGTCTCGAATGACCTTATTTTCCTTCTGGTGACAGTGCTTTCCAAATTAAAAGCTGTTTTCTTTTATTGAAATAGAATAGTGTCGAACATTGAACCTTCTTTGCAAGACATACATCAAGAGAGAATATATTTCACCACAATGACATGACCTGACATTTTAAAGCAGATAACAAATGACATCTTGTCAATGGCACCGATTTATTATTCCCTCTCGTACCTTGGTGTCACAGCAGGAAACACATTCCTTTTAATCATGGAACTGTGTTGAACAAATTTTACCAACAGAGACTATAAAATGACCTCATTGTTCTAAGTATCCTACCTCTTAGTTGTCCCCATTTTAGCATATAGAGACAAAGACTATACTAAATTTTTCATCATTACATTCCATTTTGATCCAATTATGTGAGGGTCTTCCATCACTTACATGAGCGTATATGCTATAACATGAAGTGCTGCACATTAATCAGTCTCTTTTTATCCATCAGACACCAGTGCTAAATCACATTAACTCCTAAAAAAGGAACATGAAGTCGGTGTAAATGTACAAGAAAGGTGCTCTCAGAGTAGCTGCTCTAAGTATCAGGTGGAGTTGGAGGTGACGTGTGTGGGTGATCTTCTCATCAATTCTAGGAGAATCTCAAAGTGCATTTGGTAGTTCATGTTTTCTACCTAAAGTATCCTCTTGTCTCACTGGCTTTAATATCCACCTGCCAGTTTATAACATAGAATCCACCACTTTGAACATTGACTTGAGCAATGACTTTCAAGTTGAACTATTGTAACTGATTGATTGGTCTGTGGCTGAAAAATGATCAGCTTAACACTTGCTCAGCCCTCTCAACAATGAAGTCTTCCTTAATTTCAATAGTCATTTTCAGACTAACAGGATTAGAACATTAGATGATGATTATTTCTGACTAATGATACTGAAAGTGTGAATCTGAAACAAGCACATTTATCTACTGAGTGATCTTAATACTGTTTAGAATTAAAAGCATCTTCTTAATATTTTTATTATATTTAGGTTGTAGTTTCAGGCAATATCACTGAGATACATTTAGGATTTCAGAGGACATATCAGAGGACATATCTAAAAAGTACAATATAAAGCTTAAGAGAGACAAAGTATAATACCAGTTCAACAATGTGTTGATAATGAACACATGTGACATTTTGAAGCTTTCATTCTTTTTTTATGAATAAGGGTATTATCACCTATTTCACTGAGTTTGGAAAAATTCAATAAATAAAAATTATTGTATTCCAAAAAAAGTATTCCAAAATAAAGATTTAATATGAAAAACTGAAGCAACAAGACGGCAGGAAATACAATTTACTGGACCATGTGGCTGCCCTGACAAATTCCAGTACACTGGAGATTTGTTGTTAGATTAGCTTTATGAGGGCTATTTCAATTTACTAGAGAGAGTGATAGTTGGCACTCTTTATTATGTGCCTCCACAAAGCTGAACTCTGCATCAAGATCAGAAGGCAAAAGATTAAAAATTTCTGCATACAAGAACTTTCAGTACTAGGGAGAAAAAAATAATATTGTGGATCTTTCAAAACCGCTTCCTACTTTCCTTCAGAATGAATTAATCCTTAGGGAAGTTCTTTCTTTGATCTATGCAGTTGGCATTGTCATCATCCTTTTAAAGAGAATAAATTAAAATGCTTAATTGGTCATTCAGTTTCCCTAATGGGGTTGGAAGATAAAGAAGGAATTTAGGAGAGTAATTCCAGATGTATGGATGTTTTTCTCTTACTTTGTTTGATTTCCTCGTTTGGCAGGATGTAAAAAATCATATGATTATAGACTTTCAGCACATATTATCTATGAGGGATCAGAATACAATCTGAAAGGAGCATAAGACCACCTTTCTGTGTGACTCTAATCAGTAGGAATGTAATAGGTATTTGTTTGCTCTACCTACTTTAGACTGCTTAAATTTGTTTTGTTTTGTTTTTTTGTATTCCTTTGTGTACTTGTCCCCTTAGTGTCCTAATCCTTGTTGTAGCCTAGTAAAAGGGACAGGATCAGACAGGTAGAATTCTATCACTGCCTGTTTTATTTGTATATTTGAGAAGACCTTGGTCATAAAGCTTCATGATGCAGAAAAGTCTTCAAAAGCAAGGGTTTACTTAATCCTAGGTTTTCCTCAAAGTGAACTCATAACCTCTCTTTGTTTCAGATTAAACCATCAAATACTATTTGCTATGTTTATATAATTCTTTAAAATATTTAAAATATCATCATTTTCACTGTGAAAATTGTGACCTGTTTATTTTGTAATTGTAATTTGACAATCTACTCCTGGCATGTCCTTTAATAGAATATCACTTCATTTTAAAGAAATGTTCAAGCTTAACACACTTTAGCATGTTAGTCTTTCTGAGTTCCATTTTGTCATTTGTAAAAGGAAGTAATAGACTTGCTGCATTTTGTTTTACTTCCAGGCATGTAATAAAGCATTAATGAGATAATAGATACAAGAGCACTTGTAAAGCTATGCAGCACTATTTAGATTTAAGTAGCTGTTACTCAGTTATGTCTTATGGAAAAATTGACAAAAATCTGGTCTCTCAGCTTTTGTGTTCTAGAGCTCTCTCTAGTGCCATAAAGTGTCTGTACATTATTTTATGTCTGTAGCTCATTATACTTATTCATAGTAATAATTAGTAATCATCAAATATTTAGAAAAATACTTATCTATATCAGGATATGCCAATGAACTGATACCAAAATTTTAGTGTTAAATGACTTCTGACATGTCTTTTTTTAAATGTGAAAATTTTTGTTGTGGTAGACAGGGTAACACCTCAAGCCTAAATTTCTTCATTGTGGCTCTTATACCAGCAACTGCTGAATACATATCATACCTGTCAAAAAGAGGACTTTGCAGATGAGATTAAGAACCTTGAGATGGAGAGATTATCCTGGATTATCAAGATGGACCCAACCTAATCACCTGAGTACTTAAAAGTATAAAAGGAGGCAAACTAAATAAATCAGAAAAATGAGGCAAAAAAAAAAAAGGAGCAGGGGGACAAAGTCCAGGCAAGGAGGATTCAGCATGCCTTGGATGACTTTGAAGATGGAGGAAAGAAGGACATAAACTCAGAATTGACATTAGCCACTAGAAGCTGGGAATAACTCTCTACTGACAAACCTCGAAGAATCAGGGATCTCATTATTAGAAGTGCAAGGAACTGAATTCTGTTAACAATTCAAGTATCATGAGACTGGATCCTCTCCAGAGCATTGAGAAAGGAGCACAGTCTTGGTGTCACTCTGCTTTTATGAACTGGACTTCAATTTAAGATAATCTATTTGCATTGTATAAGATGCTAATAAAAAGTCATAATAGCTAAAGAAAAAAGTTAAAATAATTACATTTCAATTACAGATTACTGTTTTATGACAATATCAGATAAAATTTTATTGAAGTAATATTGCTTTATAACATTTATAACCTCAAATATGCATCATATATATCAATATTTGTATATACTATAATAAGATAACCACTAAAAGTCCAATTCTACCCACATAGACCAATGCAACAAAAGAAAGTCTAGAAATAAACTATGCATTTCCAATCAGCTAATTTTAAACAAAGACAACAGGAAAATACAATGGGAAATGATAATCCTTTCAATAAATGGTATTGGGAAAATTGGATATGTATCTAATAATGTAATAGATAATGTAATAGACTCTAATCTTACACAATACATGAAAATCCACTCAAACAACAATAATTGTATTAATAAAATTAAATAATATTAAAGAATGCCATAATAATTTTACTTGTGAAAAATAGTTAAAAATATTTTAAAATTTCATGCATTTTAGGAGCATTTGAGCAATCTTCTAATTCTCAATATAAAACTAATAAAGAAACATACAGATTACAACTCACATCAGTTGAGGATCTAGGGTGAGTTAGATCTGATGGTTTCATTCAATCTAAATTATGCAATGACTTCAAACAAATTTCATTTCTTGATTTTTCAATTAAATATTTTCTTGTATAAGGTACAGATTTTTAATTTAATATTTACTGAGATAGCTTGGATTTACAAAATAATACAAACCCATTTTCAGGTTCAACATTCTTCAAATATTAAACAATATACGCTGGACATCACCAAATTACCAAAAGTCCTTTACAATTGTCCATTGGACACCACCACCCCATATTCCCTCCTCCCACCCTGTTCCCTAATGGCAATCTCAATTAAATTGTTAATGTAGAGGGTTGGCTTTTATTTCGTCTTTTCCTTTGCTTCTTTTCTTATCCCATATTTTAATGAGATTATCAATTTTTCTGATTTATTTTGCTTAGAATAAGTCCCTGTAGTTCCATCCATGCTGTTGCAAATAGCAGGATTTCAGTCTTTAGAGTTGTGTATTGCAACTTCTTTATTCATTCATCTGAATATGGGTACTAAGGTAGTTTCCAGTTCACGGTTATTCTAAATAATGCTGCAGTAAACATGAGAGTGCATGTATTTCTACAGATTAGTATTTTTGTGTTTTTTGCTTTGTTTTGTTTTTTTTTTGTAAATGTCAGAAGTGTGATTTGATATCAAATGAGATTTTTATTCTCCATTTTCTGAGGACTCTCCATGCTGTTTTTTGTAAGGGTTGCACCAATTCATACTCCAACCAGCAGTGTGAAAATTCCTTTTGCTCCGCATCCTCACCAACATTTGTTGTTTCCAAATCGTTGAATAATAGACCATTTCACAGGTGTAAAGTGATATCTAATTATTGCTTTGATTTAGAACAGTTTTTTGTGTTCCTGTTGGTGATCTGCTTGTCTTTGGAGAAATGTCTGTCCAATTCTACTGCGCAATTAAAAAAAAGAGGTTGTTTTTGTTAAGTCTTATGATTTATATGTATATTTTGGATATTAAACCCTTGTCAGATGTATGATATGCAAATATGCTCTCATAGTAGATTATCTCTTTTTATTTTGTGATAGTTTTTTCATTGTGTAGAAACTTTCCAGTTTGAAGTTATCCCGATGTTTTTGTTTTCCTTGTTGATATAGATGAGTCCTCATGGATCACTCTAAGATTGATGTCATGGAATGATTTACCTATTTTGTCTTATAAACATTTTATGGTTTCCAATCATACATCTGTATACCTAATGGTAATTAATTTTTGGGTAATTTAGGGTCAGCGTTTGTCCTCCCAGAAACGCACACACACACACACCAGTCAACAATGTAAAAGCAAAAGGGACTTTATTTCCAGCGTGCTGGGGTCCGAGCCTCATCCAAAGCAGTGGATTTGGTTAAGGACCCCAGGTTTACTTTTAAACAGGCTTTTATAGGGTTTTGTTACATAGGCATGTGGAGCGGTTGGCCCGGTGGGCGTGTCACATATCAGCGTTATCTAGCTTTTCTGGAGCCTGTCATGGCGTCAGTTGGTTCTCACAGGTAAGGTATTATAGAGTGATCTAAAGTCATTATTTTGCATGTGGCTATTCTGTTTTTCTTAACATCATTTATTGACAAGAGATTCCTTTCTCCTTGTATGTTCTTGCCTTTGTTGTAAATTGAAAGAGTTTAAGGGAAGAACACTTTGGGGAACAGAACAGTCATGTAAAACATAATACTCAAATATTTGCTTATCTGTCTGTTTCTAAATACACTTGATATATCCATTGTAGTACAAAAGGAAATAAACAAGTTTCACATTATTCTTTTATCTAATTGTAAATATTCATATAAGTAATATTGCAGCAATTTATTCTACATATTAACATAACCTCATAGGCATAGGTTATCCATTACTCAGATATATATCAACACATCCTGCCCTCCACCCAATCACCAAGTGTTCTTCGATTTCCAGTGAGTTCAGCCACCATTTGCTCCCACCAACACCTGACATATTACCTATTGGTAACCTCAATTCGATTGCAAGTTTCTAAGGGTTGGTTTTGTTTCATCTGTTCCTTTGTTTTATCTATTCACATTCCATCTATGAGTGAGGGTGTTTGGTATTTCACTTTCTTGTTTTGACTTATTTTACTTAGTATAATCCCCTCTATATCAAATTGCAAGAGTTCATCTCTTCTCAGCGCTGCGTAGTATTGTATTGTATATATGTATCAATCTTCTTTATCCATTCATCTGACATTGGGCACTGAGATAGTTTTCAGTTCTTAGCTATTATGAAGAGAGGTGCATAAATCTATGCGAATGAGTGTTTTGTGTTGTTTGGATAAAAACCCAGAAGTGGAATGTTGGGATTAAGTGGAATTTCTATTTTCAACTTTTTGAGGAATCTCCAAACTGTTTTCATTAGGGGCTGAATCAATTTGCATTCCCACTAACAATGTAAAAGAGTTCCCTTTTCTCCACATCTTTGCCAACATTTGTTGTTACCAGACTTTTGGATAATAGCCAATCACTCAAGTGTAAGATGATATCTCATTATTGTTTTAATTTGCATTTCCCTTGTAGCCAGTGAGTAGGAACAATCTTTCATGTTCTTGTTGGCCATCTGTATATACTCGTCAGAAAAATGTCTCTGCAATTCCTCTTCCCATTTTTTTGATTGGATAACCTGTTATTCTATTAATGAGTTTTATGTGTTCTTTGTATATTATGGTTATTTAGCCCTTGTCAGAAATATGAAATGCAAATATCTTCTCCCAGTTAATAGTTTACCCTTTGGTTTTTGTGATATTTTCTTTTCTCCTTAGTTTGATGTAGTCCCAGTTGTTTATTTTTTTTATTTTTTTTTCCGTTGATGCTAGAGTTGAGTACACAAATAACTCTCTAAGGCTGATGATATGGAAAGTCTTTCTTATGTTGTGTTCTAAGAATTTTATGATTTGCAGTCATGTCCAAGTCTCTAGTCCATTTTTAATTTATTTTTGTGAATGGTGTTAGACAGTGATCTAGCTTCATTCATTTGCATGTGACTGTCTAGTTTTCCCAACATTTTTTATTCAAGTATTTCCTTTCTCCATTGTATGTTTTTGCTTCCTTTGTCATAGATCAACTGGCTGTATATGAATGGGTCACTTTCTGATGATTCACTTCTAGTCCACTGAGCAATACATCTGCTATTATTCCAGTACCATACCATTTTGATCACTATTACTTTGTAATGTAGCTGCAATGTAGTTGGGAGTGTGATCTGAGTCCGACCTGCGGAGTAGTCAGCTGGGGTCCGGAGATCCACCTAGAACGGATGAAAGGGGTGGGACAAGAGGTGCGAAAAATGACAGCAAGACAACGAATTCTGATCAAGCTGCAAAATTTTATTAAAATGGAGGGAATTATATAGAAAGGGAAAAGAAGGGAAGTAGTTCTGATAGGTGGCCCCTGTGCATGTCTGCTGCATGCTCTTTAGTTGGATTGGAGGGTGGGTGCATGTACAGTGCGTGATCAAGACTCTGATTGATTGCTAGTGCGCGTGATCAAGGATCTGACTGGTTGCTAATTGATTGGTTGCTAATATTCTTGGTTGCTAATGTTTATGCTTTGTTTATGAAATAGGGAGGCGACCGTTAGGCAAACAGGGCAGTGGCTGAGGTACCTCTGAGTGTAATTTTCCGTTGGATTGCATCAGCCTGGCTTTGCGGCCTGGCCCAAGTCCCCAACAGTGATCCTTCCAGATATGCTCTTTTTTTCTAATAATTGATTTGGTTATTTAGGTTCTTTTGTTGTTTCATACATATTTTAAGATTTTTTTTTCTATTTCATGGAAATAAGCCCATGGGATTTTAATTGGGATTGCATTAAACCTCTATATTGGTGTTGGTAAAATGACCATTTCAGTGATATAGATTATTCCCAACCATGAGCAATGGATGTCATTCCATCTGTTTGTTCTCTCTTTTATTTCTTTTAAGAAGGACTTGCACTTTTCATTGTAAAGGTCTTTTACTTCCTTTTTTAAGTATTTACCCTTGTGCCTTATTCTTTCAACTTCTATTTAAATGGTGTGAGTTTTGTTATTTCAATTTCTTTTAGCATATTGCTTGTATATAAAACTGTAATGGATTTTTGTACATTACTTTTGTAGCCCGTCAGTGCACTGTCTACACTGATGAGCTCTAGAAGGTTTTTGGCAGAATTTTTAGGGTCCTCAGTATTTATGTGTATATATATATCTACATATATAGAGATACATATATACCTATACATACCTATATATATCTATATATATATAAAATCATGTGATTTTTAAATAACGATAGTTTTAATTCCTCCTTTCCAATTTGGATTCCTTTTATTTCCTTTTCTTGCCTAGTTGCTTTAGTTAAGGCTTCCAGTATGATGTTACATAGTAGTGGTGAGAGTGGACAGCCTTGCTTTGCTCCTGACTTTAGAGAAAATGCTTTCAATTTTTCATGACTATGATGGTGGTTATGGGTTTTTCATACCTGGCCTTTATTATGTTGAGGAATGTACCTTCTATTCCCATTTCATGGAGGGTTTTTTTTTTTTAATCATTAACGCATGTTTGATCTTGTTTAAAGCTTTCTGTGAGACTATTGGTATGATCGTGTATTTTTTTCTCTTTGCTCTTGTTGACATGGTATATTACATTAATAGATACATGTTCATTGAACAATCTTTGCATCCCTGAGACAACTCCCACACGGTCATGATAGATGAAAGATGATCTTTTTAACACACTGTTGAATCCAATTTGTTAATATTTTGTTGAGAATTTTTGCATCTATATTCATGAGCGTTATTAATCCATAATTTTCATTTTTGGTACGTTTTTGCCTACCCTCTGTTGTCATGAAAACCACTCCATCTTTGCAGCTGCTGTGCCTGGCTTTCCTTAATATTTTGTCTTTGGAGAATAGGTGAATTCCAATTTGCTCTATGGGTAGGATCAGAATCTCACCCTACAAGGTCATGTTCTTCTCTGTATTCTGTAACATACACTCTTATTCTTCCTACTCAAAATTTTTAGGGAAAAAATGAAAAGCATATCAAATTAAACTGGGTGACTATGAATTAAAATAGTTTTTTACCTTAATCTATATTATCCAAAGCAAAGTGCTCAAATATTAGTTAATTAAAACCAAAACGACACAAAAAGCCTTTATTCCTAACTTATTTTTCTGTCTACTGATATATTGAGTATTTTAAAGGGTGTTCTAAATTACTTATGGGCATTTCTAGCGAATTTTGTTGTCAATTTATTCTTCACCGGCAATGTTTATGTAGTCACAAATATTTATTGAATGTTTCCACATATTTTACTTATCTCTATCACTTGATAACTTGTGATAAGTATCAGTTACCAGGGTTAATAAGAGTACAAAAGTAGTGAGGAAAGTTAAAGTATAAAAAGTATTGTTTAATTTAAACTGAAGAATAATTTTTGTATGCTTTGTACTTCATCCTGAATACAAAAAACATAGAGACAATTTCTTCATTATTTTTCTCTATACATTTTAACATCTGTATCTGCTTTATTGGTATGATCATTCTTCTTGTTAACTGAATGTGTGTCAGATTCATTTTTTACTTACACTTATTTTTAATTTAACCAACGTTGCTGGAGGAAAACTCCTTGCCCTTTCTTCCTCTTCCTTCTCATTCCTATGGAATGATAAAAAACAACATGCTTCCACAGAGACTTACTTGGTTGGCTTCCCTTCAATCACTTGTCACATACTCTGACTCTTGTAGTTTTACTTAAAAATTATTAATACCTGTAGATTAAATACATATTTCTATTTTGGACTGTGGGAGCTTAAAAAATAATGCTAGTTTCAGACCTATGTAATGATATTTAAAGTTGGATCATATTTAATACAAAAATCAATAATAGTATATAAGAGCGATTGGTTAATAAAAATGCATATTGTTGCAAGAGCTGTGTTAGTGAGAGGAAAATAAGAAACGCCTTCTGAGATTAGGTGACTTGAAAATAAGCACAGGGAATTTGATTATTTCTGTGGAATTGGGGTGTCCATTCTGAAAAAAAGTGATGAGAAAAAAGGAATGAGCAAAATGAGGAATCAATTGAACACATATTATGCAGCAGGAGCTCAGTGAGCTGAGCTGGCAGCCTGACACAGGGAATTCAGAGTGACTGACAGGCTTCAGGGTAGATACAGCCTTGACCATTTAATTAAGAAAACCTGAACTTCGTCATACAACAAATTAATATACGTTTGTTAGAAAAGTTTCAAGCACAGAACCGGGCTTTTGACTTATCTTAAGGAAGGAAAGGCCGCAGAGGGACATACAAATGAAGAAAAAGAAGTAACATTAATTCAGCATCTTCTGCATTTTCATTTAATTCATCAAATATTGTTAAGTGGGGGAAAGATAACACAATATTTATAATTGACAATCTTTCTAGGAAATCACAGGCTAATGGATGACAAATGCATCATCTTAAACTACAGACATTTTTGATAAAAGTAACAAATATGTTCATGAAATATAATTGTGTGTTGAAAAGGTCTACATTTAAAATAATAGAAACGAAAGGAAATAGAATTGAGCAGACCACTCAAGGTCTGTGTAACTTTAAAGCCAGAGCACTAAAAACCTTTTTGCAATATTAATAAAAATGGAAACAAAACTACATCTCCACTGATCCACTGATATTTTAATCCAATAACAAAGTTAATTGATACTTTCCATATTTTAAAGCTTTGTGCTCATGCTTACTTCTAGAGTATTTTAGAATTTCACTTTCATCAAACTCATGTATCAAAATTTTAAGAATCATTTCTAGGGTATTTAGCACACGACAAATGTTTTTATACTTAGTTCATCAGCACTTACAAATTCTCTAGATTACTTAACACTTTGGGGAGTGTGAGATTTATGAAACAACTGATTTCATGCCTGAACAAAAATATTTCTTAGATTCTTAGATTTTTACCTTCATTTTTATGTTTTGCTAATATAAGCTCTGTAATTGTGACATATACCATATAATTTGATTTCTTCAAAATATTATCAAGCATGAAAGGGTATGAATGAACCAATTTTAAATTGACTTCTGCATTATGTTTGCACTACCCACTTACCAATAATAAATTGTCATTAAAAAAAACTTCATACTGCAGCATAACGGATTAAAACATTGTGTTTTAAAATAAAGTATAAAAAGGATATCAGCATCACAGAGAAGACATATTTGATTAAATTCCATATCTTTGGGAAGGGATCCTTAAGCAGGAGGAATACAAACCAAGTATTGAGTAATAAGTAATGACTGACTAGGTGAAGATGTTGCACTTCTGATAGAGATGGAATTGAAGTTCAGAGAAGTTGTATAAATTGCCTGATGGCAGAGCTATCAAGTTATTGGAGCTACCATTTGAACAAAAAAATATGTATTTCCAAGTGTACACTGTCATATGCTACATATAATTTTGCATTTATTATTTGAATATATGCTCTTAAACAGGTGAGAAATGTTGAGGACCTAATATTATCATTCATTCAAGGAATGGAGAAGACAATGGGAACTGGAAAATATTCAGTAAGTTCGTTATATAAAGTTAGTAAGTTCAGTCACTGATGTGATGTAGGTGTGAGAAAGAGGTAAACTAGTGTCTGAAAAGGGCACTGCCTATAACAGCATCAATACTGAAATTTGGGATCAGAGGAGGAACAGGTTTGGAGAAAGATTCCATTCTCTTTTGGACAAGTTGATATCAATGTTCCTACAGAAGAGTGAATGCGGAAGTGCAGTTGAGTGAATCAAGAACTATATATGCAAGGCTGGAACTGAGAGAAGATGTCAAAATTGAAAATATGAGTATATATTATATGCACACAAATGATTGTTTGAAATATAAAAATAAATGTGATTTCACTTCATAGTAGCACAGGTCAATACCTATGCATCAAGCAGAGGAGACTGAATCCACAATAAAGAAAGAGTTCTGGAAGTAGATAAGACCAGGGCTATGGGAGCCAATAAAAAATAAAATTCAGTAAGATATGAATGGTTAATGTAAATTTAGTTGAGAGGATTTTTAAAGCAACTTAGATATGATCTAATATAGAGGATGGGTAGAGAACCAAGTGTGATTGTGGAAGGGAGGAAGACACAATCCAGTTTCCAGTCACTGAGGACCAACAGTGGCCACCCAACCACCAGGCTCCTGAAAGTCTAGACTGGCTGGAAGCTACTGACTAGATAAAAGGGACCCCTTTCTGAGAACGAAAACTTATGTGCATTTTACAATTATGTGAATCCTGTGTGTTATCCATGTGAGGAATTCACAAATGAATAACAATTCCATTAGTAATTCCTGTTCTAATTTACACCTTCCTTTCTCCCTCACCAATAAAAGTGTATCCCAAAAGTATTGTGGGGCTTGGATTCTACATCCGGCCCACGTGTAATAAAGCTATCTTCACTACTTCTACAAGAGGACTGTTTGGATTTGTCAGTTAAGATAGAGAGCTATTACATGATTACAACAGACTAAAAAGTTTAGAATTGAGGAATTATATAGCACGAATAAAGAACACTCTTTTAAGGTTTTTTGCCTGGAAAAACAAAAGAAGACTAGGAAGGCAGCTCAAGTTTAGTCTTAAGCATGAAAGAAGGACATTTTAGGATAAGAATATTTATATGTGTTTATAGATTAAAGCAAGAGTAAATAGGCACACTTATTTAATATATAGAGGAGGGGATTGGGGACATTAAGAATAGAATAAATTACCCACTTACATACTATTGGAAGTTATCAGAGAAGAAGTGAAGAGTTGATATTGATCAAAGGAAATAACAAGTCTGTTTTGAAAACTGGAAGAAAAGGAAAAAGAGTGGGGACATAAATCAGTAAACATATTGGTGTGAAGGTAAGGTGAAGAGATTTAAAGCCTGACAGTCTGAATTGTTTATACAAAGCTAAAGGCAAAATTCATAGCTGAAATTAAATGGAATGAGAACAGAGAAGATGGCTTATGAGGAAATGGGAAATGGTGAAATTTCTAAAAATAACTGTTCTGAAAAGCAAAGGGGAAGAAGAAGTTGATTAAATAAATAAGGAATTCTTATTGGGAACCAAGCTATTCTTTGTGGCTCTTAATTTAAAGAATTGCATGATTGTCCTCAACAATTCTCAGTAGAAAGGAGAACACAAGTCGTGGAAATAATTGACTTAACAGATTTTTCTATTTGGGCACTAGATTTCCATTAGGTATCATTAAATGATTCAGGTTATCCTCATACCAAACCTGTAAGGCAGCTATTTTTAATCTCAGTTTTACAAAAGATGAGCAATTTGCCAAAAGTTACACAAAGTAGTGTAAATTAGACTTATTTGAATACTAAAGTTTATGTTCTTTGTAGTACAACTAGGCATGGAAATAGAGGAACCAGTTGTTAATTTGTATTGGGGAATGACAGTGGAAATGGAGTGAAAAGATCTGAATGTAAAGCTAAAAGAAAGAAAGGTATTGGTTCCGTTTACATGGGTTATTGAAGGAAGGAAACTATCTCCAGGCAGAAGTTCTCTCATGATCAGATAACAAAGGATTGCCTCTGGTAGATACCCTGAGACAGAAGGAGGGTAGTAGCTACTGTTTATGGTCTTTCCTTGTTTTGCACAATTGTATTATCTCATTGTAACTCAGCCCTTTAAAATAAATCAAGGAGCCTAGGTTGAGGTCGTAGCCTTTCAACCAGAGAGCAGTGTCCCACCTGGCCCCTGCTTTTCCAGATGTGTGTTGTCTGTCTTTCTTCAGGCTCCTGTAACCCTGTTATATGAGACAAATGGTTAAAAATATTTAGGTAGCAAATCAGAGTTTAGAAATTAGTTTGAGATATAGTTGGGGATGAAGATTCATTGATAACAGTAGACACATAGGAAATAAATTCCAAAAATAGGAGAACTATGAGTGCTGTGCCATATCAACTAAAATATTTTGATCTTCAGGAACTTCTACTTAGAGTCTAAGAACAGAAAAAGGAAATAGATATATTACTAGATATATCTGAATTTCATTATATGAGTGTTAGCTATTGACTTCAGAAAGAAGCATCTAAAGAATATCTGGAGTATGCGGCAATTTATACACTCATATATAAATATTATTGATTTAGCAAATAAATATTTTGGTCACAGTGCAAAAATTAACTTTTCATATATATTCATATATGATTTTTCTATACTAAAGTGTCAACCTGTTTGATGACCAAAAAAATAGTCTCAGTTCATTATGGGTATACTTTACTTTGTAAAGTATTTCTCACTCATTTTCAGTTTAATCCACTCTCACCTTAGTTCGCTGTTCTTGTGTCTCTCTGTGTCTCTCATCTTCCTTCCATTTCTAAAATCTAAGGGGGCCTACCTGCTCCCAGCACATAGCTGCAGAAGAGCAAGTCCAGTTTCACTCTAACCTGCTCCACATTGTCTGTCTCTTTTTCCTGATGTTGCCTGCCACAGTCAATTCTGGTGTTATATCTCTATGGACTTGTATTGCTCGATTGTGGCATTAATCAAGTCACATCATGTACTGTAATTCTTAGTCTATAGTTCTAGCTGTCACCCTATTTCTGGCTCCAAAGAACTGATTGTTCATCTACACCTTTCTGAGCTGTCAGTGGTCCTTCTTCCAGCTCTGTAAGGACTTCTTCACCCTTCTATGAGGATACTAATACCAAAACGCCAGTCATGAGAGTAAAGGATCTCGATTCCCTGAACTGAGGATGGGAACAGAGATCTTACACTGCTCTGAATCTCTTTGCTTTCTTTTCTTCTTACTACTCTCTTAGATCTAAGAATTCTTAACATGATGTTAGTTTATTTCATAGCCTCAGTTGTTTGTTTGTTTTGGATTTATATCCAAGGAAACCTTTTATAACTAGAAGCTAAGAATGAGGTGCTTTTTTTGTTCATTTTATTGTTGTAATTATTTTTCCTCACTTATTTATAGCTGCCTTGAAGGAAAACGGTGGTTCATTTCTTCTGTGTCAAATGGGGACTCATGTGGGAAAATGGAAAACATATGCTGTTTATTGTCGCACATTATTAATCTTCTTTATCACATCTTGTTTCAGAAAAGGATTTATGACTGCTTTCATATATTTAACAAATTGAAGTGAAAAATTAAATTATAATAAGAGACGGGGAGAAAGAAAAAGAAAAAAATAGATGAATGCAAGAGTTCCATAAAAACACCTAAATTTCTTTGAGGTGGTCATATATTTGACCCTGGTGTTTTGAAACATTCACATAAAATGGGACAACATTAGAGGGAACAGGTTGCCTACTATTAATGAACAGGAAATTTAGCTGTTGCTTAGAAATAAGCACAATTATTTCTGCAGTTGAGTTCAGAGAAAAATTTCTTGTTGAGTTCTCATAAAAAGGACACAGTGACAACAGTAAACAGTGGCCCCCATAAATTTTTTCAGGAGCTACATCAATGAGTTTATGGGACTGTTTGTAAGTGTCCTTCAACACAGGTTAAGGGCACGATTTGCTAGAATTATTTCTGTGGGGACCAAAGTTTGCTGTCTATGTGTGTATTTCTTCATTTCTCAGGCTTAATCCATAGGGTGGTTTTAATGGTTACCTGATGTGGATTTACATGTCAGGGAATCTCCCACAGAGATGAATCTCTTATATTTTGATCAGTACTGAGCAGCAATAATTTGTAGTTGGATATCCTAACAAGTATTTGGGGTATAACCAGTTTGTATTATTGACGGAGAATAGAGTCACACAATTTGTTGTTATGTGGTGTAGCAATAAACCAAAGTTTCTGTGGAGGAGGAGGTGTCTTTAGGGGAGTTAGGATAATGGCTACTACATTTCTACTCAGAAAATATTTGTTGGAAAAAGTTGACATAAACGTTACTCTTGAAGCAGTTTCGAGTCTGCTTTAATTCATAGGTAAGAAGACCTCTTGAATCTGGCCACAATAATTTCAGCCTGAAAAAAAAGTTGTTGTCTGCATTTAAATACTCAAAACAATTGCAAAATGCAACATAAACTCTACAGATTCAACCTTGAGCATTGCAATTACTGATAATGTCCTGAAAATGAAATTATTTGTAAATATATATACAGTAAGGTCAAATTTAATGTTGTCCACAGGTTCTTGGAAAGGGTGAATTTAAGAGGAAAAGTATAACGAAAGCAATTTGACCTAGGCTAATTGATATAAACAAGGGTTAAGTTCTTTTTGTAAAAACATTAGCAAATTTCAAAACAAAGACTTTGATATTAAACACTTGTATTCATTCATTCATTCATTCTTTCAATTCATTCATTTTCCAACCCCCTTATTCCGGTGAGTGGATAAGGGTGTCTTGCGCTTAGTCCAACACTTGAATTCAAGACAGAACCCCACCTGGGACAAGAAATCACTCAGACGGGCAATTTGTTGATGTGTCTGAATGTACATCTTTGGGATGTGGGAAGAAACCAAAGTCCCCAGAGTAAATCTATGAAGACATGGGGAGCATGTGCAAACCCACATAGATTGAGGCTCTGACTGGGAATCTATTTTTTCCTCATGAATGCCATAATGAAATGAACTGACATAACGATATTATTGAAAGAACTGCTGTGCAGAAGTAAAAATGAGTTAAAATTTGTCTTAAAATAAGGTACAAGTATCACTTTGTATTGAAAAGATAATGAGGTTTCTTTTAGTTGAGTTGATTAGAACTTTGTTTTGGACAGTAAGTAGACCAACAGTAGACCAATTTTGAATTTTACAGTCTTTAATGTGAAACTCATTTATAATCATTTTTTGCTTTGTTAAATAAAAGTTTTAGAAAATGTAATGAAATATGTTGAAGTATTTTATTTCTTTAGTATCTGCAATAAACCTTGCAAAATTAACTGTGACAAAGAATGGTGCACTCCAACATTTTATACTGGCTTTATTAAATAGATGATTAAATTATAAGCTTCACTGGAATAGAAAATACCATCCTCTTGTCTATTTTGTCCCTGGATCTTAGCACACAGGAGATCGTAATAGCTGAAAAGGCTGCTGTTATTATATTGAACAGTGTTTTCTGATGTGACAAATAAAAGATAAGCATCACTAACAGATGCTATGGTTTCGTAAAAATATAATGTATTTAAAAGTAATAAGACATACACTTATGATCAAATAGTATGAACTTTAATCAGCAAGTTTTGATTCCTTCTTTAATCAAAAAGGAGGCTATCACTTTTTAATCAATCTTCTATGATACTATGTAGAGACGTATTAATAATATGACTTTTTACAAGGAACTTTTCCTTGAAATTGGATGCTTCTAATTATTTGTTCTGAACAAAATAAGTAGTTCAACTTTGCTTCAACCTAAAAGTTTAAAAATATGGAAAAAACTATCATAACATATTGGAAAGCTTAACATGATGAAAATAAAGCACTTTCTGAAGTTTTGGTTCTGCCTTAATAAGTTATTCTGATAATGAAAAATATGGTAAATACCATTTGTTTTTTATGTAGTTAGATTATATGTTCATGATAATAACATGATGCTCACATGATGTTGATTAAGCACAGAATATTAGACAAGTGACAGACTCAAAGGTAAAAATTAGAACACTGAAATAATCTGGGTTGTCGTTCTCTTATTCTCGATAATAACCCACCTAAAATGACATAAACATAGAGATTTTTATCTCTGAATAATATTCCTCTCAGCACCACTGATTATTGAATATTAAATACAAAACTTTGTGGTTGCAGAGATATGCAATCACCTTCAAAAAGTACTCTATAGACACTCAAACCAAACAGTTTACACACTAACAAAATCAGTATTCCAACCATCTGCCAATGGAACAAATATGTCAGTCATCTTTCTGTTTGATTGGCAGTATTTCTAGTAATGGATTATTTGAAACAATTTCTGATGCTTAAAACACACATTCACATACATAAAAAAGTTGTACTTTCTTGACAATTGAACTGATTCTAGGTAAAATTATGAGGCTAAACAATGTCTAGAGCTTGTTTTCACTGCTTACTGTTTATTTCCCCATCCCACCACCACCAACACTTTATATCCTACACACTCCAAGCATCTCTTCTTAACTGAGGAACTCTTGGTTGCTGCCAGACCAAACAATGACCAGGAGGAGTTAATGCCTGTATCTTATTTTGCTCCTCTTAATCAACATAATTTTTTAAGACTCTCTTGTAGGAGATTGTATGTAGTAATTAAGATAGGTAAATCAATTCTTGGTGGTTAATGACCCAGAAATTATAATTCCTAGATTAAAAATGCTTTACCTACATAAAATATGATTTTTTCCATCTAAAAGTCTTTAAAGAATAAGCATAATTTTCAAATGCTTGATTTTTTTCTATTCTGCCTGATAAGTATTTAGGAAATTTTCTGCTTATTCAGTGTCCATGAAATTATAGGTTTTAAGTAGTACTGTAATAATTATTCATCTATCTAGATTACTCTGGAAAATGACTTCTGTGATTTGATATTGGTAGCAGAAGGTGAGGGTCTTTGTGATTTTGCACTTTAAAATTTCAAGAAGACCTAATATTTCTTTTAACAGATAGAAGTTCTCATTAACTCAATGATATGTTAGAATGATTTAACAATAACACCAAGTTCAAATGGTAGTCTGAATATTTAAGTTAGGGGCTACTTGAGTCAAAGACAATACAAAATAGAAGTTTACTTATATCATTTTGTATTTTATTTTCTTTCATGTAGGTTGGAACAAATTATTTCAAATTTTTTAACAAAAGTAATTAGGTATAGAGAATTATGCAATATTTACCCAGTATTTTAGGATAGAATATTCAATTATATTTTTGCATAATGCAAAATCTTCTCCATCACAGACATCACATTTTAAATTTATGGCTGAATGGAATTTCAGTCATCTTTGGCATTTAGCACTCAAGTCATTTTGGATATTTATTCAGAGCAGAACAACAGAAAGCACACAATAGATTGCAATTTAAAGGCTGTGCTTTTTGTAACATACATTTGCAGTAAAACGTCAGAGAATATGTAAAAATGAGAATGTATTATTAGTCCTGCACATTTTTATTACACACTTTGATAAGGGAATTCTCACTTATTTTCATTTGACAGACTTTATTTTTCGATCACAGCTTTATGTAGATGGTATACAAAGACACACAACTGCTTTCTGTTATTATAGCAATGAATGTTTAAATATGTCCACTTTAGGATTTATGCACTTCTATGTGGAAAACATTTCTCTTATTTGTTATAAGGCAAACAGAAATACTTTAATATTGCATCTGTTAGTATATAATCAAATTATAATGCAAAGGATAGATTGGAAGCTTGAGTGACAAGAAGTGAAGACATCATTGCAATAACCCATATAGACTGAAGAAGGCTTCATTAAGAAGGTGGGGAGGTGGGAGAATGGGTAGCTAACATTTTTTAGAATGGTAATTCAGGCAAAGGAATGATACATATTAGCGATTAAATGCCATTAAGGAAAGACATGCAGATTAGATGAGAAAATATAATGGCAAATCCTATACTGAAGGAATTGACAATAACAAAGAAATAGCTATCAGGAAGAATTATGTAATTATATAAAAAAACAGGAAAGGTTAATTAAATTGTTTATGGATACTGAAAAATTAGTATAACCTTGGCTATCAGTCATGCTGAAAGTAAGTAGGTATTGTTAGACAGTTTCTTTGGGAGGAAAATAAAGCAAGAGCATAAAAGAATATTAAAGAAAATAATTGATGATCATGCCCTGCTGGAGTAGTGGTTATGTACACCACCTCTGGCAGAGCACAATCCACATACACCCCAAGGTCTGGGGTTAGTTTTGGTGGATGAGGAACTGCCATGATGAACAACTGAATTAAAATAAAGATATTTCCTACTCCTGTCTCCTCCTGCCTGCTTTACTTTCTCTCCACATTTTTGCCTGAGTTTTTCTTTCAAAAAGGAATGGAAATGAAAGGAAAGGAAAGGGAATGGAAGGGAAGGGAAGGGAAGGGAAAGAAAAGGAAGGAAAGGGAAGGGGAAGGGGAAGGGAAGGGGAAGCCCTGTAAGAATAATTATATAGTTTGTTTTTTATTTTTTTAATGCTTTGCTGGATTTTTTTTTTCCAGGAGGACGTGAGATTGTGACTTGATAGTCACTCGGGCTTTAGGAGATACATTGAGTTCTTCATACCTCATCGTTCAGAACCCTTTAAGAAGGTATAGTGCTGAGCAAATCTTGTTTGTTCCGTGAGGTTAATCTCTGTTCCTGAAAGGTGTCCATTATTTCTCCAATATGACATCAGTGAAAGCCTTAGCAAATAGCTTTATTTTTAACAATGTCTTTATCATAGAGGAAAAAGATCTTACTGTGGTTATGAAGATAAACATTTTTCCAGGACAAAGAAGAATGCTAGTAACAGTTTTGCAGAGAGAGAAGTATGTGTCTCAGTCTTGCTCACAAAATTTGCAATTTATCAGAGAATTACAGGTATCAATCAGTCAATTTTTATAAAAACTTTTTTATTTTGATAAGTAAACCACTAATGTTTAGGACGATGCCATTTATATATTTTGATAATGGAGATTGTCACCTTTGAAGAGACTAGTTCATATGTCTCTAAAAGGCTTCACTTCGAAAAGAGAAACTGATATTTATCAAACATAAAGTTTTTTTAATTACTTCAATATATTTTAACCAAAGTTACACCAATATTTATACTATATACATCTATGTTTAAATAGTAATTAGTTCAAAATAAACAGCATTCAAGTGCTAATTAATTTTAGACATTAATCGATTTACTTTTTAACCAGGAATATTTCATTTTCTGAATTTTAATTTGACTATTTTTCTTTGTCAATACATTGAAATGTGCACTTGTGTATTTTAGTTTTAGAAGAGAGTGCATGCAATATTTATTTATTTGTACTCATGCAACTCTTGAAAGAGGTTTCAGATGTTCTTTCTTAAACCTAATGTTTATTTCATGCTTCAAGCCATATTTAGTGATGTGGATGAGGGTGAGCTGAGACATACTGATAAGACACTGGCTTCATCAGAAAGAATTTATGGAGGAAGCCATTTGATCAGGATCACACAGCAAATTTATTAAAAGCAGAAACAGTGAGTTTAAGCTCCCTGCAGGCCAGGAAAGTCATAGTAAGAGAATGCATATGTGAGTGTAGCCACAGGTGCTGCCCACATGTCGCACAGGTAAGATGGATTCTTGTATATATATGAGGGGTGGCGACTTCTCCCTATGTGAGTGTGTTCAGGTTTCCTGAAGTAAAAAGGGCACAAATATCTAGGGGTATGTCCCAGACCCAAGTTGCTAAGGTGGGTTCCTTGCTCTTAGAATTATAATTATAATTATTTACAATAGCCAAGAATTGGAGCAATCTAAGTGCCCATCAACAGATGAGTGTATAAAGACATATTTGATATATAATGGAATACTAGAAAATTATTAGAAAAGATGAAATCCTGCCATTTGCAACAACATGGATGGATCTAAGAGGAAATATGTGTAGTGGGTTAAGTGAGAAGGAGAAAGTCAGATATCAAATATTTTCATTTTAATGTGTTATATAAAGAAACCAAACAAATGAATGAATGAAATTAATTAAAAATAGATTTTTAGTCTATAGATTCAAACTGGTGGTTACCAGAAAGGCAAGCTGGAGGACTGTAGGCAAATTGTATAAAATCACTCAATTATATGGTAAAGAAGGGTATTGAACTGTTGGTGGTAAACTAAATGTATTGTATACATACAGATGGTGACTTAACAAAAATGCACACCTAAACCTATATAATACTGTGATGTAACTCTCCTTCAATAAATTTTTTTTAAAAAGCTAAAAAATAGAGAAATATATAAAGTCAGATGATTATGAACCTTAAAATTAGAGAGAGAGAGAGAGAGAGAGAGAGAGAGAGAGAGAGAGAGAGAGAGGGAGAGTGTGTGGGAGTGGGGAGAAAGAGAGAGAATATGTTTCTATGGTGAATGGTTAGAGATAGAGTCAGAAGATCTGGAAAATTTATGGAGAAATTCAAGAGAGGGCCAGGTATACAAGTGAAAGTGTAAAACCTCAGCAGGAGGGAGTATGAATGCTATTAGGAGAGACAAGAACTGAATAGAGAGATACTAGGCACTGTCCCTATTGAGGGCTTCTGTTGTATTTATGAGTAATAACTCATAATGATAGTAAGATAAGCAGAAATCTTTTAGAGAACTTGAGGCAAGGAAATACCAGATTGGAATTTGAGCTTTTTTAAGGAAGAAGGCATCTACTTAAGGATAAGCATTCTAGTTTAAAGAATCTCTGAAATTGGTGACTATTGCTAATATTGTTCTCACTGATGTTCACCACTATACTCTTTGAGTCCCTCAAATATTACTGAATTAAGTCTATATGCTGGAGCTATCCTAAATGCTAGCAGGTTTTACAGAACAAAGAGAAGAGGTGGTTGTTCAAGGAAATCCCACTTCTGTATGCTTCAGGTAACATTAGACCAAGAACAACATTCCCTTGTGTTGAGCAACATTTCATTTTATATTATTCCATTTGTTGTTCAATATGTGACCAGTTCATGGTTTCCACAATTTTTTCTCAGTGCATTATCTATATTTTGAAAATGGAAAAGGATCCTAAATTACAGCAATATTTTTTCTTTAGATTTTTAGACAGTTTAATCAGTGCTGTGGACTTGAACAGACTTGGCACTCCTTAACATCACCAGCAATGACTAGATAAATGTGATCACCAAGTGCAATGCCAGTAACCAAGTACTAATCACAAAGTTCATTTCACTAAACGCTTAAGAAAAAATCTTTTTTATACCTGTAAAGTAGTCTTCAAACTGCTTTTGCAGATATATATCACCAAAAAACTTCCAACATTGATAATGCTTTCAACTTTCATTGTTTTTCACTCAATTCATTGTTTTTCACTCAATTAATTTAGAACGTCGGCCTTCCTCAAATTTTATGAAATTAAACTGCAATTATTTAACCTTTGACATCATGCCAATTTCTTTCTTTATTCATTTATCTACTTATAGCACATGAATACTTTATAACTAATAGGAATAGTGACAGCAACTTGAAAATTAAAAATTAATTAGCTAAAATAAAAATAGTTATCTAACAGAACATTTTAAGAATACTCTTTTTTGCTTATTCACCATATATTTACTAAAATTTTCAGTGGAATTTTAGTGGAAGGAATGTTACCACTGTCATTCCCTGAAAAACATCCATTCCTCTTCTTTGCCACTAGGAAGCTGCCATTTAGTCCTAGTGGATTGACTCCACCTCTGACAGCTGGAAAATTCCAGATGGCATTAATTATTCATCATAACTTACATTCCCACCTCTGTGACTACACAGGGCTTTTAACTAAGTACAACACAAAATGAAAAGTAGTACTTCTATTCCCTTGTTAAGATAATTTTCTCCCTGTAGGTTTGGTGCCCAGATATAGCACTTGGACTTAATGAATTGAAGTTTTAAGTTTGGGATGACAGACAGAGGTGACTACAGAAAAATAGAGGTCAACTTTCCTTCAAAATGAGCCAAGTCTGACATATTTCTGGTCATCTCGAGTAAGTGAGCCAATAAAACCATTTAACATTTTGCATAATATCACATTATCACAAAATTCCATTATAAAAATCAATGAGATAGAAACCCTTTGAAAGTGATCAAACTAAGAATAATCTCAACTCAATAAAATCTGGATCCTAAACCTTTCTAAACCTCAGTTTTTCTTCTTCAAAATGAGAACAATCATTGAAGAACTATCTTAAGAATTAAAATAATAAATACAGGATGACTACCAAACAGTAAATTTATTGTCACAAGGTAATAACAGGAATCAAATAAGAGAGTTGGGACAAAATTTCCTCTCAAATATATTCTCTAGTATGATTTTAGGAGTATCAACTAATTCAGCTAAGAAGCAAATCTCTGTAGATTAAGCAAGAGATTTATTGGTAGCATGTACAGTAGCATTGAAACTAGTTTTGTAATATTCATAGTATAGGGACTTCTATGTCCACTAAGTGAAAGCCATCTTCCTGCCTCTTATTACAGTGCATTTTACTAGTTTATCTGAAATGGCATCTAGACTCATCCTGGTAGAATTCCAGGTTATCTATAAAGGAAATGAAGACTTCTACATAAATCTTTGCTTGGCATGCTATCTACCCTTGGTTTCCTGGTACTGGATCTGGTTTTCAAAATTCTTGGCCAGAGCTACAGTGCTAAAAAGTGGGCAGATAGCCTATGACAATACTTCTGTCTCCCTTTGTGATTCCCGGAACTGTCTGGAGATTTCTACAGTCTATGCCACTTCTTTCCATTTAGACTCTGGCCCAAGATAAACTTGAATTTGATATTCTCTTTTAAACACTGAAATAGAAACTGAAGACCACATACTCAGCACACTCTTTGGGAGTTATGTTCACAGCAACTTTAGATTTTCAGGGCTCAGCATTGCTATTCCTTGCATCTTCATAAAAATTCCTTATATTTCTCATTATTTATGTGTCCAAATCAGAAGAGGAATAAAATTAATGATATAAATTTAAGAGATATAATATCTTTGCATTGTGAGAAATTTGGCAACAGAAAAACTGAAGGAAAACCTTCATCCAATTTTAATATAACTGTCTACACGTTTCTCATGCAGGTTATATTTCATGAGGGAGAAACGGTAGTATAATTGGGTAGAAGGATCAAATGTATAGCAATGAACAACTAGAATGGGGGCAATGAGCTGAATGTATTATATACAGATGTTGATTTATAGTGTCAAACACCTTAAACCTATATAATGATTTGATACGTTTCCTCAATAAAATTAATTAAATATAAAAGTTTGCTTGTTGAAAAGTTGAAGAAATCTTTCAGTCAGTTGAAAAATAATCATAGAAAATAAGAGTTAGTGTCTAAGAAAAGTAGAAGAGATCAAAAGATCATACATCCAAAATATGAAGAGTAAGAAATTATTAATTTTTAACAAAATATTTTGAGACAAGGTCCTAATTAAGGATCTATAGAATACCTTTATTTGTCGATGTCACTATAGTTTCTTTCCACTATTTATTTATTGACACATAATCCTATGCTACAACATTGGGTGACAATAACTCTAAAAAGATGCATTTATGTGAACTTTAAGAACACTGGAGGCAAAAAAAAATAAAGATTATCAGAGAGAAAAAACGTCTTGCTATAAAGGTCGAAGACAAGAAATTTTTAGCCTTATTGGATTGTTATCAACATAAGAAGCATAAAAGAAATAGAAAAAATTTAGCATAAAATAATTTTCAAATTGAAATCTAAATAAGTTAACCATGGACTTGAACAAAGCAGATGGAATTTCTGAGATGATAACTGCCTCTGCCTGCACTGACTGTACCCAAGATGTCCTGCTCTGGAATATTCCTGTTCTTTTCTGCTTAACGTTTCTTTATTCTTGCCCACCTGGCTGTTTTTCCTCCTCACTAACCTTCCTCTGCTGATACCCCCTATAAAAGAGCACCTATCCCTACAAGTTGCAATGTAGTTTTCCAGAAACATGCCCAACCCATCACCATCAGGAAATGAAACAGGTCTAGTCAGCCTTTGGGAGGTGGAAATACATCTGACACACTGCCATCAGAACTCTGTCATGAGTATAATAAAGGCTATATCCTTGCATCTATGCCTTCTCCAGATTTACTCAGAGTATCTAATAGGGTTTTATCCTGTCAGAATGTGAGCACCTGCATAATGCTAGCTGATTCCCAAATTAAAAAAAAATTCAAATCTATTGAAATAGTTTTGACTATAATTAACATTTATCATATGTTCTAGTCTAAGTATTTCACAATTATTAATTCTCTTAATAATTATTTTCATTTAATGAATATGACACTAAGTTAGAAAATATGTATCTAAAGTAAATCATAATGAAATGGTAATGATAAACTGAACCCATTAAAATTCATCTTTGGAGCAAGCATTCTTAACAATGGCCCCATTTCTCCCATGGTGGAATCTATTAGAAGAATTCTACAGTTCTACAAACTGAGCCCTGGAGGTGTTATAAAATCACTTGGTTATGCATTTTGACTCCACCATTTATCTACTAAGAAATTCTCTACAGATAAGTTAATTTCTATGGGCTTTAGTTTTCTAATATGTACCAAGAATAACATTTTTGAGTGCTGAAATAAGAATAAAGGTGATAAAAAGACAATCGAAAAGAACTTACTGATATAAAGACTACAAAGGAATGGTATTGGTGGGCATTCAATAAATATTAACTGGTTTTAACTAAATAATGAATATGAACTTCATTGTTGTACTAGTGTGCTTATAAATGTCACTCTACAAAGAGATCATTTATAGTATCTAGGAAAAAGTAATGGTAACTTTAATGAAATCTAAATCATACACATCTTTCGAGGATTTAAAGTAGATGGTCTAAATTTATACCTAGCTAACTTGCTAGTTGTCATGTATCATTTTATTCAGAGTCAATCAGGAAATATTTTTGACTGACTACAATGATACCTTTGACTTTTTTCAAAATACTCCTTTTCTAAATATTATTTGTTATTTAAAATTACTTCATGCATCTGACTTAATTGCACTTGTTAAAATTATTCTCTTAGGTTTTTCTGCATGAATAATAAGTCAATATTTCACACTCCAGGGATAAAATTTTAACAACTTTAAAATGAATTTGCTTCTAAATAACCAGAATCTACTAAACATTTTGCTTGAAGAGCAAGTTTTAAAAATTTGGACTTTTCAAGCATTTTCATTGTCTCTGAGCATTTTACAAGTGTTCAGAGAGAACTTTGTGCCTAACTCTATGAATAACTTATGAGGAAAAGGTGTTCTTTGATGATAAAATATTTGGGAATTTCTGATTTAAAGACAGGTTTATTTTCTGTGAACTCTTCGGAGTCACTAAGTTCATGCTTCAGTCTCTAATGGAGAATAAAATATGCAGTTTCTCAAAAATAATTTGATGGAAGCCTCTTTTGATTTTGTTTCCTGTTTGCCTTTCATTTGTTGCTTTCTCTGAAATCTCGTTAAGAAATGTTATTTTTCTCAAAATATGTTTTATTAACTAAGGTTCATATAATAGAGATGATAAAGTTAATTCTGGTAGCTTATTTTTAATTAAAACATTTTATTATAGGTATTATTCTATATATTATAATAACTTCCTATGTATAGGTGCCTCAATACTAACATATACATCTCCACACCATGCCTGTAACAAATCACCAAGTGTTCTTCACTACTGTCCAGTGGGTTATGCCACCATTTGTTCCCCCACCACTTCCCATTGCCTGTTGGTAACCTTGGTTCTGTTGCAAGTGTCCAAGGGTTGGTTTTGGTTCATCTGTTCCTTTTTTTTGTCTATTCACATTCCACCTATGAGTGAAGTCGACTGGTATCTGTCTTAGCAAATCCCCTCTAGATCTATCCATGTTTATCCAAATGACAGTATTTCATCTCTTCTAACAGAGGTGTAGTATTCCATTGTATATATGTGCAAATCTTCTTTATCCATTCATCTGATATTGGACATTTAGGTAATTTCCAGCTTTTAGCTATTATGAGTAGGGCTGCAATAAATATGGGGGTGCATAAATCTCTGCAGATGAATGCTTTTGTATCTTTTGGGTGAATATCCAGAAGTGGAATGGTGGGATCATATGGAATTTCCATCATCAGCTTTTCGAGACATCCCAAACTTTTCCATAGGGATTGCACCAATTTTCATTCCCACCAAAAATGCAAAAGGGTTCCCTTTTCTCCACAACCTCACCAACATTTGTTATTTCCAGACTTATGTTTGATAGCCAGTGTCTCATGTGTAAGTTGATATTGTATTGTTGTTTTGATTTGTATTTCCCTGACAGCCAGCAAGTAGGAGCATCTTTTTATGTGCTTGTCATTTATATATTCTCAGAAAAGTCTTTCTAACTCATCCCATTTTTGATCAAATTGCCTGTTTTTTTGTTATTGAGTTTTGTGAGGTCTCTGTATGTTTTAGATACCTTTTTTAAAGGTTTTAGAAACCTTTGTCATAAATATGAAATGCAAATATTTTCTCAAAGAGAATAGTTTGTCTTTTGGTTTTGATGATGTTTTCTTTCACTGTGAAAAAACTTTTTAATTTGTTATAGTTCCAGTTGTTAATTTTTGTTTTAACTTCCCTTGATAATGAAGTTAAATCCCTAAGTTCCTTTCTGTGACTGATGTCATAGAAAGTCTTTCCTATGTTGTCTTCTAATAACTTTATGGTTTACAGTCTCATGTCCAAGGTCTCCAGTTTATTTTAACTTTTTTGTGAATGGAGTTTGACAGTAGGCTAGCTTCATTCATTTGCATGTGGCTGCCCAATCTTCCCAACACCATTTATTCAAGTCCTTTCTCCATTGTTTGCTTTTGGCTTCTTTGTCATAAGCTGACTATATGTGAATGGGTGAATTTCTGTTGATTCAGTTCCATTTCACTGATGTGCCTCTGTTTTTATTCCAGTATCATACCTGTTCATCACTGTTTCTCTGTAATATACTTCAGTGTCTGGCAGCATAATTCCTCTAGATTCATTGTTTTTCTAATAATTGCTTTGGCTATTCAGGGTCTCTTGTTTCATGCAAATTTTAAGACTTTTTGTTGTATTTCCTGGAAATAAACTTGTGGGATTTTAATGAAAATTACATTAAATTTATATATTGTTTTGGGTAAGATGGTAATTTTAATGATTATGAGTCTTACCAGCCATGTACAGGGGATGTCTTTCCATTTCTTTGTGTCCTCTATTTCTTTTAAAGTGGACTTGTAATTTTCATTGTACAGGTCTCTTGCTTCCTTTGTTAGGCATATGTCCAGGTTTTTTATTCCTTTATCTTCTATTTTAAATGATGCTATTTTCATGATTTCATATTCTTGCACCATGTTGTTTGTGTATAAAAATGCAATGGATTTTTATGCATTGATTTTGTAACCTACCACTTGGCTATATTTGTTGATGAGTTCTAAAAGCTTTTAGGTTTTCCAATATGTATAATAACTCATCTGCAAATAATAATAGTTTTACTTCCTCTTTTCAAATTTGGATTCCTTTTATTTCCTTTTCATGCCTAATTGCTTTGACTAAGACTTCCAGTACAATGTTAAACAGCAGTGGTGAGGGTGGATAGCCTTTCCTTGTTCATGACCTTAGTGGAAAAGCTATCAATTTTTCACCATCGACTGTAGTGTTGGCTGTGGATTTTTAACATATGGTCTTTATTATATTGAGGTATCTTCTATTCTAATTGTATTTAATCGTAAATTGTTATTGGATCTGTGAAAAGTTTTCTCTGTGTCTATTTATAAGATCATTTTTCCCCTTTCCTCTTGTTGATATTGTGTATGGCATTAATGTATGAAGTATGTTGAAGGATTCTTCCATCCCTGGGATAAATCCCATTTTTCATGATGGATGACTTTTTTAATGCATTGTTGGATTTGATTTGCTAATATTTTGTTGCTATTTTTTGTATCTATGTTTATTAGAGATATTGTTCAGTAATTTCCTTTCTTGGTGATGTCTCTATTAGTTTTTGGTATCAGTGCGATGTTCACCCCATAGAAAATATTTGGGAAGTTTCCTGTTCTTCAATATTTTGGAAGAGCTTGAAAAGTATAGGTGTTAATTCTTCTCTGAAGGTTTGGTAGAACACATTAGAGAAGCCATCTGGTCATGGGATTTTATTTTTAGGGAGATTTTTATTCTTCATTTTTGTTTTTTGCTTGTGATTATTCTGTTCAGGCTTTCCAGGTCTTCCAAATTCAGTATTGGTAGACTGTATTTTTCTAAAATTTGTCCATGTCCTCAAGGTTGTCAACTTCGATGGCATAGAGCTGTTCATAGTAGTCCCTTAAGATTTTTTTGAATTTCTGTGATTTCTGTTGTAACTTCTCTCCTTTCATATCTGATACTAGTTATGAAAATGTTCGCTATTTTTTTCTGCAAGGATAATTGAAATTCTATGTGAAACAAAATTGTCAATTTTGTTTATGTTTTCAGAGAACATGCTTTTGATTTCATTGATCTTCTTGGATTGTTTTTATTTTCTATTTCATTTATTTCTGCTCACATTTTGATTATCTCCTTTCTTCTACTGAATTTTGCTTTTAATAATTATTTCACTAGTAGTTTTAAATGTACAGACAAGATTTATATGCAATTTTTCTTATTTCTTAAGGTGGGCCTGGATTGTGATGAACTTTCCTCCTAGTACTGCTTCTGCTGCATTCCATAGATTCTGATGACTACTGTACTCACTCTCATTTTTCTCTAAGAATTTTTAAAATTTTTTCTTAGATTTCTTCTTTTACCCTAAAGTAATTCAGAAGCATGTTGTTTATTCTCCATTTAATTTGGGGTTCAAATTTCATTTTGTGCTTTATTTCTAGTTTTAAGCCATTGTGGTCAAAGAAGATATTTGGTATGATTTCAATCTTTTCAAATGTATTGAGAGATGTTTTGGTACCAGCATATGATCTATCCCTGAGAATGTTCCACCCACACTTGAGTAGAAAGTGAAATCTGTAGTAATTGAGTAAAGTGATCTGGAGACCTATCTGATCCAGATGGTCATTTAAAGCATTGTATTCATTTTCTTCCTGGTTGTTCTGTCCATTGCTGCAAGTGGGGTGTTGAAATATACCACTATGATTGTGTTTCTGTTAATGTCTCATGCCCAATCTAATCATACTTGCTTAATATATTTTTATGTTCATTCATTGGATGCTTATATGTTAATAAACGTTATGTCTTCTTGCTGGATTGAGCCTTTAATCATTACATATTGTACATATCTGTCTTTTGTTATCCTTTTTAGATGGAAGTCTGTTTTATCTGATAGACATATAGTCATTCCTGTTACTTTTAGTGGTTGCCTTTCAAATATAAGATTGTATCCAGTCATTGACTTTGAGCCTCTGTTTATCTTTTGAAAGAAGCTGGGCTTCCTGAAGGCAGTGGGTGTTTGGATTAGGCTTTTTAATTCATTTAACCACTCAGTGTTGTTTGACTGGTGAGTTCAAAGTGCTGGCATTAAAATTTGGGATACAGTTTGATCTGTATCTATAGTTTTCTAAATTTAGTTTTTCAGTTTTGCAAGTGTTCTGAAACAGATGCATGCCTGGCATATTTTCTCATTTGGATGAGGAAGTTGTTTTTTTTCTTTCTAAGAATATTTCATTCTCAGAGAATGAAATGAATGATAACCATATAGTCTAATATCAAGATAAGCAAATTTGCACACAACTATTTTATTTTATATTGAATAAAAAAGTTAAATATGAGAACATTGATTAAGGAATTCAGTACTGAGTCCAAGACATCATATAAATGGAGTACTGTTTTGTTGACCCTAAAATATGAAGAATATAAAATATAATTGTGTTTTTCACATAAACTGCAAGAGCAAATTATATTTAAAAATACATTTTATTCTGTTTACATGGAATTTACTATTTTAAGCAATTATTTAGATCATTTGTGGAAAGCAAAATATTCTAAATGGTCTTTTCATTTAAGTGAGTTAATAGATTTACATTATAGATAATATGGAACCTAAATCTGCCCCAAACATCTATCAACTTTGGGGGCACCCTGAAGAAAATCACTAAATAAATATCTTCATCAAGTGTGTTCCTTTTTAGATCTCTTTCTGTAGCACTAAAGGTAACATCATTCATGTAGAGCAGTGTTTCCTTTATTTTCATGCTGGTACAATGTACACTACAGATTCTCCATCTTTTCCTCATGAAGGGGAAATAAACTTGATCATCAATATTTGTAGACAAGTTTATTTCTCTCATACCAAGAGTAGTCATGGAGGTATCTTCTACAGATTTCCTATGGAAGGCGCTAGGTTTCAGGAATATGTTGGTTGTCAGTCCTCTGTGTTGAATATAATAATAGAAACAATATCTATAGTTTTATTTTCTTCACATAAAATCTTTTTTGCAACAAATTAAGGGTGCTTAATAATTTGATGTAATTTTTTAGAGTGTGAATTTTTCCTGCAAATAAATGTTTCAATAGCTTTTTCTAATTTTGTTTAGCCAAAATAGATCTTCACATACGTTGGGTATGTAGTGCATTATTTTCTCCTGACAATTTTCTTCTATATAAAAATATATCCTTTAGCAAATTCTTTACATGCATTTCATTACCTCACAATTAAAGTTTAACTAAAAGCAAAAAGCCTCTAACACATGTCTAATTTTATAATGCAAACAGATGCTGTTGCTAGACGAACATCTTTCATTGTTAGCCTCTGGCTGTGGTGATTCCCATTAATCCAAGAGGGAAGAAGAAACTATTCTGAGAGCAAGAGATGCAGTTTTCTGGGCTTACAAAACACGATAGCTAGTTAAGTTGTTAAATTATAAGTGCCTGTAAGTGTGATGCACAATCTATATTTTAAATTAATTTTGGCTACAGATCACCTTTTATAAATATCATTTCTCATAATTAAATTACTTTAAATATTTCTTAAGATATTATAGGAAATATTAATTATTTTAACCTGCACTTGTAGTTTTAAAGTCTTCAGTTAGAATTCTTTCCATTTAAGTAGAAAATATAAAAATGACTGCAGCAACATTTTGATTTGTTTTAGTTTTTTAAAAAGGAGAATTGAAGAAACGAATCTGTCCCCCATTTTTAGGACACGTATTCTGAAAACCTAAAAATTCAGTTTATGATTGGGCATCATATTTGTTTTGCATAAAAATAGTTATATCTGATTCCTGTATTTCAGTATTTGATAATACAAAATCTCACCACAGATAATTCCTACCATATACATGCTCTTTTGTAATCTGACTAGTCCTTTTTCCATCAAAAGATGGCATCTATTTCAAGTCTGTTAGTATATTGATGAAGTCTATGTCTTGAATCTTGGTTAATCCTGAGATCTTCTTTGACCAACAGAAAATGGCAGAATTTATGTGCAACTCCTCAAGAGTATTTGCAACTTCTGCTCTAACCTTCTTATAATACCCTGCAACTTTAAAGAAAGCCATTATAGGCTTTTGAGTATGAGAGAGCACTCAAAAAAGGAGAAAATAATGCACCACATACCCAATGTATGTGAAGATCTATTTTGGACAATCTGGCCCTAGTGGAACCACCAAATGACTGCAGGTGACTGCATGACTCAGGCAAGACTAGCAGAAGAACCACCAGATGAACCTAACCCAATTGCCAACTATAAATCTCATGAATAAATAAACAGTTGTCAATTCATTTAGTTATGGGTAGATTAATTTTGTAACAATATGTTATTAAGACAATAGCATTTTAACAAGGGTTGAATATATAAAACTTCTTATAATCGCCTTAAGGAAATATCCTCACTGTTCTCTATGTAATTTATTAACTCTCTGTTTGTATTCTAATTTACAACACATTAAAGATAATATATCTTCCCAATTCATATATTATATATAATTTAAAGACCATTTTATGAAATGTTCTCATCACTTTTTCCAGTTTCCTTAATCAAAACAAAATTTTCTTCATATTGAACTTATAGTTTGATTATTTTAAGCTAATTATTTTCCTGAACTCCACTTCATTAATTTTATTATATTGCTGCAGAATGCGTTTCTCGGATCATTTGAGTCACTCCTGCCTTCTTTGGATATGACACATTCATTAGTTCAGTGTCATTGGTGTTCTGTCATAAACTCATGGCATAAATGTAAAATATTGAGTATGGGATCAACCACAGAGAAACAACTCTGTTTTCTGCATTCAGAAGACAAAGTTGTTGTCAGAACCCCCACAAGAGCAAGCCTTAGACCAGGGATTGAAGTTCAGTTATCTGACAGTGAATTGCCTCTGGTGCCAGCACCCAGTAGTAGAATGCATCCAGATCATTAAGGAAAGCCAAGGGATGAGCTTGACATGTGAGATCTGTAGTACATGACAAAGACAGACCCTCCACTAAGAAATAAAGGAAAGACACAAGTCGAAGAAGACCACCAATAACTTCAAAGGACAATGTCACCTTGTCCAATCAGGAACTGAAACATGGTCTGCAGACTCCTCTCTCCATCCCCCTTCCTCAAAATTTTTCCTTAAAAACTCAGGCCACCAGTAATGCAAACAGGACCTTGGCCTCCCTTGGCTGGCTCCATTCTTTCTCTCTGCTTCCCACTAATGAACACCCAACTTGCTTACTCGCTATGCCTTTCTGAAATGTGGAGCGACCCTGAACCAACAGGGTCTGGACCTCTCTTGGTCAGCTCTATCCCTTTACCCTCTAATTAAATCTCTGCTTGCTCACTCACCTAACTTTATCGTGAATACTTTGAGCACCCAAACCCCACAGCTGTCTCCTGACAAGAGTCTTTGTCTACCCCTGCTTTGTCTTCATCAAGAATATTTCATGCCTAAGAAGCATATTGCCCACATGTGATACAAAAGCACTGCCCATAAGAACTATGCCTGTGGGTGAACAGAGCTCCATGACAGCTTATATGTTTGATCCCTTCTAGTGATCCTCAAATTATTTTGGGTAAACATCTGTGTTAAAACATGGATAATTTTTCTAATATAATATTCATTTATTATTGATATCTACCACTAAGTCAACTCTAAAACCCTGTAATTTTGATTAGGGATAAAGACCAGAATCAAATTGTCACTGGGATTATTTATATTGCTAGATTCTCCCCAGAACTCTTTTTACTGCATTTATTCTTTATTGCATCAACACTATACCACTTTTAAAAATGACAACTCATTGGGAACATATTCCCTGACTTACTCTCAAGCATTAGATATAATTAGGATATATGGAAAAATAGGAATATATGGAAAAAATGAGGATGCACACGCAAAGGGATAACTGAAGGGGATTTAGTAGCAGGACACTTTTTGGAGCTGGTTATAAAGTGAAGCCATTACTGTTCCTAGGTCACAAGTGACCATGGAGATTTTGGCCTTTTGGAACTGGACAAGAGATGTAGTCTTAGTGAGATGCTGCCAAAACAGTCCTGCTTGAAGCAATATGCTTAAATAAATATCCCAGGTACCCTTTTCTTTGGACTTTTTATCTCCTTCCATTTGCTAATTATTATAAGAATCTAGAAGGTAAGGCAGTATTGGAGTCTTTGGACACAGATCAGAACGAGGAAAATGGACTGAATATGCAAGACAGAATAACCATCACAACTACAGCAGATTATGGTGTTTTACACTGAATCCCGATTTTTTTTCCTTACTCTCAAAAGAGCAGGGAAACTCACATACTTCTGGAGCGCAAGATTACTTCTTTGTATTCTAAATTCAATTCTATTGTATGCAAGCAATAAATGCATTAAAATAAAATGCTTGTTAGACTTACCTTTCTTTAACTGAGAGAGGTGTGGGGCTTAAGGATGGACTATGACTGCCAGTCAAATTTACTTTGAATCCTGAATTTTCAAAGTCTTATCTGTGCATCCTTGAGTGAAAAACTTATATTCGTTCCTTTATTTATCTATGAAATTAAGATATGTGTATTTGTGTGTATGTGTATGCCTAATGTATATAATTACTGTAAGGATTAAGCCAACAGATAATTACAAAAATGTGAGAGCATGATGAGAATTTAGTAAGCACTAAACAAATTTGAGCTAGTGTTTGTAGTTAAATGTTATTAGAGTTGATTACTTTGATTACTGCTACTTTTTACTTATTTAATGACCATTATTTCTCCTCAATAGGTGAATTTCTGGATTACTGCATGTACTAATTAATCACTTACAAAAATTAATTTTCAAATATGTAAATAATATAGTTAAAACAATTAAAACCAATTTTAAACTATTATAAATTCAAAGTATTATTGAGTAATTAATAATGTCTATACTAAATTAAATTAAAATTATTAGTAAGATGCAATATTTGGAACATTGGTCATCTGATAGAACATTTTATGACTTGGATTAGATTTTTCACTTACGAGAGGTACCCAGTGTGTTTTAATTAAAATTCTTACAACCAAATCCATAAATCCATAAGTGTTTGGAACAATAAATGTCTTAGTGAGAAGATATTTAGGGACACTGGATGTTTTTTAGAAAAAACTACCAGGAAGCTGATCAAAGCATTTATTTCACTGAGAGTTTTACATTTGAAATTTTAATAAAATTATTTACATTTTTAATGATAGCATTTTATCATCACAATTTAAATAGATACTGCATTTTAACCCTCTTCTGAAGATAATGTATTAAAATATAATTTTGATAAACTTTCCTACCACACTCACATGTTGTGCTTTATAATAAGTTCATGGGTTTGTTTCATGAGGAATAGGGGGTAAAAGACAAATCATTTGGTGAGTCTGGTAAGTGATGATCCAAAATGCTACACTTCAAAAAACTTACTAGAGTACTAAGTGATGCTTTATAAATTACAGCCAAACTTCTAACCTCTAAGAAAAGCTTGGAAACATTTATCAAAACCAATAAATAGTAATTTCTACAGGGTACTTTTCAAATGGCATTTCATCACTAGTTTTACTTTGCTCTGTGTTTTAAAACTTCAATTTCTCATGAAAACAAGTTGCATAGCTTATGGTATTACTCTAGCAAAATGATTTCCATAAATAAAGAAAGATGATGGAAAGGAACATAAATAAAGATGAATGCATTGGAGTTTTAGGCTTATGGTGACTAACTATAATTTTGAGCCTGAAGTTATTGAAAATAAAATTTCTCTTATGGAAACAGGCAACAAATCCCAGACTATCTGAGAAGCAAAAGCAATTTACTTTCTCGTGACTTAAAGAATTGTGGTTTTATAGCTGTTTTCCTTGAGTTTATTGATTTCATATTCAGTTTTTACGGTGACATAATGCATCTGGGTTTCACACAGAGACAGAAAGGATAACTAACATTTGTGTCATTTGTCAACCCAAAGTAATCAATGAGACCTGATCTCCACTTAGATGTGTAAAGAAACAATGGCAAAATTCTCTTCAATCAAAGTACCTCAGGGACAAAAAAAAAGGTAAGAATATTGCAGAAGAGAAGAAAATTCCTTATATTAAGTACTTTTTCAAAAAAATCTTTTGTGAGTTTTTCAGCCTCTTTTCATCAAGCATCACTTTAGTGACACTACAAATACTTAATCATTTCTGTGTATTTTTTCTATCCACTAGAAAAGATGCCAGTTCCTTAACACAACCCAATTTTATTAGTGCTTGTGCTCAAAGATGCATTTTAACAGAATATAAACAGAAAGGCAAATCTGCTGTCACATTAAAGTCCTATAGTACTTCACAAAATAAAAAAAGATTTAATATGATTTTGTATCATTCACCTATATTAGTATACCAATTCATTGTTGTCAAAAAAATAGTGAAATATTCAGTAAAACTGATGGTATTTAAATACAGATATAGTCAATTATAAAGTTTATGAAACCATCCTTTCTAATCTTTCTTTGCATATGTTTTTTTTCCACAACTCCAACAGCTAAATCCAGTACCCAAGGTTATTCTATTGCTGTCCTTTTGTTACAGACTGAACATCTGTGTTGAAAATAATCGAACTACTAATCACCAGTTAGGAGGTGAGACTTTGGAGAGGTGGTAAGGGCCTGAGGTGGAGTCTTCAAGATTAGATTAGAGCTCTTATGAAAGAGACCCTAGATCGCCATCTATAAATAAAAAGTTGATTTTCAACAGATTCTGAATCTGCTGGTGCTCTGATCTTGTACTTTCCAACTTCGGTTATGTCTCATCACTATGAGAAATAAATGTTTGTTATTAGAGCAACCCAATATATGATATACTTGCTATAGACACATCTCTCACAAACTAATGTAAAAAAATTTTACTCTATCTGTGCCATAACTGTTCTACCACAACCTCTTTTCAAAGAATCCGCCTCTCCTGTAGTCATAGATAACTGGACCACTGAGGAATGCTGAATTAAGCTAATGGGAAACTGGTTGATAATTAATGATTTCCATAGCTTCCTATATTATGAAATGAGGGTTCAATCAGATCTCTGTCTCTGACGTGCAAAGCAGAAGGTAAAGAGGAGAGAGTTAAAGACAAAATGGATGCTTTAATATATATGAGGGTTGGGAGCTTCCTCCTTTGTGGGCCTATCCAGGTTACCTGGAGTAAAAATAGCACAAGTATCTATGTGTGTGTCCTAGACGCAGATTGCTAAAGTGAGATCCCCTGTCTTTGGGGTCCTTACTCTTAGATGTCCCAAGTTCTGCGAGTTAATTTTCTACTCATACATTTGCATACTGCCCTATAGATTCCAAGCTTTGCTGTCCCCGCATCAATCATAATTATGAGCATAAAATATAAAACTTTTCTGACTCTTCTCTCCCATATCTGAAAAAAAATTCAGATTCTACTCTAAAACCGCTGGTCATAAATCAATCCTCTAATCTTTAACTTGTCCGTTTCTCTCTTCATCGTCTGAAGGACCTGTGGATATGTTCTCGGTCACTGCTAATCAAAACAGCAATTGTCCTGATGGTCAACAAAGGCGTTGCCCAATGCAGAGGCTAGCAGTTTGCGCTGTTAGCTACACTGATAGCCTAGGAAAATGCCTGCTACATTTTTTAGCTATCTACATTGCGGCTGCTTATTTCCTGAGTTTAAAGGTGTAAATAGCTGCTTATTTGAAACCTACTGCTAAAGTCAGCTACACTTAGGAGGCTCTCTCCCTGCTCAATCAACACAGGCACTGGCATCAGAGCCAGAGTCTTTCACAGCTAGACTGCTGTTTCTTACCAATGTCTTAAAGGACATTTTTCACAGAAAAAGTCCTGAAGAACACATTCCCAAGCTTGAGCAATTAATGCTGAACACAAGGGCACACCATCACCTCTAAAACAAAATTAAAAAACCCCAAATCATGTCATTCAGGTGCAGTTTCAGCAAATTATGAGTCATTTTCACCTATTCATTCACTCATTCAGTAAACACTCATCAAGAACTTTTATGTTGCTCTTGATCTGGTTAGACTGAACTAGGTAGTTTCACCCCTTTGAACGTTTTGTGTTTAAATTCTAGGATAACAGTACTAATAGCTCACTCCTTATTTTGTTGGTACAGTGACATGTAGTTAACATTAAAAAATGCAACTTGGAGAACTCAGCAACTGATAGAAACATCTCTGCAAATGTGGGGAATCTCAAGGGCAAAAGGACTTTTCCATGTTCTTTCGAAATTCTGGAAGGAAAATATGTCTTAGATAGGTTTCACACAAATTTTATAAGCAATAAATTCAATCATACAACTTATTGGTAAGACTTTATTAGTAAGATCCTGACTTTAACAAGTTTTCTTAGGTGGTAGATGCAGCCCAGAAGATCTCTCAGAGAGTATTAATGGAGTTAATGATCAATGTAACTGAATATCTTGACTAAGGAGTCTGGCAAAGAGAGACAAGGTAAAACGAAGTTGAGGGTTTTAATGCAGATACGCAAGAGTATCACAGAGAAATCTCAGGTGTTATCAGGAGGATCACTACTTGGCACCTGGTCATTCTGCCTACTGATAGGGTGACAGGGACAAGAAAAGAATCAGTCTCTGATATAAACATATATGTATGTATGATTCTACTAGAAAATCCTTGCAGAATGCAAAGGGTGAGCAGTTGTATCTCATTTGTCATTATTTTGGGCATTGGAATTCTGCACAGATCAGTTACACTAAGTGAACAACAATAAGGACCTAAGAATCTGCCAGAATTGAAAGTCTTTTAGAGAACTGTATATGGTCCTATACATCCTCCATACTTAGAGATCACTTTTTTTAAAATAGAAAGGTGCAGGCAGGAATGAAGGTGAACAGGAAAGGCCAGGCAGGAAGAAAGAGAAGAAAAAAGTATTTTATTATTTTCTTTATTCATCTTAGTTTTTCCCTTGGCCCTAGATCTTGAACCCAGAACTTTGGGATGTATATGGACTACATGTGGTGTACTAAACTGCTAGACTACATGATGCACATAGTCACCATCCTAGAAAGAAATAACAACATAGAGACGGAGGAGAGGAGGAGATTCTTGAAGCCTCACAGTTCTCACAAAAGAGAATGAGCCAACTAAAGCTATTGCTCAAATATGAGATAAGAGGATTTTATTACACTGTTTCATTTTGTTTTGGTCATTTGTACTACCATAGTGTATGTGCATGTAAGTTTATGAGGGAAGTAAGATAATAAAAACATTAAGAAGCTATATATTTTGAACATAACAGTATAATGAAACAAATTTGCAAGCCTGTATATAATTTTTCAACACTTAAACAAGGAAATATGCATTACGGTTTACCACTTTTATCAAAGTTGCATGTAGGCTTTTATTTCAAGGTATTTAAGAACTATTATTTCTTTATTAAAATAATATTGAAGTCTAAATAATATTAGTAGCTAAATTATATAGTAATTAAAAATTCCAACCAAAAACACTTCAATGTATGCCCATTTATACACTTTTATTATACACTATAATGTGCAGAGCTTGCTTGAGAGTTGAGTTTATGTGATACTTATAGAAGAATAAAACTCTTAAGTATTATATGGGAGTTTTCTCACTGGTGTCCAGTGAGCTGCAGCACTGCTTGTTGGATCACTCTCATATCTCAGGTAATAGTTGTCACAGTTTAATCTAGACCAAGGAAAATACTTTTTGTTCTTTTTTGTTTTCCAAACACAGCCTTTGATATTAAGGTTTTGGGTTAGGCCAAATATCTAAGCCCTAAAATCTCTATTGATGATGTTCATGGCATAAAAATAGAGTGGGTAGTATGGCAGTTGTGTTAGTCTCCAACCTCTTGAGAAATAAAAATTCCAAGTACTGAGAGAAGGAACTAAATAAGCTCTTATAAGGAAGTATAGAGCTATATATTTATCTGCTAGAGATAAATATATATCTCTGTGGATGTGGATGTCACTAAAGTCTACAGTAAGTCACTGTCTGTTATCTGCCTAGGTCACAAGCACCTATTGCAGCCTTCCAGGGAGCCACATGAAAAACAAAAACACCAGAACATCACCAGAGCACTTACACCACAACTCCAATACTGAGAAAGCATTTATTTTTTTAATATTTTTGAAAACAGGACGTCACTTTCACAGAAGTCAGAATACCTCTTATGGTACTCACAGTGGCACTGACATCCTTCTAAGTCCTGAAAGTCTGCTCTACACTGTCCAAACTACCCTTCAAGATCAAATGATCCAAGTTCTGTTTAAACAGCAAAGGGGAGCAATAAGACTGCTTTTGTGTTGGTTTAATTCACTTCAAGAGTCCACTGAGTCAAAGTCGTTCATCTTTACAAAATGAAGTTACTTTGAACATTGATTCTGACAGCTTGACCAAGATACTTAGTGAGCAACAATTATCATACCTCTAAAGTATGTAGTGAAGAAGATATTATTAAAGATAATTTTCTCTTTAGGGAGGAGCTGCTACTCATCAAAACTGTAAGTAGAAATAGTGATATTAAAAAATGAGAACTTATAAATGAGAACATTTTTATAGTTATTAAGTACTCTCAATTAAAAAATAATCCATATATATAGCTTTTCCTTCGTGCTCAAATGTTTTACATGTGTACTATGTGTGGCTCTATGGGTGTTCTTTTCAAATTCCTTAGCCCACCTCTGAATCAATTTTACTCATATCTGTAGCTCTCTGCTCCCTGTATCCTGTTGCCAATCTTTGGCCCTCAGATGGTACTTGGTAGGGAGTTAAGACAACCAGAAGTTCCTCTCTATCAATGAATATCAGTGGTTATCTAGCTCTGTGTTTTCCTCTTTTGCTGAAATCATTTTACAAAATCTTATAGAAAATCAGAGGAGGTTTAAACTTTTGTTTCCCACAGCAGTGATTACTCAAATTTTTTAATGGCCTGTCATCCTTTACTTTCTCACTTTTTCACTCTTTCAATGTTTTTCCAGGATCACCTTTCATAATACTACTTATTGCCAAATGTTTGCTTTAGCCTCTGCTGTTAAGGAGCCCAAAATAAGAAATTCATATTTGCAGTCAATATATCTACATATCATATCATAGTCCCAAATAACTTCATTTGTAAGTAAAAAAAAAGTTATGTTGCAAAAATTAAACACTTTTTTGTATCTACATCTTTAAAGATTTGATGTCTTATGAGAAAAGAGACTTTTAAAAAATTTTGTAAGGGAATTGCAATGCCAACTATAAGAACTTGAAAACACAAAAACTCAAAGTGCAAAACTTTGCCTGAGTTTGTCATTCTTTAATATTTGCATTGTCATACTATTTCCTTTAAACATATTTGTTTTTGGTTCAAGGTTATCACTATGTTGGTTCCCTATAATTTTCTATAAATAACCATTAGACTTGTCCTCTAAATCCCTTTACAACACTCCAACACTATGAAGTTCTCCTCAGGGTAAAGTACAAAGGACTATGTGTTTGATTCTGCTGTCTTAGATATGTGCTTGGGAAATGTTTGTTATGTTTAATTATGTACCCATGCATCTTGATGAAACACTCTCTCTGTTAAAGCAATATTGATCTACTTCCCTTTCTATTTAGGCATTCTATCTCACATATCACTATAGACATGTCAGGCATTCTAAGAAGTGTACATCTAGAGGAAAATGTGCAAGACTAGAAGATGAAAAAAGAGGAACAGTAACTGTTCTTATATTTTTGCATTCATTCGTAAAGGAGCAAAGGTAATTTATTTTCACATTGTCTAGTCTTTAGCTTTTAGAGGCTGTGAGGCAAAATGGAATAAAAAGATAATACAATGAAAGAAGTGAGTGCATTTTTGGATCTATTTACATAGCTCTCTATCTGGGTCCAGCTTGCTCTGGTTATGATGGACAGGAATCTGTTGAATCCTTTTTGAATTTAGCTCTGCTTAAAGAGCTAAGAAACCACTTGTCATTCCAGCCACATCTAATGTCTGTAACAGAACTGTAACAGAGAATAAAAGAACAACAAATACTGAAATAGAAGGCAACTGACATGATTCAGGGTGAATTTCACACTTGGGGATAGTCTGTTTTCATAAGAAGGTAGTGTAAACAATAACTATAATTTGTGTTGGGAAACATTCCTGAGAGCTTTCAAATTGTTTGATGATAAAAATGGGGATACTACTCATAAAAATTATTATTGAAAAAAAATACTGAGGGTAACTGTCTAAGACATTTACTAACAGAATATGTCACTGTTTACTTCTAGGTCACTGGTTCCAATTCAGCCTAAATGAGAAGCAGCAGAAAGCTATGATCATGTAATGTGTGTTAGGTGGCCTTTTGAAAGAGTGTGGTTATGGTCTTAGTTCAGGGAAGATGCATCTGTTGCAGTCATAAATATAACACATTATCAGGTATAGCCTTTTGACCTTTTTAATTGTTTTATAATTGCTATAAATTTCCAGTTATTGCCAAGGATAAGTTATATTCTGTTATTTTTTAAACTAACTCACAGTTAGAAAGGTCTCCCAAAAATTTAGAAATGATCTTTGTCCCGAGATTTTGGGAATTGACTGATGACTTTGGTTTAGTTCCATTTGGCAACTACTAGTTTCATGTAATTATTATTTCAATGCAAAAACAAAAGGATGTTTTGTCATTTTGAAATTGATATTGAAAATAAATTACATTGATTAAGGATCATCTTGCTACTTTTCCTTGTTTGGGTTTCTGGATATCTTTAGAAATGTGACCAAAATTTTTTTTTTCTAAAAGGTCACTTAGATACCCATCATGCTTAGCTCAACATTCAGTTTATCCAGAGAAGTATCATACTTGAAAGACTGTGACTGGTGACCACATAAATGGTCAGAAATACCACAGGAAGTCAAGTGTCTTTACCTAATATCTATATACAATAGCAAATACAGTTGTTTATTTTAGCAAACTCCAAGACAGTAACATTTTTAAGTCAATAGTTACTTATTCCAGTCCATCAGAAGATGTTAAAGTTTAATGAAAATAAGCAACCAAGAAGGCAATTTATTTCAACTGTGAATAAAAGTCTTCAAGATAGTTATCAACCTTAAATATAGTCTTTATAGACTATATCCCAGATGAGATTCACATTTTGAAGTTTTTGTCAGTTCACGTCACCTTGAAGTATTAAACAGAAGTAATAATAGATGAAACAAAGTCAGTCATTGAGAGGTGATGTTTCATGGTCTTCGTTGTCCACATAGCTGGTAATCTTGACTTCATCACTCACTACTAATAAGCTATTAAGAAAAAGAGTAATCTTTCTAGTGTCAATATTAAATCCTTAATTTCTAATCTATAAATCTATAATGTGAATATAACATTATTGTTTATTTGGCTCTTGTGATTATATAGAGAATAAGGACATAATATTAGCTTTCTTACACTTTAAATTTGATTTAAATATATGACCATTTCATATAGATATTATTAAATTAAAAACTACAATGTTCTCAATATGTTAAACTTAAGCCAAAGTTACTAATTAATCTCTTTTAATTATTTTGTATGGTATATGGAAATTTATAATTTAGCATCAATTACATCAACAAATATTGACTAAATAAAATTTAAGCAGCTATTGTTGCCATGATAATGACCTGCTTGCTGTTTACTACCTGCTTGCTACCATGATAATTAGCAGTTAATTCACAGTTAATACAGAAATGTATATTACTTGTCATTTTCTCTCTGTGTTGTGCTGCATGAGCACATGTGTATAGGTGTTTAACGTAAGTGTAAATAAAATGTTCTTACCTTATGAATGAATTCTTTTCATCCAATTTTGTGGTGTCTGGAGGGCCCAGTTAAACATTCCTCCTATCAAGGGTCTTGTGAATAAAGTGAGGAAGATAAGGTACTAATGTGAATTTTAGTACTGATTTTATTCTTGTTGTGCCAATAATTCCCAGTAATACTATACTGCAAAGGTGACCGCAACTTAGAACCAAAATAAGAAGCATTTGTTTCCTCTTCCTCAAATTTCCTCTTGGTTCAATCGATGTTACAAAGTAATTTGCAGGTACATGTATCAGCAAACTTCCTGGATAACGGGCTCAAAATAGGTCTCTTGATAAACAGAAAAGTAATCTAGAAATAGAGAAAAATGAACTTTCTGATCCAGAAGTCATTTTTGCTTCCACCACACTTTCTATGGGACTGTGTGAAAATCACTTAGAATCTCGCTGCCTCAGTTTCCTCCTCTATAAAATGGATATGATTAAATACATATTTCATAGAGTTGTTGGGAAAATTAAATGAGTTAATGTATAAATAAACTTTAGAGCAGAAGTCATTGCCTTCTAATCCATGTGTGAGAAGGGTGGTAATGGATCAAGAACCTCTTTTTTGAATTTCAGTAACTTATGGTATTTGAAACAATGCACATTAGTAACCTTAGTCACAATATTAGAGATTGTAAGAGTGGAGAGAGATTCTACAAGTGTATACCCTTTCTTTTTTTTTTTCAAGTAAAGCAGAAGCTCTGCCCTCTATTAAATGAGAAAAAAAATTGAGGGATAATATTGCCCACAAATAACAAAATATCATTTATTTGTTTTTTCAAATTTGAAGGAAAAAGCATCTTCAAAAATTTGTAAAATACAGCCTTTGATATGCATTTTTCATATTCATCTCTATTCTGGCACAACAGATAAGTGGATACTTTAGTGAAAGGAGAAAGTAGTTTAATAATGAACCACTCCTGTCTGGCTATTCCACTCTGCTGAAAAAATTTTTTAAGAGTACCTCCATGTGAACTCTTAGGTGGAGAATTTTACTTACTTCCCAGAATAATGATGTAGAAAGTTTTATCAAACTTATGATTTCACTTTAATTTACTGGGCATGGTATTAGTTGTTTTCTTCCGTAAATGTCTCTTGGAAATTACAGTGGAAGCGAATAGAGGGTCATTCAGCATATTTGTGATACACCTATTATGTTTTTTGAGAGTACTTTCTCTTTTTATAGTTCTTAGGTACCCAAAATGATATGCATGTATTCTACTCTACATACTTACCTACATGAAAAAACCTTTATTTAGCATTTCAGTTGCTGCTGTTCCTGTAGCAGGTATTAATAGCTAAGTAGCTACTAAATGAAAAACTGAAACCCACAAGGCTAGATCCTAATATAAACAAATCAGCAAATGAAATAACAGATTGTCCTCAACATAGGTGCACGTTATTCCAACAGTATCTAAGCACCTGTGAGTGCAGAAAGATGTAACTGTTTTAAGATTTTTTCTATTTTGTACATAAATTTGAAAGACTGAGTATCAGAATCAAAACTTGGAGGATGTTTGCACAGACTATACCTAGGAGCATGCTGATTCATGGCTTAGTGCACTAAGCCTTATGCTCCCTCCCCAAAGTGTTAAAATTGAAATAAGTTATCTTCCTAAGACATGTTGGTAAATAAGTGTTCAATATTCACTGGTAATCTAAAAAGAATTGTTAAATAATTTTATGGTGCTAAGTATTTTTAATATTTCACATACTAAATTATCATAATAATGTTTATGATAGAATGCAGATATTACAAAAGTAATATATCATATGGCTTCCTTTCTAATCATTTATGGCTTATTAATCTTTCATGATCTCTTGAGATCACTATTGCACTTGCTCGAACAGATCAACCTCTCCCATCTGTGTTACCCTTTAATTTGCTATTGTTGTCTATAATCATCTTTTAAAATAAATATACCAGCTCTTTTCATTCTTTTCTATGAATAATTCAATATTGCTCACTGTTGTAAGAATAAAACCCAAACTCCTTATCATAGATACACTGCTTTTCAGCTTTCAGTTCTAGAGCTGGCATGCTAATATCACTACATGCCACTCTCTTTTCTTCACTTTAGGCTCCAGACATAACTTTTATCTTAGAAAATCAAACAAGTCTTCCATCACCTGGAGATCTTTCAATCACGTTCAAGTAGCTGGTTCATCAATACACTTCAACTTTATCTCCATTGAATAGTGCTTGCTGATCTAGAGTCAATCAATAGCCCCTCCAATAACCACTGCCAACTCCAACAATGTTATAATATCATTTTGAAGTTGTTTGAAATATTCTGATGCAATACTATATTACTATTATAAATTCAGAAAAAGCATGTTTAAACTTGTGTGGAAACTTGCTTGTGTTTAGTAAAGATAATAAATCTATGTCGAGTGATAGATAAGGCATGAGCAATGTCCTGACACACGAATGTATGTTAAAGTGATATGTAAAATGACTGTTAAGATGTGATAACAAACCCCTGAGTGTACACAACTGATAGCCTGTGGATCCAAGCTATAAAAGGGGCTCCCGCTTCAGGCAAGTCAGTTGCCTTGACTCCAGTGTAGACCCTACGAAGTTCCACAAGATGATCCACTGGAAGCAACTGCTCATCAGTAGCCTGTCAGATGCTCAGCTCTTTGCCAGTCAAAACTCATAGATGTAGATGCTGTTCAAGAGAAGATTACCATGGGGCCCCTGTTAAGCTGAACCCAGGCATCAGGAACTTGTGAGTAAGAAAGCCTGTGTGTAACTTGCAACTAATATTTGTATGGTCATATCTTACTCCAAAAGCATAGAAATATTAATATTTGTATAAACTCTCCTAAGAGCAAATAAGTAACAGAGTGTACCTAGTCTCAAGAGTACTCTTGACCTGCGATTGCCTGATATTTAACATGCATATATTTTCCATCTCAATCATATCTCAGACGAACAATAACAAAAGAACTTATTTTTTCAATTTGTTTTGTAGTTTTAGATTCCATAATAATGTATCCTGGTCACATTCAGCTTTAAAAACAGTTTTAGTTTTAACAGATTCTAAGGAAATTATTTGAATTCACTTATTAGAGAATGTATATAGAAAAAATCCACTGTACTCAAAGATTTAAAGTAATAGATCTTTAAACTTTTTGTTAAAAGTGTAAGATACATATGGAAAAATATCAGAAGTATGCAAACTGAAGAATTTTTATAAATTGAACATACACTTTTAACCAGTACCCAGAATTAAAAAAAGATATCACCACTAGCATTTGTGTCACCAGAAGTCACACCTAGTTCCTTTTCAATTACTATATACCCCTGACATACCCCACAATAGCCCCACTACAGTTTTATTCATAATGCCAAAATTTCTTCAAAGTGATTCTATCAGTTATATTTTTTGTTAGCATGTGTAAGAGTTCTCATTGCCATATATGCTTAACTAATCTTGATTTTCTTCATTTTTTATTATAGTCTTTATTTTGACCTTGTAGTGGTATTTTACTCTTAGTCTGTAGTTTTGTAATTACTAATTAAATTAAGTGTTCTTTGTTAAATCTATCAAGGCTCCTGCTCAAATCTCTTACCTATGTTTTTCTATTGGTTTTCCTTTTTGTAGAGATTCCTTACGTATGTTGATTAAAACTTACTTGTAGGATATTGTAGCTTCTTCTCTGTTGCTTCTGTTTTTCAGAACTTTAATAATGTCTCTTCATGAACAGAAGCTCTAATCTTAATGTCTCAGTTGCCATTTTTTGCTTAGAATTATTCTGTGAGTTTAATAAGTAATTAGAACAAGATGTGTTTTATATAAGATCGTTGCCTGCTTCAGAATCATGAATATTTTCCTATGTGTTCATTGAAAAGCTTTATTGTTTTCCCTTTTACATTTATATACGCAATCTGCTGGACTTTACTTTTGTACAAAGTGTGAGGTAAAAAGTCAAGAGATACTTTATCCATATGGACATCTAATTGACTCCTGCACTGTTTACTGAGTTAAGGTTCATGCTTCACTAATTATTTTGATTGTACTGATATTGCAACATAATTTACAATGTATCTTGTATCCAATTCTAAATTCTCTATCCATTTCTGTTTTTCTATTTATCTTTCTAATAATGCTTCATCTTAATTGCTATAACTTTATATTAGTTCTAATATCTGGTAGTTTAACATTTGATTCTTAACTTTGTGTTTCCATGCAAATTTTACCAAGAGTTTGTATGTGAAAAATAGAATAAGCTATTGGGATTTTAATAAATCATGTTAACTATATTAGATCTATCTGATATTATCAACATCTTTATAACATTAATTTCAGACATATCTACTCAGGGCATGAATTTTCTTAGGAGGAAATGTTGGTTCTTAAAATTCCCATCAACATTATAGTTATCAAATTCAAATTCAAATGTATAGAGCACAAATGATTCTCTCGTATTTTGATTAACCCAAAGTTCCCCCATACTTCTTTCCTAGAGAATATTTTTTACTCTATAATCATTACCTTTCAAACCTGATTCCCTCTTTACCCACTCTGATTAGGAAATCAATCCTCTTTTAAGGTCCATTGTATGTGTCATTATGAGATTCAACTCGTACCTGACTCTACTCAGCTTTTACCATCTCAGTTCATGTTTGTCCATTCTAGGCAACTGCTTACCAGCCCTTACTGGAATGTGTTATCCAGGTCACCATGTGACACGGTTTCAACCATGATTCCAGCAGATGATTTCCACTGTAAAAATGACCATCCTAATGCTCTGAGTCAGCAGAAATTCCATGGCCCTTGCCATGCTGACATTATGAAAGATACATATGGTCTTATTCCAAACATTATGTCCTATAACTAGATGTTCTCAGATATGTAGGTAAAAAGACTGCCCACCATTGGATGGGTATCATGACAAATAAAGATCCTTTCCACTCACTGTTATGTTAATATAGCTTGGTTTTAAGTAGGAAGGTCTGATTGCTGTGGAAATATTTTTTTAGTAAGTTCCTAGAAGTGTAATATCTATGGCATATGGCAGATGTATATTTAATATTTTAAGGGATTGCCAAAAAGTTTTACAAAGAGGTTATTACACTTTCGGGTTTTAAAAATTAATATTTTACAAATCCAGTTCATTCACAACTAAACAAATATTTGACACTATCAAACATTTTTGTTCATTTATTATATTTTTATTGAGGTAACATAGGTTTTAGACATGCAGGTTAACCCTTCAGCAAACATATGATGACACACAATGAACACTACCAATTTTCTAATAGTCCTTCACCACTGTCCATTGGAACACCATTCCCATTTATCCTACCTTCCACCCTCTTCCACTTTGGTAACCTCAGTGCTGTTGTTATACTTCAAGGATGAGTTTGGTTGTGTTTTGGCTGTCCATTTTCTTAACTTCTTTATATTACATATATGAATGAAGTCTTCAGTATTGTTTTTCTCCTGACTTAACTCCTTCTGACATATTTCAGTTATCATAATCCTTTCTAGTTATAGCCATGCTGTCACAAATGATATGATCTCATTTTTCATACTAGGGTGATATTCATTGAGTATATATATATATATATATATATATATAACACACCTACTTTATCCAGTAATTTGTCCATGGACACTTAGGTGGTTACCATTTCTTCATTTCTTGCCTATTGAAAATAGTGCTTCAATGACTAAAGGGGTGCATACATATTTTCAAATTTGAGTTTTCATATTCTTAAAAGTTGTCTAGAAATGAAAATATTGTGAATCATATGGTAGTTCAATTTTTAACTTTTGAGGAAACTCTATATTGTTTCAAAGCAACTGCACCAATTTATACTATCTTCAACAATATATGTGTTCCCTTTTACTCAAAACCTCACCAACACTTGTCGTTTCTAGTCTTTTTATAATAGCTATTCTCAAAGGTAAGATGTGATATCTCACTGTGGTTTTGGTTTGTATTCCCCTAATAGTAAGAGATATAGAATATTTCATGAGCCTGCTAGCCATCTGTGTGTCTTCTTTGGAGAAATGTGTCTTCAGATCTTGATTAGTTGATGGGGTTACTTGTTTTGTTGTTGTTGAGTTGTTTGAGTTCTTTGCATATCTTGGATATCAACCCTTTGTTGGAGTTATAATGTGCAAATATTTTCTCCCATTAAATTGGCTATTTTTTCATTCTGATACAATTTCCTTTATTGTGATTTTTTTTGTTAGTTTGATGAAATCCCATTTGTTTATTTTTATTTTTGATTTCCATTCTGTTGGAATTAAGTCTGCCAAAGGATCTCTAAGACTAATATCATGGAAGGTATTGCCTAAGTTTTCTTCTGTGTATTTTATGATTTCAGGTCTTACAAGTTCCTAATCCAATATAAATTAATTTTGTATATAGTGTTGTGTAGTGATCTAGTTTCATTCTTATGCTTGTGGCTTTTCCTAATACTATTTGTTTTAAAGACTTTCCTACTACTGTCTCTTATAGTAAATTGACTTACCAAATATGTGTGGGTTAATTTCTGATATTTCTATTACATTGCATTGATCAGTGTATCTGTTTTTATTCTAACAGTACATTGTTTTAATTGCTATTACTTTGTGGTATAGTTTGAAATTTGGGTGCACGATACCTCTATTTTTCTTCCTTTTTTCTCATGAGTGATTTCACTTTTGGGAGTTTTTTTGTGACTCCTTACAGATTTTATAATTTTATTCTATTTTAATGCAAATTGCCTTAGAAATTTTTATAGGATGGCAGTAAATTCATTTATTGTTTTAAGTAATATGGCCATTTTAATTATGTTATTTATTCACATCCATGAGCATTAATTTTCCTTCCTCCTCTCTCTGTCTCTATCTATTCTTTAATAATGTATTTTAGCTTTCATTATACAGGTCTTTCACTTTCTTTGTTAAGTTTATCCCTGGGTGCCTAAATATTTTTTATGAGATTTAAAATGGGATTTTCTCCTTAAATTCTATATCATTTTAATATAAAACCAGAACACATTTTTGTATATTAATTTTGTCACCTGCCACTGTGACATACTTATTTACAAATTTGAATAGTTTTTTGGTGGAGTTTAGGTATTTTTCTATTTCGTTTTCTTTTCTTCTTTTTTAAAGGAAAGGTGTAGACAGGAATGAGGATGAGCAGAGGCAAGCTGGAAGAAAGAAGTAGAAGCATATTTTAAATTTTATTTAGTTGTTTATTTTGCTTGTTATTACTGGTCCCGGAACTCAAACCTAGGACTTTGGGATGTATGTGGACTGTACCTAACCCCTACTCCACCAGGGCACACAGTAGGCTTTTTAATGTATATTATTGTGTAACTGCAAATAGTAATAGTTTTACTATTCTTTTCCAATTATCATTGCTTTTATTTATTTCTCTTGACTAATAGTTTTTTGTCTAGTACTTGCAACACTATGTTGAATAGTAATGGTGAGAGTGATTACTTATTTTTGACTTAGAAGAAATTTTTTCAGTTTTTTATTATAAAGTGTGATAATCATCATATCTGAGAGTTTGGCATGTTTCCTCTATTATGTTGAGGTATGTTCCTTCTATCCTAACTTTATTTAGAATTTTTATCATTAATGAGTACTGAATCTTGCCCGTTGCTTTCTCTATATCCTTTGTAGAATAATATAGTTTTTATTCTTCCTTTTGTTGATGTGTTATATTACATTAGTTGATTTGTGTATGTTGAATCATATTTACATCTCCAGAAAAAATTCTACTTTGTCATGATGTATGATCCTTTTGATATATTGTTGAATTTGGTTTGCTAAAATTTTGTTGAGCATGTTTTCATTTATCAAATGTATTGATCAAATGTATTGATATGTAGGCTTTTTTATGTGATGTCTTTGTACTTTATAGAGTGTGTTTGGAAGCATTCCCTGTTCTCCAATTTATTTGAAAGTGTTTGAGATGTATAGGTATTAATTCTTCTCTGAAAGTTGGGTAAAACTCACTAGTAATCTTGTCCTGAACTTTTAATTTTTGGAGATTTTTCATTATTTATTCCATTCCCCTAATTTTGATGAGTCTGTTCAGGTTTCCTAATTCTTTTTGGCTCAATCTTGGTATGTTGTAATATTCTAAGAATTTTTCCATTTCCTCTAGAATGTCCAAGTTTTTTGGCATATAGATGTCTCTGATGTTTTATATTTTAGTATTTCTTGAAACTTCTGCTCTTTCATTTCTGATTCTAGTTATTAGAGTTTTCTCTTTTTTCTTGATAAATCTAACCAAAGTTTTGTCAATTTTATTTATTTTTCAAGGAAACAAATATTGATTATATTGATTTTTTTAAAAATTTAATCACTACTATAATTTTATTATTTCCTTACTTTTTTGTGCTATTTGCTCTTCTTTTTGAATTCCCTTTCAAAATATCAATACTGAATCAAAAAAAAAATGATCATTAGATTGTGTTTGATATCTTACATTTCTCTAGACCTTTATTGCTGTAAATTCCCTTTTAGTACTGATTTTGCTGTGTTCCAGCAGTTAATGTATTCATTCTTGTTGTCTCCAAGAATTCTTTAGTGTCTTCACTGATTTCCTTATTTACTCAATAGCAATTTATTAAAATATTGTGTAGCTTCCACATATTTTAGATTTTTCTGATTTTCTTTTTGTGGTCAATTTCTAGTTTTATAATGTTCGAAGAAGCTACTTGACCTGATTATATTCTTCATAAATTTGTTGTTACATGGAGCTTCATTTAGAATTTTTCATATGCATTTGAAAAGAATATGAATTTTACTTTTCATATGGAGTGTTCTATAAATGTTTGCTAAACCCATCTTGTCTATCTTAATACCTATGACTATAGTTACTTTGTTAATTTGCTGCCTGGTTGATCTGTCCATTTTTGCAGTTCCCTACTATTATTGCGTTACTGACAATGTGTCTCTTTAGTTCTATTAATTATTGCTTTATGTATTTTGATGTTCTCTTCTTTGTACATATATGTCAACTGTTATATTCTCATGGTGAATTGATCTCTTAATCACTATATAATGTCCATTTCTGTCTCTTATTATCTTCTTTGTTTCAAAGTTCATTGTGTCTGATATGTCTGATTGTCCCTGCCTTTTTTAGGTTATCATTTCATTGTAGGATTTTCTTCCAGTATTTGACATTGAACCTATGCTTATCTTCAGAGATAAGATGAGTTTCTTGCTTGTAGCAGAAATTTAGTGTGGTCTCATTTTATATGCATCCATCAACTCTCTGTCTTTTGATATGTGAGTTCTGCCTATTGGCATTTAGAATATTAATTGATAAGCAACTATTTATAGCCATCCTGTTATTTGTTTACTGAGAATTTTTGCAGGTTTTCACTGTACTTTTGCTTTTTCTCTCTTTTTTTTCTCTTGTGCAATGACAGCTTTCATTTGTGGTGTCTTCCTTTAAGCAGAATTACTTTTCATTATATAGAAATTCCCTTAACAATTTTTGAAAAGCTTCTTAGCTGTGACCAATTTCCTTTAATTTTTCTGTCTTAATGTATTTTAATGCTCTTTCCATTCTAAGTGATAATTTAGCCATGCATTTTTAGTCAAAAGTCCTTTTCTTTTAGCATTTTGAATGTATTGTTCCATTCCCTTATGTTCTTTAATATTTCTACAGAGAAATCCACAATGATTTTATGTTGTGGATGACTATTTAACTCTAGCTGCCTTTTTTCTCTCCATCCAGAATGTGCAAAGTGCAGAATTTCATATTTTCTTAAAATATTTCATATTTATGAAATCTTTTATTCACAATGTTACATTCATTTTTGTATAGTGACACTGTAACCCAAACTATATTTCATACCACACCATACACCAGGGTTCCAGTGTCCTTTACCACCACCTTTTCTCCTCTTTCCATCCTCCTCCCATCACCCTGACAGTCATCTTGTGTCCTGAGAGTTTTTGCTGGGGTTTATGTGTTTAATTTTCTTATATTCCACATGGAAGTGAAACAATTCTATATTTCTCTTTTTCTTTCTGAATTATTTCACTTAACATGATTCCTTCCAATTCATTCCAGATTGTTACAAAGGGAGTAATTTTGATTTTTTTTAGTTGCTGCATAGAATTCAATTGAGTATACAGTCCATAGCTTCTTTATCCGTCTGTTGTTAGGTATTTAAGTTGTTTCCATGTCTTGTCTATTGTGAACTATGCTGCTATGAAGATCAGGGTGCAGATTTGTTTTTTTTTTACTAGGGATTTTGTATCCTTTGGGTACATGCCCAAGAGTGGAATTGCTTGATGGAGTAGCACATGCATCTTTATTTGTTTGAGGATTCTCCAAAGAGATTGTACCAATTTTCATTCCCACTAACAGTGTGGGAGGGTTTCCTTTTCTCCATATCTCTTTCAACACCTGCTATTTCCAGTTTTTCTGATATAGACAATTCTCACTAATGTGTGGTATCTCATTGTAATTTTATTTGCATTTCTCTGAAGATGAGTGATACAGAACAGGTTTTCAGGTGTCTGTAGACCATCTGTGTCTTCTTTAGATAACTGTTTATTCATTTCTTTTGCACATTTTTAAGTAGGTTATTTGTTTTTTATTGATGAAGTCTGTTATTTCTTTTACATTTTGGAGATTAAACTGATTTGATGCATACTGTGTGAATATCTTTTCTGATTCTGTGGAATGTCTTTTTGTTTCAGTGTTTTGGATTTTGTTCTGTTTTGTTTTTGCCATGCATAAGCTCTTAATTAAGTTTGAAGTAATTCCATATGCTTAGCTTAACTTTGGCCACTTTTGCCATAGCTGTTTCTTCCCCAAAGATCTTTTTGAGTTTAAGGTCCTGAAGTGTTTTTACCACAATGTTTTCTATTTTATCATTTTATCTATTTTATCATTTTGATTCTTATGTCCAGTTCTTAAATCCAACTTGAGTTAAATTTTGTATATCACTTTAATGAGTAACCTAGGTTTTTGTTTTTGTTTTTTTTTTTTTTGCAGATGTTCTAGTTTTCCCAGCACCATTTTTTCAATAGACTTTAATTAATTCAGTGTATGCTCTTGAAACTTTAGTCATAGATTAACTTCTATATTTATGTGGTTTTATTTCTGGGCATTCAGTATGATTCCACTGCTCATTGTGTCTGTTTTTGTTCTCATACCAAACTGTTTTGATGTTTATTGTTTTGTAATATAGTTTGAGGTCAGGGAGTATGATTCTCCCCTGTTTATTTTGTTTTTTATTTTTTTCCTCTTAAGATAACTTTGACTAATTGAGGCCTTCTGTGATATGCAAACTGCAGAATTGTTTGTTCCATTTTCTTAAAGAATGTCCCTAGAATTCTGATGGGAATAACATTAAACTTACATACTGTTCTTGGTGGAACTGCCATGTTTACTATGTGATTCTTCCAATTCATGCACATGGAAAGTTTTCCATCTTTGTGCCTTCTACTTCTTTTATTAAAATCTTATAGTTTTTGTTATATAGGTCTTTCACCTCCTTAGTTAAGCAGGTATTTGAGTTTTCTTGGTGCTGTTGTGAAAGGAATCTCTTAATTTCTCTTTCCTCTACTTCATTATTTTCATAATGATTTTTGTGTACTGATTTTATATCCTGTCATTTTTCTGTTTTCATTATTTGTTTCTAGTAGTTTTTTTAATGGAATCTTTAGGGTTTTCTAGATATATCATCTACAAATAATAGTACTTTCATTTCTTCTTTTCCAATTTGGATTCTTTTAATGTCTTTTTCTTGCCTTATTACTCTGGTGAAGACTTCCAGAACTATGTTGAATATTAGTAGTGATAGTGTGAAACCTTGTCTTGTTCCATGTATTAGGGAAAAGGTTCTCAATTTGTTACCATTGATTATGATGTTGTCGGTGGGTTTGTCATATATTGCTTTTGGTATGTTGAGGTATGTGTTTTCTATTCTTATTTTGGTGAGGGTTTTTTAATCATGAATATATTTTGAATGTTGTGAAATCTATGGAGATGATAATATTTCATTTTTCAGTTTCTTGATGTAGTGTATTGCATTGATTAAATGCATATGTTGAACCATCCCTGTATATCTGGAATAAAACCACTTGATTATGGTGCATAATTTTTTGAAGTGCTGTTGAATTCTCTCTGCCAGGATTTTTTGAGGATTTTTGTGTCTGTGATATTGTTCTATAGTTTTCTTTTTTTGTGCTATCTTTGTCTAATATTGGAATAAGGGTAATATTGACCTCATAGAATGTATTTGGGAATTTTACCTCCTCTTCTGCTTTGTGGAAGAGTTTAAGGAGGATGGGGATCAGTTCTTGACTCTTTGCAAGAATTCACAAGTGTAGCCATCTGAACCTGGGATTTTATTTTTAGGGAGATTTTTAAATATTGTTTCAATGTGTATGCTTGTGATTAGTTTAGTTTTCTGTGTTCTTCTGGTTCAGTTTTTGAAGGCTTTAGGATGCTAACAATCTATTTCTTCATGATTGATGAATTTGTTAACGTATAGTGTTCATAACAGTCTCTCTTAATTTTTGGTATTTCTGTGATGTCAGCTATAATTTAATCACTCTCATTTCTGTTTTTTATTATTAGAGTTTTCTTTCATTTTTTTAGTGTGTCTGTCTAGGGGTGTATCAATTTTTGTGTTGTTTCAAAGAAACAGCTCTTAGAATCATTGATCATTTGGATGGTCTTTTGTTTCAATTTTATTTATTTTTATAATTTTATTCCTTCTGTTGATTTTTGGCTATAATTGCTTTTTCCTTTTTAGTTCCCTTGAGTGGGAGGATAGGGATTAAATTTGGACTCTCTCTTGGTTTTCGATGTGTGCTTGTATGGCTAAAATCTTTCATGTCAGAACTGTTTTCCCTCATTCCATGTATTCTGGAAGCTCTTCACCAAATTTTTATTTCCATATAAGTCTTAATTTCATCAATGATTTAGGGGTTGTTCAGAAGCATGTTGTTCCATCGCCACCTTTTGTGGTTTCCAATTTTGTTCTTTTGACTCATTATTAATTTCACCACCTTTTGGTCATAGAGGATGCTTTCTATGATTTCAATCTTACTAAATTTTCTGAGATTTGTTTTGTGTCCTAGAATATGGTTATTCCTTGAGAATGTTTCATGTACACTTGAGAAAAGTATATATTACTTTTTGTTGGAGTAGAACATCCTATATGTCTGCTAGGTTCCTGTGATCTATTGTTTCCATTAGGACCTTTATTTTTCTGTTGATTTGCTGCCTATTTAATCATCTATTGTTCATAAGTGGAGTGTTGATATCCCCAATTATTATTGTGTTACTGTCATTGTCTGCATTAGTTGTTAGTATTTATGTATTTAGGTGGTCCTGAATTGGGTGCACGTATGTTGATGATAGTTATTTATTTTTGACCGTAATATAGTGTCCATCTTTGCCTCATGATGCACTCTATTTGGATGTTTGTCTGTCTGATGTTAGTATTACAGTTCCTGATTTCCTTTCCTCACTATTGATTTGATATATTTTTCCATAATCTTAGACTTTCAACCTATATTTGTCTTTGGATTTGATATCTGTTTCTCAGAGGCAAAGTATTGATTGGTCCTATTTCTTGACCATCCAGAATCGCTATTTATTTTGATTAGTAAGTTCATATCACTCACATTTAGAGAGATGCTTAAAATGTAGTGCTTTATTATTTTATTACTTCATTTGAGCCTTTGTTCTCTTGTCTTTTTTCTTCCTGCCTGATGTTTCATTTCCTGTTTGTTTACATTTTTTTCCTTTGAATTGTTTAAAGAGTTTATTTTGTCTGTTGTCTATTTCCTGGCTATGTATTACTTTATAATTGAGGTTTGTACCTGTCTCGACAGTTGTATCTAAGAGTACTGCTGTATGATACAGTTTTGCAAATCTAAGTCCATAATGTATTTATATGTTTGTATTGGCAACTTACTTTTCTTTCCCACTGTAATATTTTTGTTTTCTCTCATGTTGCGCTTATCTTTGTTCCTTCTTTTGTTTTCCTATTTCTCAACCTTCTTGAGACTTTGTGGATCTTTGTTTTAATTTTCCCTGTTGTAGGGCCTCTTAATGAGATTTCTTGAATGTCAGACTTAGTGGTAGAGAAATCCATTAATTTGTGTTTGTTATAGAAGATCTTTATCTCTCCATCATATTTAAATGATCAGTTTTCAGGGTAGAATATCTTGGCTCATAGTTTTTGTCTTTCAGTATTTTTGGATAAGTCATTCCAATTTCTGCTGGCTTGTAGTGTTTCTGCTGAGAAATTGAATGATAGCCTTAAGGGTGTGTTTTTGTAGGTTATTTTTTTTCTTTTCTCTTGAATAATTTTTGAATAATTTTTCTTTGTTGTTCATCTTTGCTAGTTTCTTTTCAGATTATCTCTTTTGTGAATTAAATAATTTTTTATTATTTATTCTTTCTTTAATTCACAATTCAGATGTCTTTCCAGTTTTCCCAGCACCATTTATTGAATAGACTTTCTTTCCTCCATTGTGTGCTTTTGGCACCTCTGTCATAGACAAAATGTCCATATATGTTTGATTTTATTTCTAGGCTCTCTATTTGATTCCACTGATTACTGTGTCGGTTTTTGTTCCAGTACCATATACTTTTAATAGTAATCACTTGTAATATTGTTTGAAACCCTGAAGTGTGATGCTTCCACTATTAATTTTTCCTCCCAAAATATATTTGGTTACTTGAGCATTTTTGTGGTTCCACACAACCTTCAGTATTATTTACTTCATTTTCTTAAAAAGTGTATCAGGGATTTTGATGGGAATTGCATTGAACCTATATATCGTACTGAGTATAATGGCCATTTGTACTATGTTGATTCTTCAATCCATTAACGTGATATATTTTTCCATATTTTTGCTTCTCTTCCTCTTTCTTTCATTAAGGTACTGTCATTATTGATACAGGAGACAAAAGAAAACAAAAAACTGGAAGTTGTCACTCTCCAGCCAAGCATGAGAAATGGAATGTTTTGCTGTGTGAAACAAGACCAGATGTTGTTCAACCCCCTCCTGTTAACGAACTCAAGGACTCCATCCCACCCTTCTGCACTCGCCTAACATTCTAGACCATCAACTCCCCACCACTAAATCAATAGCTCAGCCAGATGATCTTATCAGAATTCCACCTCTAGTTCCCTCCATGCTAAACCAGAGACTGTCCCCTTAAAAGCCTCTCTCTCAGCGTCCCTTGGATTGTTCTTTTCTGCCTCTTCTCAGAAAGGAGATTTCTCAGCCTGCACATGGGACAATAAAGTCTTGTTTAGAGCCCATCAGACTCTGTTGTCTCTAACTCTTATTGCTGAACTGGCTTACAGTTATCATTTTGGAGAGTTTTCATTTTCTTTGATTTTTTTCATCTTAGTCTAATGTGTCTTGGTCTAACTCTGTTTGAGTTCATTTCTTTGGAAATTTGTGAGTTTACTGGATCTGAATCTCTTTTTCTTTTACCAGGTTAGGGAAATTTTCAGTTATTATTTCATCAAATAATATTTCTACCCGTCTCTTTTCTACTTCTGATACCTTATGACATTAATGTTGTTATAATGTCTCTAATGCTATTTTCATTTTTTTCTCTTTGTTGTCTTTTTTGGTCACTTTTCTCTCTCTTTTCAAGTTCAATGATTCAGCTGAATCCTTTCACCCTATTTTTGAGTCCCTGAATTGTGATGTTTAACTCTGTGAATTCATTTGGAACCTCCTCATATTGTCTTTACTGTAGTTCTCACTTTGTTCAACCACTATTCTCCTGACTTCAGTGATCATCATTAAGACTGTTTCTTAGGAGTATTATTCAGGTAGTTTACTTAATTGATTCTTAATTCTATTGCATAAGGATGTTGATTTGGTTTGCTATTTCTCTCACTCTCTTTTTGATACACTCTGCTTTTTTTTGTGGGTTAGCCTAAACAGCGTTATTTTCTTCCCTTGATGTAATGGCCTTGTGTTAGAATTGTAACTTGCAGAATAGTACAATAGAGAGATGGCCTGGGACCCTGAACTGTCCATTGCTGTGTAGGCTGAAACCTCTCATACTAGTCAGAATAAGTGGAACTCTATAGACATCACTGAGTGAAAATCTGAGAGCTCTGCTATCAGGGTGAAAGTCAAGGGAGCTGGATACAAAGAGATTACTGCTGAAGCTTCCCTAGAGCTCCAGGCTCCTTAGGGGTTTCTTGAAATGCAGGTAAAATCTGCCTCCTCCCTCATCTCTGGGCAAATTCCCCAGTTATACCTTCTACAATAGCCTTTGGTGGCAATGTTGCTTAGGCTGTAGTTGGTTCTGCAAACCAATTGGTTCTGCAAACAAATCTCTCCCACTCCTATCATCAGAGACATGTGGAGATGTCAGGGAATTGTCTCAGGGCAGCCATAGTTCCAGCTATGATTGGCACTAGAGGCCCAACTAAAGACCACAGGTCCAGAAGAATCAGTTCTCTTCTTGAGAGTCATTCAGAGTACAGAACACCCCCCAAAACAGCTCTCACTCCTCTAGCTGGACTGCAGTTCCAAGAAGAAACGTCCAACAAATCTTGTTGTTTACAGTGCAAGAGTTATAATTGCCAGGTCCTTGATGCTATTAATTTGCAAGAGGTGGACACGTGAGAAAATTCTATTGAGAAGCAGCCCCAGATAGGCAAAGAGTATTCGTTTCTTAGGACCACTGGAATCTCTCCAGTGATCTTCTCTGAGCAAGCTGTGCAAAACTTCCACAAAAAATATTTCCACAGAAACACTCAGCTATCCATGCCAGGATATGTAGGCTAGACTTCTGTATGATACACTAAATAAGCGCTGTCATGGTTTCCAGAGAACTATAACCAGAGGACAAACAGTTCAATGTTGTGTCCAAATGGTCATTGGATGGATAGGTTTCTCTCCAAGTCTGGATGCCATATGGAACCCATCAGTGCTGGTGCAGCACAGAAAAAAGAGAGCCTGCAAAGGATACCCAGCAGTGTGCTGTTCCATGGAAGATTATCCCCCTACTGTATTTCTCTTTTTGAAATTTTTCATTTAGAAAATAAGACTCCTTCTATTGTCTAAATTTAATTTATGTTTACTGAATCTGTCTTCTTTTCAGACTCTTTTTCTTAACTCTTCTCTTCCCCAGAGTACTATTGCTTTTCAAAGGAAAGCTACTCTTTTTTCCACATCAGGATGTGTGCACCCTCTCTTGTGAAGTTACTACAATCTGAGGCACCCATGTGGGAATATGCCCTTCAGTCCTTGGGAAGAGTCATTCAATCACTTGTTGGAGAGACCAAATTAAATCGCTACCCTCATACCTGAGAAAACTAAAAAGGAAAGAATAATTAAACCAAAAATAACAGAAGAAAAGAAATTATAAAAATTAGAGCAAAGATAAAATTGAAACAAAAAGACCATCAAAATGATCACTATATCCGAGTTGGTTCTTAAAAAAAATCAACACACTTCTAGCAAGACTTTAAGAGAAAATCCTAATAACAAAAATCAGAAATGAAAGTGATGAAACTGAAACTGACATCAGAAAATGCAAAGACTGAGCTATTATTATGAACACTTAAACACTAACGAATCTGTCAATTATAAAGAATTCCACAAACTTCTAAAAAAAACTGAACCAGGAAGACAAAGGCAACTTAAACAAACCAATTACATGGGCAGTGATAAAAGTTCTTCCCCCCCACCAAGCTAGAGCCCATGGACAGATGACTTTGCCAGTGAATTGTATCAAAAATTCAAAGGATAGCTAATTCCAGTCTCTTTAAACTCTTCCATAGTGTTGAAGAGGAAAGGCAAATCCCAAATTCATTCTATCAGGTCAATATAACTCTGATTCCAAAATAAGAAAAAGGCAGCATGAAAAAAGAAAACTACAGATGAAAATAGCTGAAAAATATAGATACAAAAATCCTCAAAAACTCCTGGCAAACAGAATTCAGCAGCATGTCAAAAAAAGTACACACCACAGTCAAGCAGAATTTATTCCAGGGATGCAAGGATGTTTCATCATAACCAAATCAGTCAATGTAATATACCACATCAATAAAGTGAAAATCAAAAAACCATATGAGCTTCTTAATAGATGCAAAAAAGCATTTACAGAGTGATCATTATCAAAAATTTATAGTAGTGGGACAAAAACAGACACACTAATCAGTGAAATCTTATCAAAAACCCAGAAATAATGCCACACCTATATGGACTGTTAATCTATGACAAAGGTGCCAAGTGCATATAATAGACTAGAAATGTCTATTCAACAAATGATATGGGGAGCACTGGAAGGCCATTGTCAAAAAACAAAGCAAAGCAAAACAAAACAAAACTACATAAGTTAACTCAAAAAGGATCAGAGACTTGCACATACCGTTTGAAACTATAAAACATTTAGAAAAAAACGTGGGGTAAACATTCCATGACCTCAACGTCAAAGAAGTCTTTGGAGAGGAATAGCTATAGCAAAAGAAAGACTGGAGTTTATGGAGGAAGTGTGGAGAAGTATGAGGTCAGGTATAGGTTTCTCATAAATCACCCTTAGAATTTTTAAACATTCTCTACTACTTGAAGGAGCTAAAAGTTTTTTAAATAACAGTGCTGAATTTTGTCAGCTTTTTTGCATCTATTGAAAAGATCGTGTGTTGTTTTTTCTTCATATTGTGAATATGGTGAATTACAATGATTAAATATTTAGTGTTAAACCAGTCTTCTATTACTAAATGTAACTTGGTCAAGCTGTATTGACCTTTTTATATATTTCTGGAATCTCTTTGCTAATATTTTTTCTTGAACATATTTGTATATGCATTAATAAAGAATATTGGTTAATAATTTATGTTTCTTTCAACCTATGTGTCTAAATAATTTATCAGTTTAATACTTCAGAAAATGAGTTGAAAATTATTTCCTCCTCTTATATTTTTGAGAAAATTTCTATAGTGTTGGTTATTTCTTTCCTTACATGTTATAGATACTTCAATTTGTGGGGAAACAGTCTAGGCCTGAACTATTTTGTCAAAATATTTTAAACCATGCTTATGCATTCTAAAATTGATGCACTTACAATGTTCTCACTTTTATGTTCATATATTTTTCATAAAAATTTTTGACTTTTTAATTTTGAACACTTTCTACTTATGTTCATATTATTTAAATTCACAGCAGTATTTCCCGTAGATACATTTTCCACTTGAATTTGCCTTATTTCTTAAGAACATGGAATACTTCTTCAGGGCAAGATCAATAACATATTTGTATTTGTTCCCTATTGCTTAATATAGTGCAATGATGTTCAGAAAATGTTCATTTAAGTGAGAAAATAAATGAAATAATGAAAAAAAGATCATTGATAAGATCTGTGCATGCTTTAACCCATTTACCCTCCTTAACTCAGTTTTCTAATCCATACATGAATGAACGCATATGAGTATTATTCAAATACTAGGCAGTTCTGAAATTCTTTGACCTATATTTATGTTTTTTTGAGTTTGGATGCAAGAAAATAAGAACAACAATGGCTCTTAATTTGTACCCCCAAATTTTCATCCACACAGTTTAGTCTTTTTTTTTTCTCTTCAGGTAAGTTTTAATAGTAATATAAGCAAGTATGTCTCTAATACATACTGAATCTGAACCAGTTTTATGGTATGTGTTAAGCATAAAGTTTAGAAATAAAAGAATGTGTACAGATCTAATAAAATATCATCTCTGTACAAAACAATTAACAGAATATAGGTGTTTTTCTCACTTCTTATAAAAGACAAAAGCCTTTGAATAAAAAATAGAAAATTACTATAAGATATTTCTCTCTTATTGCATAATGCATACTTATCTTTAAAGTAAAAAATATCAGAACAGATATTTACAAAATATCTGTGAAGCAGCATAAAAGCTAAATATGTCAATCAATATAAAATGTTTAAAATCAATTATAGTTCTCTATAGCCTTCTGATTGTTTATTCTTTAAAGTATTATTTACTTAAATGCCAATCTCACATCTTCAAAGACCCTATACTACTTGAAACTAAGACCAACAGCAAAGTAGTAATATTTTAATGTGGCTTTATGTATAAGTATATACCCACACACGCATGTGTCATTCTTATTCAATGCAAAGATTGCTTTACTCTTTAGAAAAAAGATTCTTTACTTGAATCATAGATATTTTTTATAGTTAATGCCTCAATATTTGCTTCTCTTATTTGTACAAAAGAACACAAGTAGGTAAGCAATCCTAGAGACAGCCGATCTGAGTTTTGTGTATGTTTTTTAACATTAAGCCACTTTAAGATAAATTGATTTTACTTCAATTCCTTTGTGATTGATTGAATAATCTTATTTTAGAATTTACCTTAAAAGTATACTATAAAATATTCCTATCTCAGTTGTCTATAATCATAAGTTGTTTTGAAACTAGGTCTTGAGTTTTCACAAATGAAAAAGAATAATTGGTTAGACAGCTGTTTCCTGTGAAATAGAAAAGCACAACCAAGGTACACTGATCATATTGGTGGCAGAAAATTAAATTGTTCAATTTGAGTCTGGTTATAATATTACCTACATTTAGTTTCATCTGACAGTAATTTTATCTGTGTCACATGCTAATTGAGAGTGTTGGAGACAAATAAAAACATACAAAACATCTTTAAATTTAGTAGTGGTAATGTGAATGAGAGGTGAAAACAGAAAGAGTATTAGAAAATCAAATGATCTATTCGTTCTTACATTTTACATGTCTTTTGTATAAATTCCTAATATTTATGACTTTTACTTTAGGACAGAAGTCAGAACAGAATGGTACTAGACTTAGTTTTTTGTATTTGAGATATTGCTTTATTCTTGTAATTTAAAATTTTGTTTTGCAATATTAACAGGAATTAGAGTGATTTTTAGGAAATATTCCAGAAAGATGCATTTTCTTTTAGTTCTATCTCTGTGTCAAATTATAACTAGTAGGTAAAAGAGAGATAGAAAATAAATATAATTATGAAGAATAGAAATAAAATTTTGAATACATAAATTAATATGGACCCATATTTGCAGTCTAAAAAATGAAAATAATTTGCTCATGCTTTGAAATGTTTATTATTCAAACTCAATTTCCTTGGAGTTTAAATTGGATTATTTTTAATAAAATTGGTCATTCTGGAAGTTGCATTAATGCTTCTAGGCAGTAGCTTATTAATAGTAAGGAAATACGTTATAGTGCTGTTCTGTATTAGAGAGGGTTGTCAACCAGCCTACGGGTGTATAGATGGGAGTGGAGGCCAGCTTCACCCAGGCAGTCTTACTCAGAGTCTGCAGGCCTCATCAAGACATTATGTTGTCTTGAATAATGAAGACGTATTAAACATTACAACTATTTGCCTGCATTTCCAACAATTCTTTCACAAAGATAAATCTTGGTTTCTGTATGTGTTATTAAAGTTGCAATTCCTCTAAAGTTGTAACTAAGATATCTCTTTGGATCATGTCCTGGTAGCTTAGTTGTTAAGTCTGTGGATCCTCAGTCCACATCCATCCCAAGGACCCAGGTGTGTAACCCAGGGCAAGGAGGGAGAAGGAAAAAGAAGAGGACAACTAAAAATAAATAAGTACATCTTCCTCCTCTCTCTTTTTGCCCGCCTGCCTACTTACTGGTCTTAACTCCAAACTGCACCTTTCCTCTACACACACACACACACACACACACACACACACACACACACACACACACGTGTCACATGTTTGGGACATTTAGAAGAGAAAAACATATACAATTCAGTGGTTTACCATCTTGTGACTCCTTAATCATCTAGTGTAAGGAAGAGTAATGCTGTTAAGCATTAATTACTGTCAATTAATTTAATCATAATCATCAATTTTATAACTGCACCTTAAAAGTAAAAAATCAATTTTCATGTTGAGCAGATTTATCCTCTATTTAGAAAACTACTCATGAATTGTATTTATATATACACACAGAAAATTAATACTATGTCAAGATTAATATTTCTGTGAGCATGGAGCATTGTTGATGGTATTTAATTATTTTTAGTGGCATTAAGGCAAGCATTAAAAATTATATTTCTGTTTCTGTCAATAATGCTCCCTGTAACTTTAATGATGAAGAATAGATGCATTCTATTTTCACATAATTTACAGAATAATCCCTTGAAAAAATATATTCAGCGATGTTCTATGCAAAAAAAAATCAACACATAAATCAATATTGAAACAAGATACAGAATACTAATCCCTAGAGAAATAACATCAAGAGAATGTTTGAAATTCCTATGGAAATGATCAAATTATCTCTCTGAAATTTTTTATTAAAGTAATGAAAATCTAAAATAGTTAAGAAATGGCTTAAAAGGATGAATAAAATGTGAGTTATCAACAATCAGCTTGCTTTTTTAAATTCCTTTAATCATTGAATCCATATATTTTTATACATGAGATAATGTATATATCACATCTATATGGAAATCAATTGAATTTGAATTTTCAATTGATTGTTTCATTATTTTCAGAGCCTTCTAGTGTTTTTTTTATTTATTTAAAATAACACATTAAAGAAAACAGTTTCTTGTGTATTTTGTTTCCTACAAATCCATTAAGTCAAAGATGCCCAGTAATTGGTTTATTCTGGTTTCAGAAGTAGTGGGATATTTTACAATTTCATTATAAAAACAGCACATTTTTGCCCGAGAGCAAAATATTTATTTTTCTATTAATTTCATTTAAATATCAACTTTTTGAAAGATTTTGAATTATACATTGCTGTTAAAACATATTTTTATTGCAATGACAATTTTATTATTAAAATATAATTCTGGTATTATTCTATTGTACCACTTAACTTTTAACATTTTTGGAAAGTTTAGTCCTATATCAAATTTTCTAAGCCTGCGCATAAATGCACAAAGAAAGTGAGTTTGAATTGTAGTTAAATTTCCATCAAACATCTAGATAGATAATATAATTAGATTCCTCCTTTCTATCCACTCTAGCAAATGTGAAAGCCTGACCCTTATTTTCAGTTATGATTTGTCCACTTGACGATACATGCTGTTGTCATTTACAAGATCATCACTCATGTTCATTTCGTTTATTAGCACACTGTCTGAGATAGTGATGGGAAAGGACTATAGTAGTGCCTGAGCAATAAAAAGCAAAATAAATTCCTTGGAAGGATGGACATCCTTCCCACTTACTTTCCCTCTCTTTTTAAAGATTTTTATGGTAATTCATTAATTAGTAGCTACATGTTTGAACATGAATCCCTTGGCTTATAGCACATGCCTTAGGATATTCTTGTATCGAAAAGAAGGTACACTTAGGTCAATAATCTCCCATGGAGTAAACCCTATACCCCTGGGTTTGAGTCTCAGACCCAGGGAGAAACAACCAGTGTGAATAACTAAATAAAAATAAAATAAAGAAAATAAAGATGTTTCCTCCTCTCTCTTCCTGCCTGTCTGCCTACTGATCTTCACTCCTTCCTGTGCCTTTCCTTGAAAAAAAAGAAAGATGACAGAAGTCCTACTGGCTTGACTTTGAAGCAATTTACCACTTCTGTAGCCTTCGGTTCATGTCACATTTATGAATTGAGTGCTTAGAATTTTTAGGATATAGTAGAAAACTTATTTTGTTATCAAAGGAAAATAAAATAAAGCTACTGATTATAAGGAGAGAACAAATGTTATTAGTAAAATTGTTCTTTATATAGGTTGCTAGAAATATCATTTTCTGTTGCTTCAATGAATTCTGTACAGCCTAAATTCTGTTAATTCTGGATGCCAGGACAATAGCAGAGGAAATGTAAAAATAAAAAGTATAAAGAAAAAAAGCAAGAGTCTAGTTTTCAGGTTTTTAACCAGAGCAGTGGAAAAGCTAGCACTGATTCTGCATCTTTGCATCATTTAGGGAATTTAACAGATGATACTTGGCAGAGTATCATGTTAACATTTTAGGTAATTAATAATACAAGTGACAAAAACTTACATGGAATCCCACATCCAATCCCAACTTTCATTTTTATTCTCTCTTATGAAGATTGAAGACATTACCTACTCACCTTTCCAAATTCTGGCTAGATCCAGTCAGTGATAAATTTCCAGCAAGTGGCATAAGCAATAACTGCAACATCTTTTCAAAGGTTTCCAAGAAAATTTCTAATTCCAGACAGAAGGAATAGATACTACTGCTTCTTCACTTCCTTGGTGATTTGAATGACATATGATACTTGCACTGCAGGAGCTATTTTCTAAACTTGAGGAAAAGGCTAGATAATAACAGAGTGCTTGTGTGGGTATATATGGTGAACATGAGATACACTGCCCACACCCACTTTTAAGAAATGACTGGCTGGTAGCTGTAGACTGTAAGATACTCAGATAGCCTCCAATCAATCATCAGTTCTTCAGGTGTTTGCTTAGTTGCTGAGAGTTGCCTGGATCAGTGTCACTCTCTTCCAGTGTCAGAGGAGGGAGTTTATACTCAGGTCACTTCAGGTCAAACCCAGCACCTTCTGATAGGGGACCTTGAAGCTCCCTGTAACATTTGTTGGTTTTGTTGCATGCATCAGTTTTATCTGCCTATTACAGTGTCTTCCCATGTCTCTTCATAGGTCTTAATCTCTATTAAACATTTTAGACCCCAAAAGTCATCTTAGTATCTCTTCCAGATAACCCCAGGAACAATAATAAAAATGTCAAAAATCATCTACTTTTGCACATTTTGGTATGCAAGGAAACAACTTATTCACACTAGTTACTGTAAAGTACAGTGACCTTATAAAAGTCCTTCCTAGCTCTTATTGGAATGACTGTTATTATGAAGCATTTTCTTTCATTATCAGAAGAAAATAGTACTATTTATAATATCTTATCAGTTATAACTAGAAGAAATATAAAATATCATTTGATTCACAGTGCTTATTTTATAAGTGGAAAATATGAGGCCAGGTAATATAGATAAGAATTTCAATAGATCTAAGAGGCCATAGCAAAAATTTTATTTAATCATTTAATTTTAGTAGATTGAAATTCTTTAATTGTGTCCTGATATTTTGTACTGTGATCTAGAACAACTATTCTCAAGTGTGGCTTCTAGTTTTAGCAGATTCGATATCATGTGGACACATGAGAAATTAAATGCAAATTTGGAGGTTCTGTCATGAACATGTTGAATCAGAAAAGTCTAAAAGAGATAAAAATTAAGGCTATCAATCTCTTAACAAGATTTCCAGGTGATCATAATGCTGTTTTGGGGAATAATAGCTTAGAAAAAGAAAAGATCTCTTACTAATAGGGAAAGTCAAGAAATTAGCTTCTGTAAGTACTAATCACGTAAAAATGGTGATATGATCTTCAGACTGCCACTCCCTGCACCTTATTTATTGGAAAAAGGGGGGTTTGGACCGAATAAGTTTTTTTAGCAATGAATTTGCATTGTAAGAGTTATCCAAGAACCAAAACCATTAAGATGTGTGTGTGTATACACAAAATGTCTTTCATTTCTCTCTACACAGGTAGATAGTTGGATGAGTGAAGTTTAGTATATAAAATATTTAATAGTCATTAAAAAATATATATATGCATGTGTATATATACATATATATATGGAGAGAGAGAGAGAGGGAGAGAGAGAGAGAGAGAGAGAGAGAGAGAGAGAGAGAGAGAGAGAGACAGAACAGAGAGGCAGAGCTAAAGAGAGAAGCATTGATATAGAGACTGAGAAATATATTTAAAAGAATTGACTAAGATGATTATGAGACCAGCAGCTGAAAATTTTCACAATACTATAGAAGAGTGGATAATCAGTGAAGAGGTGATGTTGTCACTAAATTCCAAAGGCAAATTAAAGACAAAATTCTTTCTTGGAAACTTTAGTCTGCTCTCTTTTAAAGTCTTCAACTGATTGAATGTGACATGACCACATTATTGAGAATAATTTGATTCAAATGTGAATATCAACTGTAACATTCCTTTATAGAATTATCCACACTGATGTTTGACCAAATAGCTTGATGCCAAGTACTAGTCAAATTGATATAAAACATTAGCCATCAAAAGTTAATAAATGAGTTTTCATGTTAAATTCCTGTTTCCCTCTCTGAAGGAATGAAATATATAAAAGACTACCATGTAAAAGAAATAAAAGTTCAATTAATGAAGACTGAAAGTCTCTGGAATTCTCTGTAGTCGACATTTCTCCAGTTTGACACTACTATTTCTTTCACTAAGCATTCTAACAGAGTATGCAAGGGTTTTTTTAATGCACCCTATAAAAACACTTAAGTAATGAGACACCAAGTGAAGTGTGAAAATATTACTAGGCAAGGTCCTAAAGGTCTTTCCTTTACTCAAAAAGTTTAGAAATATGTCATTTAGTTGCCATTTGCCTAAACATACAACAAATCCCTGCTTAACAAATATTGCCTTCACTTAGGAGCATGTTTATTAAATACAGCAATTGATTATTGACTACTTTATGCAATGTTCTTTGCTTGGTATTGCTCTAAAAGAAATTTTAGCAACTTGTCTCAAAAAACAGCAAAGTCAAAATTTCACTCTGTGTATGTATTTTTACATATTTCAAGTAAGTTGGGGTAAGAAACAGCAAAATTTTAATACAATATTATGATATTTCAAAAGCATAGAAAGTGTCAAATGACAATACCTTAAATTAAATCAAGCACTCTAGTGAAAGTATTAGTCATTATGGGTTTAGGAAGAAATGATTTCTGAATTAAAACACTTGGTACTGGCATTTTAAAGTTATTCTACCTTCTTGTTTAAACAAAAGAGCACCAAAAAAAATCTTAGTTTTTATGAAAAAGCAATTTCTTATTCCTAGTTATGAGTTTGTAAATGAAAATTTAAGACACTATAGAGATTAATCAGAAATAATTAAAAATGGTTTGGATTAATTGCAGTATTTTTTAAATATATTTAAAATAGTATGGGAGTCAAGGGAAATGTTCCCATTTATCTTAGTTTCTTCACAGCCTGGACAAATGAACAAATGAACATTAGGCATGATTAGTAAGAGAAAAGCCCAAACTTATCAAATGATGGGGAATTTATATGGTGATAAATTTTGAGGTTTTTGGAGCATAACAACTCACATCGTGGGCTGAGGCAGGTAAAGGGGATCTGGGTTCTTAGGGAAGAGAGGAGGGGTCATCAGCGATAAGGAGGAATGACTCATTCTTTCTCTGAAAGCACAGATAGCTAACTCTCCATTTCTATATTCTTCTAGTGAATAGGGAAAACAGAAGATTTCTAGGTTAAGAAACAGGTACAGGTCCAGGGGTAGAAGTGAGCTTGTTTGTCTTAGGGAAGGACTACAGGTATAGAATTGGAACTGCTCCATTGCTTCTGGGGCTATCTTCCTCTGTCCTTGGCTCTTAATGTCAGAGTGGAGCATGCAGAGAAGACCAATTCTGAGAGATTTGGGATGATCTGTTTTAGTCTCTTCAGTAGCAATAATTGTCTTGTGGGTTGATGGTTCTATAAATGTAAGAGAACTTTGAAACTCATACAGTGAATAAGCTAATAAAAATTTCTGGAATCATATTAATATTTACCATTATTAAAATGAGAGAACCTGGATTCTCTAAGAGTTATGTTTAGATCAGCTTTTTATGCTAAGAGCAACCATAATAACACAAGGTAAATGTTATTTCTTTCAACTATAGATAAATGAGCAGAAATTCAAAAAACCCATGTTATGCTAAGGTTAAACAAGTAAGTGATTTGGGGACAGCATACCTTAAACTCTATGAAGCAAGTATACAGAAGTGTAAGCAGGAAATAAATTAGCTGATCCTGCCTAAGGCATGCTTAACAAGACACCTAAGACTAAGGATGCATGCACAGCAAAAATCCTCTCCCTTAGTAATATAAGCCATGCCTGTTGACAACAGCAGTTCTCATGAGAACTGTAGGTGAGAACTCAGGTGGACTGGTGGGTAATTCATGATCATGACCCTGGAAACACCCACAAAGGGCAGAGTTCCATTCCACAGATATATATGCAAAATCGTCTTGCCTCTATAAACCCTATACACACAATACAGGCAACATATGTGGAGTGAGGCTCATGGTACCTTACACACAAGTTGATCTCCTTTGTTAGTGTAACTTTCTCAGCTCCACTCATTGCTACAGAGTTTGCTGCTACTATTTCTAATAAACTTATGTGTTCCTGGCTATACAACTCTCTGATTTTTTTTACAGAAGATTCTGTATCTCATCAGGTTGCCCAGCTTACTCCATAAGTAAGTACAAAAATCTTTATTTGAACCCATGTTCATTTGCAGAGTTTTTGGGTCTGGTTATACCAAATGACAGTGAACTTGAAATGGACAGGAAAGGAGCTATAGAATGGTTAGAATAATAAATATCAAAAGCTGGCACCTTAGCTGCTTGAATGGTATCACACCGTGCAAATCATTCACTCTTATGTGTAAATCGGAAAGAAGATAAATACTCTTAAAAGATGACAAGTGCAGCATATCTGTCTGATATGGGACACAGATAGAAGCCTGTTTCATAAGTGTTGGAGGCTGGCAGCGGAACAGGGAGGAATGTAAACTGTGACCTCAGTTTTAATGGGTGGCCAGTATGGTCTTGGTTTTTGTCCAGTAACCCAGAGCCTCTGTCTCAAGAGGGACTAACCACCTGCGTGTCCATTTCCTTCTCTCATATTTCATGTTTTTGTCCCAGCTCTTAGGCATTTGGGTTCAGTCTCCAAAAGAAATTTCAGGACTGCTCAAAGTCTTAATGAGTAAGACAAGCTTTATTGAAGAAAAAAAGAAAAAGAAAAATCACTCTCATGAGAGAGAGAGAAAGAGAGATCACACTGTTCTCTTTTGGAAAATAAAAAGAAAAAAGGAGGCAGATTGGGAGAAGACACCCAACCTTATATAAGCCACTCATTAAGGAACTATTCAGGTGATTTGTTTCTTCATTTCTAACTTATCTCTCCTTTGTTAATTAACTTGCCTCTTTCATATTAGCCCATTTCTTTTGTTATTTAATTAGCCTCTTCTGCTTTTTCAGTTTCAACCCTTTTATCTGTCCCCTCCATGTCCATCACCTATCTCACTTCAATTTCTCTTGGAATAATATAAAGCAAAAATTTATTTTTTATAATAATTTTGATTAAAGTAACTGCATTATACAGGTTTCAGTGTGCATCATTATAAATCAATATATATACATACATATACACATATGTATATATAAACTATATTACATTGACTACTAAAATTGCAATTCTATCTTCACCTTACATTTGATCTCTTGGACTCTGTTTTAACAATTTGAGCTTTGCAGCCCACTCTTCTGTAGAATAAACAAAGCTAGTGAGAAAGACAAAAGTAAAAATATTAGTCTCTGGAAGCTGTACTAAGACATACAGCAAAAGAAAAAATATCCTGGAATAAATTAAGAATTTCTTCTCTCAGTGAAAATGAGAGACTGGCATATGAGCCATTACCTGATGCTTTTCTCCAACCACCAAATTCAGCTTGATGAAAACTCCACTACAGGTAGGGATGACTAAGAAGATGGGGTTTTCTCTTCCTTCAGCTCAGAATCAAGTTTTATCAAATATTACCTATAAGAATAAGCCATCAGACATACCCTGCTGGAATAGCAATTAGTTCAATCACCTTCAAAGGAGCACAGTCTACACTCCTGGGTTCAAGTCCTGGGCTCAAGGGAAAACAATCAGTGTGAATAACTAAATAAAAATTAAAATAACTTATTTCTCTCTCTGCCAACTCTCCTTCTTTCCTATCTGCACCTTAAAAAAATTAAGCCATTAGTGTTTCTCATCTACTCTAATTGCACCTTAAGAAGCTAAATTCCTGGTGTGTTACAGCTAATTGTTGTAGTCTCCTTTTTTCATCTAGTCCCTGTTCACACGACAGAGTTTCTGAGACCCTTAAGTTTCTTACACCAGCTTGTTCTTAGAACAGAGCTTTCATTCTGGGTAAAGCAAATGAGAAAAAACAGAAAGCATTGTTTCAAAAAATTCAGAGAATTTTCTCAGAGGGAAAGGTAGCCTGTAAGAAAAGAGGACTGTGAAGTGCTATCTAAATTAGCTGTCTTTATTTTAAGTGGAGTTCCAGATGAAGAGTGCACTCAAAGCCATTGATAAACTAATTTTCCAGATAGATCCATGGAAAGGGACAGATAAAAAGAGACTGCCTCAAAAATAACCTCTGTCCAAGTTTAACTAGACCAAACTGTTGATCAATTTTTGCTCCATGGTAATATTGAAAACAATTGAAAGATCAGTTGCTAATTAATGGAATCTACTGGGCACGATGTAATATCAAAGGTAGAAGATGACTTAACAGATCAGAGAAAGAAAAAAAGAGAGTCCTTTTAAACCATGTCATCCCAGGGCGAATGCACGCTAAGCTGTTGGCCTTATCAGAATTCCACCTCTAGCCTACTCCATGCTAGTCAGTGACTACCCCCTTAAAAACTTCTCTCTCACAGCTTCACTCAGATTGCTCCTTCTGTCTCTTCTCGGACAGGAGCTTTCCTGGCCTGCACATGGGACAATAAAATCTCACTTAATTGCCCAAGAGTTCTCTTGTCTCTGCCTCTTATTGCTGAACTGGCTTATAGAAAGTTAAGTCTCAGAACGTAGTACAAAAATATACCATTTCTTATTTTGTCAAAGGCATATTCTCTTGTTGGAACCCAGTTTTGTTGTTGTTGTTTTTCACCTTTAATAGAGACTTAATAGAGATAACTTGATTTAAAGCACACATTTTATATAGGTAGACATTTCAGACAACTTAAAATTTGTTATTAAAATTGACTACGAGTTTCAGGATACATTTTGTCCTCTTAATAGATGAACACAACCTAGTAAAACATTTTTTTAGTTATAAGCTGCTAAGCATAATTTAGAAACCAATCAATTTATTGCTAAACATTTTGTAAATAATTCTGTTCTCATCAGGAAGGCTCAGAGTGACGTTTAAAATTAAACAATATAACCAAAATCAGTCTTATCAAAAATTTCCCAGCCCAGTAGAACTTGAAGAAACATCCAGATTAGTTTGTTATTACCTGAATTTAGTAACACATAAAAGAGTTTTTCATGATTTAATGACAAATGGACAAAGTTAACAACATACAGTTCTACAACATATAGACAGAGACATGCATAAAAGTCATGTTTTTCATTTGAAACCGTATTTATATGCTGTATAAGTTATATATAGGTACCTTTAACAAACTTTACTTGAGACCGATTTTTTTAATGACAGGCCTAGATCAGCTGACATGTTTATCAAAAAGGCGGATTGAAACTCTCAAAAATATCTATATATACATATATAGATCTATATACAATATTTCTAATATAAAGGCAAAATTACCTTTATTACAAAGGTACGCATTACCAGATTTTATCTTCTTATGAAGAAAATTTTTATCTGAGGGTAAAGAACAATTTCCAAGAATAAAGTCATGAGATCAAAAGAGTCTTTTAAGATGCCTGTCAAGAAAAAGCAAACAGATCACCGAGACATGAATTTGCCAAAGAAATTTCACCTTTTACTCAAAATCGATGTCCTTAAATCAAAACGAGTCATTCACATTCAACAAGGTAGTTTTTCTCATTCCTTCCCGGTTCTTCACAGGCTGGACAATAAATAAATTAACATTAGGAGTAAGATTATTAGAAACAACAATAACAACAAAAAACAAACCTATTCTAGTGGGGAATACTCAGAACAGATTGGGTGATTCCACAGCTTTAAACTGTAATAGAAAGTCATTGTGGGCTTATTACAAGAGGATCTGGACACTTGTTTCTTCTGCTTCCCTCCTGCATTTATACACAGAAGGTGCCCACTGATAGGCTAAATGACTCACAATGACAATATAGAGGCTGAGGTGTAGGACTCAGCCTTTTACATTTAGTAGGTTATATTCCCATTTTGAATATCTGTGTCCACCTTCTAAGTGGTGGATATAAGTGGATATAATCTGACACGTAAGGAGAGAATTTTGAGGGTTGGCTCTTCCCAATATTTTAGGGCAACGGTTATGGCCGCTAAAGTGAAAACAAGTAACAAAGTTTCTTTTACTACTTTTTTCCTTTAGACATTTGCGGGGAGAATGAGATCAAGGAGTCCTAGTGTGGTAAAAATATTTACCAATTTCTTTTGCTGGCATTATTTGGAGTCCCAGCTCTCAGACATCTGCAGTTATTATGGGAATATGCAGATCTTAAAATGGTTGTGGTAAAATTTTCTCGTAGAAATATGTTGCCCCACATAAAGGACAATTTCGATTAGACTTTTCAGTTCCTGTCTTCCATTCCAACCAGTCTACTGGCCTGAGGATGTGGTTAGTTTAATGGTGGGAACCATATTGTCACTGCTATAAAATAAAACCTTGTCACCACTCATGACTAGAAATCCTTGGTTCTTGCCTTGGTTAAAGAATTAAAAAAATACCTGACAGTCAAAGAAGGACAACAGGGAAATTCAGCCACAATTGATCAGGGAGTTGGAGAACATACACATGACCAGTGCCCTGGGGCAGGCTTAAATCCCCTCAGGGTATTTCATGGCTTTATTTAACTGCTTGAAGATTACTCCACCCAGTCATTTTGCATAACTGTTAATAACTTCAAAGTCTCCCCATTGTTTCCTTCAGGTTCTTGCAGATTTTTTTTTTTTTTTTGGTACCCATGTGGCCATTACCTTTTTATATAAGGAAAAGCTGTAAAAAAGAATTAGATATTTACTTGTTTCATAAATTTAAAAAGAGAGTGGAAGCAGCAGTGTGGCTTTGGGGAGAGGGTCTCTATCTCTCTCCCCCATATAGCTAGTAGCTAAAAGTTGTAGCTTATTAGAAAGACTGCAAAAGCAGAAGCTGGCCAAGGCAGCCAAGGCAGCTGCAAAACAAAGTCTTTAGAATTTGCCAGTGCACAGTGGGGAGTAAGGAGGAGCTATTCCAGTGTCAGGCACAGAGGGTGTGACCTGATAAAGTGGCAGGAGTTGGAAAACCAAAAAGCATGAGCTGGTCCCCAGGGCATGGCGCAATGTGCAGCATGGAAGCTTTTGTGGCCATCCTGGCCCCCTAGCTTCTGAAATTGGGTGTGGCGTGAAGGTGCTTTCTGAAGGATGGCCACCGGGAGGGGAGGTGTTTGTAAGTGTAGAGTAAACGTGCTCCCATGAGTGAGAGAGCTAATCCAGAAAGGAAAGGTTTCATGCACGAATGAGGTATTTTAGTCTGAGATTGAAAAGGCAAGTAAAAGCAGAAGTGAGAGAAAAAGTAAGTGTAAGGTTCAGCCTGACACCATCCCAGCCAAAAGACTTTCCTGGGCTGTTCAGTGCCCAAATGAGTGAAAAAACAGTAAGTTCACTTTCCTAGGAAAGGTAGAAAGCATAGGACTAATTCCCTCAACAAGCTATGAATGAATTCAGAAACTACAAAGGGATACAGTGGAACATGAGCATGAGATAACACTTGAAGCTGTTAGATTTTAAAACATACAGTTGACCCATGAACATATAATAGGGGTTTAAACATTGAGGGTTCATTCTTATGAGGATTTATTCTAAGTAGATAATGCTAATTTATAGTATGAATAACTATAGTACAATATTGTGAATGTAATTTTTCTTAACATTTTCTTCTCTTGTAAAAATACAGTATATAAAACATATAACAAACAAAATACATGTTAGTTGAATGTTATAGATAAAGGTTTTATTCAATAGCAGTCTATTGGTGGTCAAAATTTTAGGAAAGTCAGAAGTTATATATAAATCAACAGAGAGACATATGCATTATATGTTGTAATAATAATAATTAATTAATAAACTCCTTGCAGATTCTCCCCACACCTGTTGGACTATGGATATGTCCTAGGCAGAGAAGGAACCTGGTCCTGGGATACTGGTGACTAGAGGTGGCACCACCAACTAGGTTTATTCATACCAGGAAGTGGCAGGGGTGCCCATGGTTGAGTTGCTGTGCCTTTCCTGCCTGATGACACACACCTGGGCAGAGCTGCAGAGTGATAACCAGGGACTGAGCATGAAGCCTCTCTGCTTCATGCGCCAGCTGAGGGCAGTGGACTTGGTGATCCTCCTTTCCTAAGCGTCCTGTATGACTGGCATGCCCCCCCAGTGCTCCAAGACTGCACAACATCTGGGTACTGGACACTTTATCAACCATAATACCTTTTCAGACTGAAGATCATCATGACACGAGAGGAAATGTATTATCAAACTCATGTATCACCAAGAATGTACACTAGCCAGTAGTTGGCCAAGATGCTGGATACCCTGAAGTCAAACTTTCAGTCATCAGAGAATCCCACCACACATTTGGCCTGATGCAGCCTCTCCTTATATCTGCCTCTTCAGTTAGTCATAGCCATCAGTGTGTATCCCAGGAACTCTCAACCATTACTCTAGCATCCACATTGGATGTTGTTCACATTGGAGCCTCAGACTGAGTGCTAAAGATGTCCCACAACCTAGACTCCCAGTCCAAGTGAAAATTCTACTCTCACACAGTTTTTGTTGATCCCTGGCTAAGGGACAGTAATGATAGGTAGTAACAAACACAGTCCATCTTGGAAAATGCCTCCTCAGTTTTCCCCACCCCCACAGCTGCCAGACACGACCAAGTCCATCATAGTCCATGACCATCATTTTTATAAGCCAAATTTAAACAGGGCCAGCTAGCTTCCAAACTCACTATGCTGAAAAGAAAATGGTATATTTTAAAACCTGTTCTAGAGAAGAAAAGTGAATGGACATAAGCACTGAATCTTGGCCCACCCTCTTCTTAGTTTGAACTGCATGTGCTTCAGTGTGAATGCACCTTGTCTAAAAGATGATCTCTAGTAGTCTTAGATATTAAGGTGGGCCTTGTGACCTTAAACTTTAACTTATTTAAAATACTTCTTCTCAAGGGTAGTTATCTCACCACCAGATTCCTTTCTATCAGTTCCCCTGATGCAAATAGTTCTGTATTATCACCTGTAACAAAGAGACCCTGACCTAATCAGGGCTTCTAAAAGGAGTGTTCAGTCCACAAACTTCCCCACACACTCTCAGAAATGTCTCCCTCTAAGTCATGGGTTCTATCAGAACTCTCTGGAGGTTTCCAAAGGACATTCTCCTTATACTCTTAAGTTTGAGATGAGAGGGCCATGGGGTATCAGCACAAATGTCTGGAAACTGGCACACTTATTTTCCTTTCTACCATCTTCCTTTATCTTCCACAGTATTTCTGGACTGACAGCTGCTGTAGACTTCTGAGCTTTCCCTTCCTGTGGTTTTGTCCCCAATCCCTAAAAGCAGCAACATTAACCTTAAGTAGAAGGTTAATTTCTTCTTTTAAGAAAGCAAAATTATGATCCAAATCCTGCAGGTTAAAGGAATTTGAAATCCCAATCCTTTGTTCCATAACAAAACTTCTTTTTCAAGTCTCTTATCTTACTACAAAATTAAATCTGATAGTGAAGGCTGAGAAATATCTACTTTTACTAGCATGCATCTATTTTTTTTTTTTTTCCTGGAGCATCAGGACCCATTGATTTTAATTGGTGAGAAATTCACCAAGATTTATATAATATTTGAATTACAAGTAAAATGTTTTACAAAATATTTTTCTTTCAGGTTTTAGGATGCTGGGGGAGAGGGAAGCAGAGAGGACAGACTGCTATGCTTTGTCTTTCCACTGCTACACCTATTCCTTTGGGGAGTTCCTTAGTTTTTTGGGTTTTGTTTGTCTTGTAAATTGAGAGGCATTATCAGAATGCATGCTATATATATATATGCTTTCTGTGAAAACTACACAACTTCCATGTGTTCTTTCAAAAATTACATTCAGAAATGAGAACACTATGAATCTACAACCATTTTTCTTTTTGCATATAAAGCCTATATATTTTAAAGTCTGAGTGACAACATTAGAATTAGGCATATAGAATTAGAGCATCCTATAATATTACTATATGAGACTTAGGGAATTCCTTTAAAAGTTGTTTTGCAAATCTACAGAGTAGTATAAACGAAATTCATTCTCTGAGGGAGTTTTGTCTTTTGCAAATTGTGACAGAGCAACCACTCTTATGATCTGTATATCCCTGAATTGTTTATTGTACTTCAAATTAATTTTTACTCTAAGTCACTGCTCTGGAGTTTGGACTAAATAGATATGCAGGTGGGTAGAGAAAAAGAAAAGTTCAGGTGGATCTGAGATGTAGTTAACAACATAAAAAGGGAGTTCAACTTGGACAAAATGCCATTCTTTACCCACTAAGCAGAAGGGAGCACTGACCTACTAAATATAAAATAGAAAACACACTAGTTTTCTGCTTTTCAGAAAGGAAGGAATAAAATTACATACACACACACAGTAAAAGTTTAAATCTAATTTATGCCTCCAATAGATTCAGAAACACAACTAATCATTAATATAATTAGAAGATAAATTAAATTGAAGAATACAACAGCATTTTAGATCACAGGCTGAAAAATATTTAGCGAGCACTAATAATTTAATAATTGATAAAAATGAATGAATTATGAAATGTGTGTAGTTTTGAAAAATAATCACTATTTTTGAAATAGCCACCTCATATTTAATAATGTTACCTTTAATAAAATAACAAGAGTTGCTAACATGGAGCAATTAGGTCAGACAAACTAGGAATTAATTATTGTAGATGGGCCCATATGTCACAAAAGCATTACAAATGTTCTCCAAGCAAGGTTTAGAGAGGGAAAGATTTATTCAAGGAAAGCTCTTGAGATAATAAAAGGAACGTTATTGCAAAAGTGAATTGAAAGTGACTTTGCAGATTAAATTGTGAAGGAATAAAGTTGGCTTAAGTAACAAACTAGGCAATTTTTCTTCAATAGTTACTCAGTTACTTAAAATAAACCAAGCAATACCAAAACTATGTGTTTTCAATACCTAAAACAGTTCTTGAGGTGTGCCAGGAGTCAAATTTGTTAGCAGCTCATTTTATTCATTCACACATTATTTTAAGTTTGTATAAAGAAATGATTAACAACTCACAATCCTTGGGTTGCATATACAAAGTGACTTACATTCAAAATATGACCTAAAATTTAGTTTTGGTGTAACAGTTTAGAATCTGTCTCTATGGATTTGCTTCCTCTACAAAGCAAATATTCTCTAATGTTAAAATTTCCGTTTTTAAAGATCACTATTACTTTTTATATTGATGTTCTCTTCATTGGTAAAACGTTTTATTTACACTAAATATTTTCACCAAGAGAATAACATTTTCCATTTAAATGAAATAAAAGAAATCCAATTAATATTTTGGCCATGTTGGTTCTTGTGGAAATTCAACTTGATTGTCCTAGGTTGAACTCTTACCATATCCTGACTTTTAATTCAACTAACTTACCTTCTAGGAAATAAAAACAATGATAAATGGTCATTAGCCATATGAATATGTTCCATATTCCAAAAGGTGGTGGGGGAAAATTTTAAGAAAAGACTGTGAATATGCATGTCTAAGAGGATGTGGGAAGATAACACAATGTAACAGAGCAGCTAAAGATAAAAATAACAGGCAACAAGACAACATCTAGATTCATGGTAGTAGGGACTGTGATAACTGAAACCAATTTGCTAATAGTTCCAGCTGTTACCATCCTGGTAGATGGTCTATACTGTGTTGTTATGTGAAATACATAATATTTTAAATATTACAATTAGTTTAAACATTAAAAAAACACATAAAAAGTAAAAACAAATGCATTGCACCAAACAGAATTTCATAGGACCGAATTCAACATACCACCAGAGAGATAGATATTTGCACCAGGTATTAATTCTTTAAACATTGTCAACTATGGTCATAGTTAATATTACTTCTATTTTTAGCTTAAAATTCTCAACTGCTAGTGTTACAAAGTAGCCAAGGAGATCATAGAGACATGCCAGAGAGAATTTCAAGAGATTTATTAGCCAGGGACCATAGGGGGCAAAAACAGACCCAAATCAGATGGTGCCCTGTGGATGCAGTTCAGGGTTTATATAAACATACAGAGAGGCACAGAGAACAAAGACAGTTAATTTCTGACAGGGATAACCATGGTTTCCACAGGTTTCCATATAGTAACATATTTAACATTTTTCCATTATCTAGTTTTCATTTACACAATTATCTCCTAGCCAAGTGGGAACCAGGAATGGTTCACAATTATCTAGGGCCTCCGGGTGTCGGGGTATGTGCACAAACAGGAATGTGCAGTTACCTCAAGATAGATTGCCTAGGGGGATCTGTGACCAGTAGAGCATTCTGCGGCCATAAAACATTGTTCTGAACTTTCTTATTTGGGGGCTCAAGGCTGGCCTGTGAGCTAAGAGTAACCCAGTAAATAAAAAGTTTTTCCAATTCCCTGTTTCACTAGTTTGGATCAAAGTCAGTTGGACAATGTTGTTAGGTAAAATACAAGCTTCCCAGCTAAATATGAACTTCAGAAAAACTATAGATATTTTAGTATAAATATGTCCCAAATATTGCATGGGATACATTTACAAAAAAAATCTTTGCTTATATAAAGTTCAAATTCGACTGTATATAGGGTACTTTTATTTACTGTATCTTTCAGTTCTATATTTGGAGGGCTTTAAAACACAGATTGCTGCTTCCATCTGGTTCAATAGATCCCCTAATTTACATTTCTAACACATTTCCTTAGGGATTATTGGTACTTCTGGTTCTAGTAACACACTTTGAGAACTGCTGCCCCACCCAAAGGAAGCTAGTGTTAGTTAGGCCAATTTTATTTACTTATTTATTTATTTTATGACTTGTTTGCATCTTATTTTTTCATCAAATAAATGTTTGCTTATTTCATATATGTGGAATGTTTTGGTTTTCCTATTGACTAAGGGTAGCTCTAAATCTTTTCAGTAAATCCTCACTAACAATGATGATAGGCTTTTGGAAACTGTAACTTTAAGCAAAATGACTTAGAACAAAACCAATTTTACCATAGGCATATGAATATAGACAAGACTAGAATTCCTATGAAGACATATATCAGTAACAAAAACATCATCAAACTTCTCAATGAAGACCCAAAACATTCTAATATTGAACAATCACTTGTGACTTTTCATCCTGTTTTCTCTAGTTCCACCAGTTTAGGGCACCAGGAATAACCTAGTCCTAGATACAATGCCCTTTCACCACATGGTGCACTCACACCTACTCACTCATTAGGTGTTCACTCCTAATTGACCAGTTGAGACACCCAAGTGAACTTCATGTGCCCACCTTTGAGATATAGGAGAAAACTGAAGTCCCCAGAGAAAATTCAAGCAGACATGGGGAGAACATGCAAACTCCACAAACGTAGTGGTCCTGGGCCGGGAACAGATTTTTTCTCATCAGCACTGAAATGATAAAATGGTCAATTAAACATTATTTGAGGGTTTGCTATATGCATAATTCCATTTTACCTTAACCTCAGAGGGATAACCTGTTTTCTTACATTTCCAGCATTATCTGTTGGGGTTCTTGCCTAGCACTATTGTTTCCCTAGGCATTTTAATGCTTGACTGTAAAGTGTTAGTGAACAAATTCAGTCAAAAAAAAAAAAAAAAAAAAAGAGAGAACAATTTCCTTGAGACAGGGGGCATGATAACTGCTTTCTCAGCATCATGTTCATTTTTCTCCAATAAAATGCAAATTAATTTGTTAGTTTCATTTAAATACACATATACATGAATCACAACTACATTGATTTGATTTAGTCAGAATTAAAAACTTTTCAGATGCTTATCAAACACTATCATTAAAACTCAAATTGAAAATAATGTGCTGTTCCTATCTTTCTAAATATGTACGAGGTCCATTACAATTGCCTTGATTTTGGCAATCTCACATCTCTTCTAACCAGTAGTTTTTGCTGGTGTCCATTCTGCTGAGGCTATTTTTATTGCCTGGCAGGATGGTAGAAAGGATATTAGGTTTTTTGCCTTAAGAGGTATACTATGTTATAACCATTATAATTATGTTGATTCATTATTCATTGATCCCAACTAGTTGCAGTCCTCTTTCGTAGACCCTGACCTCCAGGAGGCTCTGGATTATATTCTGTACTTTTTATCATGCTTATACCTGGGGTTTCAGTCTTTGCTCTAGTTTCCCCATCCCTGAAATCATTTGCCTGTTCCTTCACCTCTGCCAATCACCACAGTGGGAATCATTTTTCCACTACATGCAGCACATCTCAGACTGGCATCACGTAACCCAGAACCAGTGACTAGCCCTGAACCTTTAGCCTCACAAGCTGTTGGCAAGTTCACCTGCCACCACTTCTGTGCAGAAACTCTCTGCTGTGTAGGCAGCAAGACTGTTTCATTGTACACTTTCAACGTGCATGCCCACTGCCTACCAAGTGCCAATCCTATGCAACAAGAACAGGAATGTTTCTAACTTATTGCTTATTGCTACTACATACTCCTTGATGTTGTCTATTTCTTTTTTATTTCCTAACAGCGGAAGAATGAACTTATATTGAAGGAATTTATTAATCCCTCAATGAGATAACACTTAAAAGTGCAAAAGTAATTTTTCCCCTTCACCATGCTTCACTTTTAAAAACAAATATTAGATCGAATCCTGGATAGTGATTTGCTAGGAATCACCTATTTTCCTGAGACAAACAGCAAGAAACAACTGCCACCTCAGCTGGAGATGGATTGGCTGACAACTAATGGTGGGCGAGGGCACCTGGCGGGGTTCACATCTTGGCTGCTGATTTCAGTTTGGGATGGAGCTCAGGAGTCTCCAGACACACAATGTGGCAGAGGATTTTGGGACCAGCTCAGAGGGAGTGAAAAGGTCCAGTGGGGCTGAGACACCCAGTGGGGCTGAGATGTGGAGGCACAGAGGGCCAACTTGGGAGGGGTGAAAGGAGAGACAGCACACCAGGAGCTGAGCTGGAGCCTATGGGGTGAACTTGCACTGGGTGCATCCATACCGGAAATCAGCCAAAAAAATTCCAGCTCAAACCTCTCCACAACTATTTCACTCCAGAGTCTGGGATCCACTGAGCAGATATCCCACCTACCGCATATCCAGGCAACCAGATACCCTGCCCATCACATACCCTAACTACACACTTACAGTGAGAATTCTTATGAGTAGATTCTTGGGAGATTCTGGTGAGCCTAGGGAAACTACAATGTGATTGTCGATCCTGGGCAAGTCCAAACTACACAACACTAGGGAAACAAAACCCTCAGAATTATAAACAGAATGTCAAATAGAACAAAGGCACAGAGAAATATATGTGAAATGATGGATCCAATAAAAAACCCAGGGGAAAATCTTAATAGAGCAGGCTTAAGTAATTACCTGAGGAGGAATTTATGGTAACTGATTAACATACTCATGGGAAATCAGAAATCAGTAGAGGAAATAAAATAGAATGTCAGGAAGCAAAGAGAAGAATTAAAACAAGATATCAAACAGGTAAGAGACACAATGGCTGAATTAAAGAACTCATCAGAGAGACTCAACAGTAAGATGAATGAATCTTCCAATAGAATCAGTGATCTGGAGGGTAGGACAGAGGAACTCAAGCAAACAGCAAAGATATAAAAAAATTCCAACAATCAAAGACAGTATTTGAGATCTCTGGGATAACATCAAAAAGAAGAACATACATGTCATAGGAGTCCAAGAGGAAGAGAGAGAAAAGGGAAAAGAAACCATATTTGAATAAATAATAGATAGGAACATCCTCAGTCTGAAGAATGAAGTAAAACTCCAGATCCAGGAAGCTCAAAGAGTTCCTAATAAAAGAAAGTCAAACAGAAAAACACCTAGACATATTGTCATCAAAATGTCAAAAATGCAATAGAAAGAAAGAATCTTAAAAAGAAGCCAGGAAAAGATGTGTACATACAGAGAAGGCCCCATAAGATTGTTAGCAGACTTCTCAAATGAAACTCTACAGTCCAGAGGGAATGGTATAATATATTCAAAGTGCTGAAACAAAAGAATTTTTAGCCTAGGATAATATATCCAGCAAGATTATCATTCAGAGCTGAAGCAATGAAAAAAACCTTTTCTGACAAGTAAAAGTTAAAGGAGTTCATCGTCACAAAATTAGTTTTGCAAAAAAAAAAAAAAAGCTAAAGGGTGTTCTAAAATGTGTAAAGAAACCACAGAGAAATACAGTAAGATAGCAAATATCAAAAGTGAGGAAGAAGAGAAGAGAACAAATACGCGAATAGCTAGAGTGATTGGAGGACTAATATGCTTTCAAATAAAATTAAGTATTAAATAAAGACCTGTGAATGCTAACCTCAGAGTAACATCAAAACACAGGCCCAGAGAGAAAATGAAGAAGAAAACAAAAGATGAAATCAATCAACACATAACTACATTCGTGTGAACTAAGAACAGAAAGAGAAAAAGTCATCATCTGGAGCAACACGTAAAAGACAAATCATCAAATGACGCTAAGCAGGTATACATCAATAATCACCCTAAATGTTAATGGATTGAACTCACCATTAAATAATGAACAGTGACTGAGTTGATTAAAAAGCATAGCCCAACCTTCTGTTGCTTTCAGGAAATGCACCTTCTCAAAGATAAAGGCTCAAAGTCATTGGCTGGAAGGCAATCCTACAGTGGAATGACAACCACAAAAGAACAGGAATAGCTATAATCATATCAGACAAAATAGATTTCCATCTAAAAAACATAGCAGAAGACGGAGATGGACACTATATAAGGAGCAAAGGATCAATTCAGCAGGAAGACATAATGTTTATTAACATACAAGCACCAAATGAAGGATCATCAAAATATATCCAGCAAGTATTAGACCTGAGGAGAGACACTGACAGCAATACAGTAATAGTGGGGTACTTCAACACCCCACCTACAACAAAGGACAGAACAACCTGGCAAAAAATTAACAGAGAAACAGCCACTTTAATTGACCATCTGGAACAAAGAGGTCTAATAGATATATACCGATCACTTCACCCAATGACTACAGATTTCACTTTCTTCTCAAACATGCATGCAACATTCTCAAGGATATATCATATGTAGGGACACAAATAATTTCTCAACAAGTTTATAAAGATTGAAGTCATATCAAGCATCTTCTCTGACTACAATGGCCTGAAACTGGAAATTAAGCACAAAAAGTAAGCTGGAAGACCACAAACCAATTGGAAACTCAACAATATGTTCCTGAAGCACTCGGGTAAAAGAGAAAATCAAAGAAGAATTTGAAAAATGCTTAGAGACAAATCAGAATGAGGACAGAGTTTACCAGAGTCTATGGGATACAGCAAAAGTAATACTAAGGGGAAAATTCATGGCAATCCAGGTCTATCTTAAGAAAAATGAAAAATCACAAATAAACAACTTAATTCTACATTTAAAAAAACTAGAGAAAGAAGACTAATTCAAGTAAAAAATCAGCAGGAGAAAGGAACTAATCAAAATTCAAGCAGAAATAAACTAAGTAGAAAACAAAAAGACAATCCAGAAGATCAATGAAACCAAAAGTTGGTTCTTTGAAAAAATTAAACAAAATTGGCAAACCATTGGCTACACTCACAAAGAAAAAAGGGAGAAAGCTCTCATAACTAGAATCATAAACAAAAGGGAAGAAGTTACAACAGACACTATAGAAATTCAAAACATAATAAGGGACTACTATGAACAGCTCTACATCAAAAAAATGGAAAAGCTTGAGGACATGGACAGGTTTCTAGAAAAGTATAGTCTACCAAGACTGAACCTGGAAGATTTGGAAAACCTGAACAGAACAATCACAAGCAAAGAAATTGAAGAAGCAATAAAGGGCCTCCCCCAAATAAAAGACCAGAAGCAGATGCCTTCTCCAATGAGTTCTAGTTCTATCAAACCTTCAGAGAAGAATAGACACTTACTCTTCTCAAGTGCTTCCAAAATACTGAAAATAGGGAACCATGCCAAATACTTTTTATGAGGCTAACTTTTCAATGATATCAAAAGCTGACAGAGATGTCACCAAGAAAGAAAATTATAGACCAATATAGACCAATATATAGACCAATATAGACCAATGAACACAGAATGCATTAATTCTCAAGATAATAGTAGCAAATGGGATTCGATAGTTCATCAAAAACATCATCCTTCATGACTAAGTGGGATTCTTCTCAGGGATGCAAGGATAGTTCGGCATATGTCAATCTATTATTGTCATATACCATATAAAAAAGAGCAAAGTGAAAACCCACATGATCATATCAATAGATGCAGAGAAAGCTTTTCACAAGACTCGACACCCATTTATGATGAAAACCCTCCATAAAACGGGAACACAAGGGTCATACCTCAACATAATAAAGGCCATCTGTAGAAAAACCCACAGCCAACATCATAGTCAATGACGAAAAATTGAAGCATTAACTCTTAGGTCAGGAACAAGGCAAGGTTGTCCACTCTCACCACTGCTATTTAACATTGTGCTGGAGGTCTTAGACAGAACAATTAGGCAAGACAAGGAAGTAAAAGGAATCCAAACTGGAAAGGAGGAAATAAAACTCTCATTATTTGCAGACATGATTATATATATTGAAAATCCTAAAAACTATCAAAAAAATTCAAGAACACATGGAAGAATACAGCGAAGTGGCAGGCTACAAAATCAGTGCATAAAAATCAGTTGTATTTTTATACACAAGTGATATACTAGAAGAAAATGAAATCACAAAAATGACACCATTTAAAATAGAAGTTAAACGAATGAAATACCAGGGATACATACCTAACAAAGGAAATAAAAGATGTATGTAATGAAAACTACAATTCCTTCTTAAAATAAATAGAGTAGTGCACAAAGAAATTGAAAGACATCCCCTGCTTGTAGCTGGGAAGAATCTTTATCCTCAAAATGGCCATCTTACCCAAAGCAATACACAGTTTTAATACAATCCCCACTAACATCCCTTAGACTTATTTCCAGGCAATGGAACAAACAATCTCAAAATTTGTATGGAACAACAAAAGATCCTGAATAGACAAAACAATCATTAGAAAAAAGAACGAATTTGGAGGTATTACGTGTACAGACTTTAAACTATATTACAAAGCAGTATTGATCAAAGCAATACGGTACTGGACTAATAACAAAGTCGCAGATCAGTGGAGTGGAACTGAATTACCAGAAACTGACCGACTCACACACAGTCAGTTAATCTATGACCAAGGAGTCAAAAGCATATGCTGGAAAAGCAAAAGTCTCTTCGACAAATGATGTTGGGGAAACTGGACAGTCACATGCAAAAGAATGAAGGTAGACCGCTCTCTAACACTATTCATAAAAATTAACTCAAAATGGACTAGAGATTTGGACATACGGCCAGAAACCATAAAGCTCTTAGAAGACAGCATAGAGAGCCTTTCCATGACATCAGTAATAGAGATACCTTTGGGGACTCAAAACCACCATTAAGGGAAGCAAAAAGAAAGCTAAACAACCAACATAAAAATAAACAAGCTAAGGAATTTCTTCACAACAAAAGAAAGCATCACCAATACCAAGAGGAAACCTGCGGACAGAATATATTTGAATTTGGTATTTCTGACAAAGGCTTAATATCTGAAATATACAAAGAATACATCGAACTTGACAACAGAGGAAGAGACAATCCAATCATAAAATGGGAGGAGGAATTGGAGAGATACTTCTCTAAAGAGGCTATACAGATAGCCAAAGGCACATGAAATTATGTTCCTACTTACTGGCTATCAGGGAAATTGAAACAACAATGAGTTACCACCTCATTCCTGAAAGACTGGCTATTATCCAAAAGTCTGGAAAGAGCAAATGAGAGGATGTGGAGAAACGGGAATATTTTTGCACTGGTGGTGGGAGTATAAAGCAGTTGGGAGTTTCATCAAAAAAACTCAAGATGGAAATCTCATATGATCCCATCATTCCACTTCTGGGCATCTGCCCAATAGATATAAAAGCGTCCATACGCAGAGGTGTATGCATCCCCATTAACAATAGCTATGAACTGGATTTTACCTAAGTGCCCAGCATCAGATGAATGGATAAAGGAGATGTGGTACATACATCAATATGTAGATAATTATTTTAATGTGTAGAATAATTGCTACAATAAATAAATATATAAAACAAATAATTAAAATATCCAATCAAAAGCTAATAAACTAATTCTATTAATAGCTAGGAATTTTAAATGCGTAAAATCTATGGTGAGAACCACAGGAACACAAGAAGAATATTTTGAGTTCAGCATTATAAGGCATCTATTTCTGTGAAAATTTTAAGTGAGGATAGTAAGCAAGTAAAAATATTAAGATGTTATAAGCACACTACTCATATCGGATTGTGTTCCTGCCCTACTCATCTGAATAATTTAACTAATCTGAAGCACAATTATTTCCAAATATGATCTCAGTCTAAGATATTAGGTATAGGACTCTGACATGAATTTGTAGGGACCCAATTCAACCCATATTAGAATGCTCTATAAACTTTATTATGTTTAATTCTCGCACTAATCCTAATAGATAAGCATATTTATCTCCATTAGATTGGAAAAAAATGTCTTTTGGTTCTGTCTGGCCAGAATTTTCAAGTGACACTGCTATGTCTGTTTAGAAAGTGTGTGTTCCCTCTTTCACAGAACATCAATCAGCTTCTTAAGTAGGACTTAGCTCTAACTGAGAAATGCAGCTACAAATTCTCATGGTTTTTTTTTTTTTTTTTTTAATTTGTTTTTGGTTTTCTTAGATAAATAATAGCATTGCGAACTTTCTGTAGGCAACTGGGTGACAAGATGATGGCTATATAATTCTTTCTTGAATTCATGCTAGCTGGTCTTTCCTTTTATTTCCAAGTTGTTTTCTACTGTTTGAGGGCATATTTTATTATTTATAAAGAAAATTTAAGCTGTTAAGGTGATTTACTAGTAATGTAATTCTTATGTTATACTTGAATAAAATATTACTAGGTTTATATTTCATATTTCAATATGTATGTGTTAATGATTTTGAGCATCCCTTTCATAAGGTCAGATTTAATGGTGACATTTCAATTAGTGTTGGTTAGAGAAGAGAAAAAATTCTGTATCATGACTTGTTTTCGTTGACTCTTGTTTTCGATGACTCTCTGAACTCTAATCTTTTATAAACACATCCTACTTCAATTTTAATTTTCTCATTTATTTAATACTGGTGATACATGGAACCAATGTGCTGTAAGAAAAGATCTGATAATGAGGAATTTCATGCTAGAGCAAGAGATTTCATCTCTAGTTCTTCAGATTAATAACAGTAATATACATAAATCATCAGAAGAGTTTTATGCACCAGGAAAATATCTTCATGGGCTACTCTAGAAGATGTTCTACTAACAGAAAGGAATATTTGAAATATCTTCTGACACAGAAATGATCACTTAGCATGGCAAGTTCACATATACAGTCAGTCAAATTAAAGACTGAAGAGTTTCATCATCATGAGTTTATGTAACAAAAATTAGTATAGAAATATAATGGGCAAGAATAAATATGTGGCTAAGGAAGAGAGTATCTATGAGCTAGAATGGAAAAAGCTGCACACAGATGGATGCTCATAATAACAGGTGATAATTCCAACTGAGATTAATCCTTCTAGAAGAGTTGTCTCAGCTTCCAGCAACAGAAAAGTGTGTGTGCAAATAGTAGAGAGTTGAAGATGAGGACAGAGAACCCCCAACCAACTTACTTGCAGCTAGGGAAGTAATAATGCCAAAACTGCTCTTTTTCTCATTTGTGATTTGGAGTATATGTTCTGTTTAAAATAATTTTTAGTGAATGGTATATATTTCTCTAGAATACAATATTATATTTTTCAGCCGGTCTTTTTGTTATTCCCTACAAATGAGGCAACAATCAAGGGAAAAGTGTTGATTGTTAAAAGACACATATCTAAATCAAATTGTGGTACATTAGTCTAATAATTTCTCAGGTAAGTATGACTTCTGATTATCAGACTGTTAAACTACTTTTATGTTCCAATAATAACCTCATTTTTCTTATATTTTATTTATCCTATAAATTCACACCTAAATTTCTACAATGGTTTTATAGCTGGGTTCCTGGTTCCTTGTGTTTTTCTTCTTACTTTAATTCATTTAGTATGAGAGTGCTGCCTAATTGGAGGGGGCAGTCTATTATTCTAAGGGTAGAGATGATGTAAGTTAGTACTAAAACTCAAGTAGCAATCACCCATATAAGTATCATGGACAATTGAAAATGATTTTTATCTCTGTGTCACACACCTTTATTTATTGATGCACACACTCAGTTGACACCTATTGAGTACCTCCTGTGTGTCATAGTAACTCCTGTGTGACTAACAGATATAGAGCCCCTTTGCTGTCATTTTAATCAACATCGATGAATCTAGAGGGGATTATCCTAAATTAAATAAGTCAAAAGAAGAATGATAGGAACCAGATGATCTCAGGTAGAATGTGAATAGACAAAATGAAGGAACAGATGAAAGAAACTCAACCATTTTACACCTGCAATAGAACTGAAGTTACCAATAGGGAAATGGACAGGATCAGGGGCAGGAAGGAGGGCATGGAGCAAGTTGTGATGGAGACCAATGGACAATGGTGACAAATAGTTGGTAATTTGGTGGAGGGTGGGGTGTGTTGATATATATCTGAGGAATGGGGAAGCTGCACATATGGGGAAACTACACACAGGAGGTTAATTTGTAAAACGATGTTACTGCAATGAAATACTAAAAATCATTTCTCTGGAAGTTATGGGGAAAAATATTTTGAGTAGGACATGCGAGTCAGGTATTTATTTGCCATAGTGTGCCCACAGACTGATGTGTGAAGAATAAATAAAGAAACAAGACTTTGTATATGTGGAAATCGGGTAGTTATAAACCTCCTGTGAAAATTTGTCTTAGAAGTTGATCTGGATTATTAAACCTGACTAAACACATGCATGGATTACAACCACAGCAAAAGATGAGCTCCAATAAAGATCAATTCTATGAGGGGTGAGGAAGAAAGACGTTTCAGAAGTGACGCCATAATTACTCATCTGAGCATACAAACAAATGGTAGTGTTCTTCATAAGATTCAGAAGGAACAGGCTGACAAAGTGTAAGGGGTGGATTCAAATTGTGTTGGAAGGCAGAACTTGTGTTTGTGAGACATATCAGTGGAACTGAAATATGCTGCTTGATCTGCCTTCTAGAGCTTGAGAGAGACGGATGGATCTTGGAGAAAGATGAGGAAATCATCGCCATGAAAAGTGTGAAGCCATAAAAAGTGCTATGTTATGGCGAATTTTAAGGTGACAGTTCTTAAGCTTGACCAGATCAGAAATGTTTTTGACAATTTTTCCCAGTTTGACTCATATTTGCATATGTTGACTTTGTTGTAAAAGAGGAGAATAAGCTAGAAAGAATCTCTTCAATCACCTGCTTATTAGAAGTTGATTTAAGGAGGTACATTTCTCTGTCCTACTTCTTAAGTGAATGTCCATTTATAAGCCACTCACAAGTGTTCATTTTTCCACTTCTCTAGTTGTTTGCTGAATGCTCTGTTTACAGCTTGTGTCAGTGACAACTAATAGTCTTCTAAAAGATTCTCCTTGGTATAGAGGTGTCCCAGTCATCCAACTTTTCCCAGGACCCTATTTTCTTCCTACTTCTAAATATCTCTGTGACTAGTTCTCAATAGCGGAAATTTAATGGGAATGATGGGTGCCATTCATGGTCAAGACTTTTAACAACTTTATAATTTATCCAGTTTCTTTTCTATTCTTCCTGCTGATGGATACAAATGACAATACTCAATTTGGTGCTCAGAGAACTACAAAATGGACAAGTTTTTCTCTCAGAGTAGAAATACTCACATTGATCTGTTTTAGGAATGAGATCCACATTTCTATTCCGGAGAACAGAAATATTTAGTTCTTTTTTAGAACTACAGTTCACATCACTAGTACACTGTATTGGGTAAATTTCTTTTAAATTCTAGTTCTGTGACTAGTTTTACTCTGTCTACCTTATCGCTTCTCAAGGGAGAGGATCCAATTGGCTTTGAAGATTTCCATCTGATCAAATGTCCCACACTGGAAAGTTATTCCTGCCAATCACCTGGTTCTTCTTATGTTCAACTAAAGATGACTTGCCTAAAGGTTAGTCACAGATTCTGGCCATGATAATAGGGTACACATGAAATAGATAACTGCTGTTTCTGATGTTTTTTCTAAAAAAAATGACATTTGCCTCAGTTTTGTTGGGGAGAGCCCCAATCTATGTTCCAGTATAATCATTAAGACAGTACGATTTTATTTTCAAAAGTGTCCCAGCTTCTAATATAAATTATGTCATCTCCCTATTTAAAGGAGTTACATATTTTCACACATATTTCTCCAGTGCTAAACAGGTTACTATGTGTAAACTACATTTATAGGTCTAATACTAAAATTTAAATACCTCACATTTAAATAGTCCCAATATTTCTTGAACTTAGTCCACTCATCTATCCAATCTAATTTTATGTGCTGTCTAAAGGATTCTTTCCTTATCTTCTAGGCAGTCAACTTACTTTCTTATTTGGACATCAGATGCTTATGTGTCATTTTCTCCTCTTTTTTCATTATTGACTGCTCACCATCCTTGGGCAAACTCTTATCATCTTGATCAGGTCGTGCTGCCTCTACCTTCAACTTCATGGTTGCAGGTGTGTTCCAGGTGATATTGACAAGAGTCTCATATTTCCCTGACCTAGTCTAGTAAAGATTGTATCCATAACCTAATCAACATCAATCATATAATAGCTACCTCTAAGTCATGCTAGAATAACAACAAAGGGATTTATTCCTTGTAAGAGAGAAGTGGTGTGTGTATGTGTGTGTGAAAGAGAGGGAAAGAGAGAGAGAGAGAGAGAGAGAGAGAGAGAGAGAGATTGGGGGGGGAACCTGATTATCAGATCTAAGTATGAATCCAGATGATACAGATTACAAATAACCATAATAATTTTTGATATTAAGCTAATAAATACACTTATTCAAAATTAAAATTCACAATATGTATCTCTAACTTGTCCCATTTGTATATTTCTTCATGCTAGTTCTCTAAAATATTCCACTTGACTTTTTCACCAATCCAGGTTCATTACTTTTCATTACTTTAGATTAAATAAAAGAACTTGTGGGTCTTCAGAGGATCTGCCATGGCCCATCCCAGGCATGGCTTTGACATAACCTTTACAAACAGGCCCAAGTTGCATAGACACACACACTTGCTGTTCTTTAGTAATGAGAAGCATGACACTTAAGTGCATTCCGTTATACATAACATCCTTTCTAGTGAACGGCAACAACTCAACTGGTATGTTACCAGTGTGTATCAGAATTCTTTCATTTGTGCATGGCAGTAACTCAATTTACACTGAGTTAATTGAGGAGGAATCTGTTTTCTCATAGAACTGGAAAAGTCTAATGGATATATCAGTAAGGAGAGGAACCGGGAATTCAAACCACAGCTTGTCCTTCTTCATCTCTCGGAAAAGGAAACTTTTCTTTTCTTGTGTTTTATTAATAGTGAAAATTGACTGTGTAGTAAGAAATATGGCTGTGACCATCCTTTTTAGTTTAGTAACACTAGCTATTAAACACAGTATTTCAAGCTGTCACAAAAAAGTCCAGAAGAGAATTTTAATTGACCAGCTTTGAGCTTGGATCTATGTAACCAGGCACTGAGGAAAGGATATGGAGTTCTCTCATTGGCAGGTCTCCTCTAGCCCATATGGCTCCATATGAGCAAATGGTTTCCTGCTAGGTAGAGACAGCCTTGCAGGTGAACAGCTTGGCAAGCAGATGGAGCCTTTATGAGAATTAGAAAAAGGTGACCTTTCTCCAGGCATATACGCCCCATGCCAAGGTACACAGCTTGGGGAGAGAAGTATGGTTAGATTTCAGGGCCCACTTATTCCCTTGGTCAGATACTTTTAAACATAACAAACAGTTTAAGGTGGCCCCACTCAATGGCTCCTGTGAATCATGTGATCATCTTTTGTTGGAGTCAGGCAGTGATAGATAGGGGCAGTCACCATTCTACATGAACCAGCTCCATACCTACAGAGAAATGTAGTGACTCCTCAAAGGAAAAACCTTAGAAAGACAAGCATATACTTATTTAATGATGTCATGGAGATACACTTTTCTCAATTCAATAACATTCAATGTCAAAGTTGAAGTTAGAACATTTATATATTTAATAATTAAATAAAAAAGAAAAATTGAGAAAATAAACTAAAAAATAGAACATGAAGATAGGCAACTTTTTTTTCTACATTTAAGTAAAATTAATTAGCTTACTTTACAAGCAAATTAATGTTGAATTATTGTCTTTTTAGTTATATAGTAAGAAATCAAAAGCAGTGTACCCTCATAGCCCACTCCTGCTACTTGATTTGTACTTTGTTTTGAAATAGTCTCCGTGCAAAATATACTTCTAGGTTAATTAGTGAGCTAAAGAATGAGTTAACATCTAGTCTCTCAAAGGAACCTCAGTCTTTCACCTTAGGTATTTTATATTGAAGTCTGACCTTTTCAAAAATCTTTTATTAGTTACTATCTCCCATACTCAAATTACAATAATAATAATTTAAAAATATTTTGCTAAATATGATATCCCTTACTCCCAATTGTGTGATGTTCACATGCCAAGCAGAGTGATGCTTACCAAAAAGTCAAGTTTACTGACTCAAGATTATTTGATTCTTCTGTGTCGCTATCTCCTTGTTTTCCTTCTTTGTTAATGAGTATGTCATTCTCCATAATCTGTTATTCCTCTATAGTTCTTTCAAAGGCAAAAACTCTCTTCCTTGGACACTTCCATATTTTTACCATATTTTTCTTGATTTTTAAAATGAGAATAACTACCACAGAAAACTGGAATTCTAAAGCAATTGCATATTAGAAGTTTCTTCAGAAAATAGCTGTTTTGTACTTTTTTTTCAGTTGGAATACTTGCAACTTTTTAGTATACTTTGTCTTCAAAGTATGCTTTTTTAAGTCATCTTAGATGACGTTTTCTATTTAATTTATGATGTATGATCCCTGGAATGAAAGGAGATATATAACACAAGCTTGATACATATTAAATATACGTTAATCATACAAAAGAGTCAATGAGACATTACTGAAATGAAAGGAATGCTCTAAAAGGGCCAAAGGTTAAATGACCAAAAGCCTTGGCCTAAAATAATTCTCAGAGTCAAAACTAGAGGATAAAATGAAGATAAAGCAAGTAATCATATGTTTCCAATAATCTTCCTGCTATTGTGAGAAGGTTTAGAATAAAAATTAAAAAAAACAAAACGTTGGATAGTGCCATTGCTCAATGTTCATATATGAAGATTTGGTTTTATAAATTACCTGGGTGGAAAATCTGTGTGGGGGTATGCTTAAGTATTAATTGTCTATTGAGATCTTCTTTTGTTTCTCTGTCATCTAACTATATAAAATAAACCCAATTAATTTATTCCGGTTCATCTATTGTAAGTCAATCATTTTTCTTAGCATTGACTTTTGCAAAAATATTTGATACAAATTTTTTTGAACAAAATATTCGGATAATAAATTAAGTTGCAGTTCCTAAGCAAACTGTTGATTGCAAGTCAATGAATTTTATCTCCAATAGGATCAAGTAAAATATGGAATTTATCAGCCTTAAAAACAAGGATAATTTGAGCATCTTGTGTGAGAAAAGGTTGAGAGGTAGTTACATCATAGAAATAATTAGAACAGATTCTAAGTTGTTATTGGCAATAAATGTTACTGAAATCCAGTTTTATCCAGAAAGTTAGAAACTTGAGCAATTATTGATTCTGAATTTTAAATAGTGAAATTCAGTTCAACTAATTTTTCTCATATTTGAAGGAAATTACTTGTTAATAATTTTGCTAGTCTTTACTTGGGTCAGAAATCCATCCTCTGCAGGTCAAGGGGAAAAAAGAACAGAGTCATAGAAGACCTTGGTGAATACAAAGTCCGTTTCTAAGAAAAATGGGGCTGCTATTTCGGTTCCTGGGAGAATTGAGAAGTTGGAATAATACTTATATAAATTTATATTTATAAAATATTTACAATATTGTTCTCTGCCCTACTCCCTCCCTTCTGTCCCTTCAACTGTGGATTTCTAGATTAATATGTATTAATAATATTTATATGATATTTATAATAAAATCTATTTCTATAATAGTCATGTAATAATATTTATATACTATTTATATGAATTATGGAATTTATATAAATATTTATAATGGAATATTATAATATTTATGTAACTTATACATTACATACAAACTGCAAATTAAAGATAATATATAAATAAACAAATGTAACAAAGAAAATAAATATAAATATATAAAATTATTATAGTCAAAGTCTAGTGCAATAATACGTGATTTAAAAATAGTTGAAGCAATAGGGAACTAAAACATGAAAAATTTTAGGTGAATTTTTAAATACCCCAGAATGATACATTATGTTAGGGAAAATTCCAAATGAGGCATTGAGATAAGCTAGGTGTCTGATATTTAATGAGTGGTGAGCTATATCAAAATTCATTGATCAAAAGAAATATCAAGAATTAGGTCACATATATTCGACTATGAAAGATATAGATCAAATTAAGAGGGGAGTTGGAAGTAGAATTGGAAAGGTGTCAGAGACAGGTGCTATTATATTCTACTCAAGCACAAGGGCAAGATGGATATAGTAACCAAATAGAATATAGAATTGACAGTTAAACTTGAAATTCAGACAAATGATGCTTAAGTTTTGTATAAGTTTATCCATACATTGCATTATTTGTTATCTATTATTTAAATATAACTAGGTGTCCTCTCTTTTATTTACTATATGTTTAAGGTACTCTACTCGTTTATCCTTAATCTATCAAAGGGACAAAGAGACCATCCAGAGAATATGCCCACTTTGGGAACTCAGAAGATATGCCTGACACAGACTAAGAAAGTCAGAGTAATTTTAGTAGCAGAGTGAACTGATTCTTTTCAGAAGATTAAAGTACTATAAGAATTATCCATGGAAACAAACAAATAGCAAAAAAGTGGCCCACACAGTAGTGTTTGTAAGAATGGAACTCTCTTAGTTTCTACCCCAAAGACTGTGGGAGTGGAAAGCTAGAAAGCCAGGGTTGGAGGGGTGGAAAGAATATGGCAAACAAACTGGGGCAAGGACAGAGAGGAATGATGTTGTGCTTCACATCTCAGTTATTGTTCAGTAACCCATTTCAGAGTTTTTCATGAAAATAGCTATGACACCAAGGTTTAATTTTCAACCTATGCCAAAGAATATGAAATTTTATTATCACTGTATTAGTTAATACAGATTGGTAAGTTCCATTTTCACCAAAATTCAACCCAAGAAGGGCTAAAAGATTTCATTGGGATTATCATCAGACTAAAGGGAAAAAATAATTCATACTCCCTTAGGGATAAAAAAATAAGAGGAAACCCACTTGCTACTCAACAATTCTGACAAATAAGGAATGGGTGTTTGGCAGTTGAAAAGAGAAGTGACCAGATGCTACAGTACAATGAATCTTGAAAATTTAAACTATAGTACTGGACATTTCTTGGTATGTAATTAAAAGGCAAGGTGTGATGTTGTGGAGAAAAGTAAACCCAGAAAATTTTCTTTTAGCAGAATATGAGAGAAAAATTCTATGAGTAAATTTTAAAAGGACTGTGAGAGAGAGTTTATAAAGTTGTGTTGATTTTATTCCTTTAGTCATGATTATTGAAACCATTAGTTGCATGTGTGTGTCTACTGCTATTTTAGGATTCAGTAGTAAAGGATGATAAAAGATTAAGTTATAAACTTAACGAAAGCACATGATATTTTGTGGAAGGTTGCTGCATCACAATGATCATATTAGATAAAAATTATAATTTGTTTAATCTTTACTTATTTATAACACAAATCTAATCTGCCATTTTTAGCTTGGATGAATTTTGATAAAGAAGAGGTAAAAACTGTTACGTTGAGAAATTGTCTATAAAACTTCTTTTTTCCTTTTCTTGTTTTGAAAATGCTCTTAATTAGACTAGGAACTGATAAAGCCATAGACAAAGGAACACCATATATATAAAAAAAAAGGTATACGCTTTTCACATTGATGTTTCTGCATTATTTCCTAAAGGATGAGTTTTCCCATGTCAGACTCTCTGGAAGTTACTTTTGGTGAACTCCTACTGACCTGCGTGTTTCTATTCACCATTTCTTTCCTCGGTTTCTCTGTGCTTGGATACAGCCAATTTCAGAAAAGTAAGCTCATCTCAGACTTGGTAAACCCTTAAAAAATACACTGTCAAGAGATATGGATTGTGTTATGACTGACAAAAGGGAACTTGGTTACATATCACTCCCTTAGCAGTGCATTGCAAAGTGTAAACTCAAAAAAACACCAATTCAGTGGAATTTGAATGCATTCTAGGTTTCATGTAATTTTAGTTTCACAGATAAATCAGTGCAATTTTATAAGTAGGTACAAAATCTGGAAATGAGAAAACATTTAACTAGAAGGCAACTGATATGCAGTATTCTTGGAGTTAGTGTTTGTTATACACAGGATATATTTAAGATTACTTTTCATTTTGATATGGTGCTGGATATATTGATATCTATGCAGAAATTAATTACATATACCTTTCAATTTATCTCAGAATATTATTAATATTCATAAAATGTATTTTAATTTAGTAAAGTTCCTTAGGATCTTATAAACATACTAAAATATGGATTCAGATTTCTAAATCATTTTATAATATGCTTTAGAATGTGAATCTTGAATACTCAATGACTCCATCAGTCCTCTGTTCTTTCCTCAGTGAGGATAAATTTGGCCATCATTAATTGCACTTGACACAGAATATGTTTATATTTTATTTTTTCTTAATGGAGAGAATTATTTTTTTAAGCTGTCTACACACAATGGAATTGACTGCTTTCTATTTACCTTCCTGCCCAACCATGGTGCTGCTGTCAAGATGACGGGTATTTGTTGTAGTATTTGTATCCTAAGCACCTTCCTGCTCCTTCTTTAAAATCAGGCATTTCAAGCTCTTATCTATTTCCTTGGTTCAGTTAATTCTTTACAAGCAGTCAGCTTCTTACTGGGGCTCTTTCAATTCCAAGACTAAGAATTACAGAAATGTAATTAAACAGACATCTTGAGCTGGTTAAGGCTCCTCTGTGAGGTGTTCTATGTTATATAATTATAGCATTAAATAGCAGTAAGTTAAATCTGAGAAAGTAATCTATAAAAAATTATGGAAATATAATTTTTTTCATGTAAAGGAGTAATGTGGCCATTTTTTTCATATTGTTAAGTAAATTTATTCTAAGGCATAGCATATATGTTTTAAGAATTTTACAAGAACTTAAGAGAAGATATTTTATGTTCATAGAGATCCACATGATATTAACTATGTAGTACAGTTTTCCCATGCTCTCATGACAATAAATTTGTTGGACCCAAGAAACAAGAATGTTTTCTTTATTTTACTGCAGGGAGAACTCAAAACACCTCTCCCATGTTAGGTATCAGAGAACTACCCTTCTGTGAGAGCAACTGTCTGGTATATAACACAATAAATAGGGTACATATCTGAAGTAGAAAGTTATCAGCTTTTTTTTTTAAAGGTAAATTCCTTTATTCATTAATTGTTAATTTTTAACTGCCTGGTATACAATATTCATGTTCAGAACAAAAAAGATTTTTCCATTCAAAGACTAAGACAATTTGATTACACTCATATGTAGTATATAAAGAAAATAAAACTAATGAACCAAAGAAGGTGTCTGTACGTTAGTGTTACACTGTAAGGGTTCTATAAACTGAGTTCTTCATATCTGTTGAGTGAAGAGGATATTTCTTCTAGGTAGTTCATTAACTAGATGTTATTTTGACCTTGAAAACAGTTTTGCTCTTGCTAAAAACACTGGTAATAAAATTCCTCCCATTCTTATTATCAGTCAGTTTCAAGATTATATAATCTTGAATTCTGATTGGAGAACTACTGTGCAGAACCACAACAGAGTGCAAATAAAGGGACTGGTCACTTCCTGAGTTGTATTCCGTGTAATAAGTGATAAGAATACATAGCCAACATTTTGCTGAGAGAGTGCTCAAAGAGAAAAACCTTCTAAAATTCCACCTCTTCACGGGGTGGTCATTCAAGGAGATTGTGAGTCTCAGAAACTTGTATTAAACTTTTAATGCTGAATTAAATAAATAGAAGCACTATTATGGTCAACAGGAGAGTCAACAATGAATAATGGAATAAAATGTAACCGAAAGAGAGATATAATCAGAGTTTTTTAAATAAAATGTCCCACTAACACAATAAAGGGGAAACAAAATCAATATAAGTGCCAAACTAAATACTATTTGTAGCTTGTTGAATTTTAATGTTTGAGTTAATAATGAAGTAAATGTTATATAGTTTATTTCACAATGTGCTTCAATTATAACTAACTGCTTATGATGTGCTGGATTCCAAGAAAATCAAATACTATTAAATTTGTCCTATCTATTTGATGTGACCTAACAAATAATTTTAATCAAGGATCTGGTACCATAGCAATCAGTAGTAATTCTACCATTATAGAAAGATAATTTAACTGCTTACTCTGTCTCATATTAAAAATGCTTTTAAAATGATAACTATTGATCACATACAATTATGAGGCATTCAAGTAATCCCCATTAATCCTCACCATACCTCTTATAGGGAGTGAGGGTTCAAATATTCAAGCCATTTGTGAGGAGGAAGCTGATACTTTGCATAATTCTATCATTTTCCAAGCACATATGACTCATAAGAAACACACAGGGGATTTGAAATAGGCATTCCAACTCCAGAATATGAACTATTGATTCTGCATGGCTGGATTTCTTACTATCCCTCACTCACACATGGAGACAAATTTGTGCATTTTCTTAGATGCACATTGAATTCTGGGAAGAGAGCCAGGGGCTGTAGTTCAAGGCAATGTCTCCATTACTCTTATCCAGACAGCTCTTTTTTTTTATTTCCTGTGGAACTATTGATGGGAGAGAACATTGTCTTTGGTTTTATAGATGGTGAACACTGACTAATATATTTTCAGATATATACTTGTACTCTATCCCTGAATGAAAATTATAGCATCCACAGCAGTCAAATATCTGAACACTGTTTTCAAGTCCTATCGTCTATCAAGTGATGATTTTTCTGTCTTTTGGATATCCATAGACTAAGCCAGGAAATGCTCAGTTTGACTTATATCAGCCAACAAAATATTGCCAGGCAAAAACATCCTGAGTGTCTGTGTGTGTGCCTGTTTGCCTTTGTGTGTGAGTCTGTATGTTCATATATTATTTCCTTTTCTGAAATTTGATATATTAAGATTTTCATCAAGTCACACCTTTTTTTATAATTTTTCCTCTTTTAAATGCTATTCAATTATAAAAAAAGAAAAGAGTCAAGAGAAAACTTACTTTCATGATTCGATATATTAAATTTTTCCCTCAGAAGTATGCTGATTTGTCCAGTGAGTATAAAATACATGGATAACTTTTAAAATATTGATGCTCTTTTTTTTAGGATGGAACTGAATTTCCCAAGAGTCATTCATTAATCAAAAAATATTGCTAGAAACCAAGGCCTCATTTTCAGACTTTGTTTGCCTCCTTCTAGGCAGGCAATAGTCATTTATTCTCATAGTGTTTTAATGTTTTCTGGAAATTCACCACCTTTCATGTCAACATGTTGGAATCTGGTCTTCTCTCCTTCTGCTTACAGGATACAAATATCAATTCCCCCTTGCTACTCCCAAAGCAAAGGAAAGAGTATTTTTCTTTAATAGACACAGAGATAAGACATGAAGTTAATAGAAGGGACTAGGGTATATCTCACTGCAGATGAAGAGTAGTAAACATATTAAAAGAATGGGTCTTAGTTGAAGCTAAGCTCTCAAAATACTAGAAGTATTATGCTTACAGTTTTACAAATATTTTATACATTTTAATCCTCACAAAACCTTTCTCCCACCAGATTTACTCACACCTGTCTTATCAACCTGTTCTCAAATCAGTTTGCTAAATTATCACCCCAAGCACTGGTGTCTCTGATGTATTTTCTTCATAGCATATGCCTTAATTAGAATATACCTTGCTCATTTATTTGTTCATTTGCACATTATTTCTCTAATGCAGATTTATTAAACTAAGAGACCTGTTAACACTGGTAGCTGTGTGAATTAGAAGTTATCTTGCATCACTGAGCCTCTGGATATCTACATAATTGGACTAATAATGAATACTTGAAGATTAAAACTAATAATATATATATATATATAAGGCTATGACTACTGACTAGCATATATTAAGGATAATTTATTATTTCTCCCCATTTTCATTAGCTATCTAATTCAAACCACTATATTTTCTTTCTAATACCTTTGAAATAGCCTCTAGTCACTTTTCCTGCACCCCATTACCGTTATCATAGAAGACATATTTCTAAACATAAACTAAGTCACATTATATGAAAGCTTAAAACATGCATTTCACATTTAGAATTAAAACTAGGCTCTTTAAAATGACAGAGATAAGCCTGCATGAACTGATAGTTTATAAACCACTTTTCAGACCTCATTTTATAATCTTCATTTTATATCTTCTCCACATACATTTTTCTTCTGTTTTTAAATATAGAAAACACATCTTTATATACTTTATTATCTACTGTTGATGGGAGCACAGACTGGTACATACTATAGGGAAAACATCATGGAGATTCCTCAAAAAATTGAATATGGAAATCCCATATGATACCATCATCCCACTTTTGGGTGTTTAGTGCTTACCCCCAAAATACAAAAACACTAATTCACAGAAATTTCTGCAGCCCCATATTTATCACAGCCTTACTCACAATAGCTAAGAACTGGACACTACTCAAGGACTCAGTGATCGATGAATGGATAAAGAAGATTTGCTTTGCACATTGTCAACATGATTAGGAAAGAATTTGAAGTCACAGGATTGTCAAGCAGAAATTTTTCCTGCAGGATGTTTACAATTATCAATTTACACTGAAGGAATTAACTGAAAAAGGTAGTACTCAATGAATTGATAAATAATTGGGGGCTTAGCCTTCAATAGTATAACACAGTTCAACAAGTGAGGGCAGGATGTTTACAGTTATCAATTTACACTTAAGGAATTAACTGAAAAAAGTAGTACTCAATGAATTGATAAATAATTGGGGGCTTAGACTTCAATAGTATAAGCACAGTTCAACAAGTGAGGGCTAAAATGTTTATGGAAAGTTTCCTCAGGGGGTTGACAGGAAGAATAATATTCCCTTCTCTCCAAGATGAATCTTTTCTGATTCATGAAACAGGAATATTTTACCTTACACAGTCATAATAATTAATTTTTTGTGGCATGTTGGTTTGTCCACCATGCCCAGACATTTGATCAAATACCAGTTTAGATATTAAGATAAATTAATTAGATGAGAGTAAATGTAAATTTATAGACTTTTAGTAAGGCAGATTAACCTTAGGCAAATGGACTTCATACAATAAGCTAAAGATTTTGAGAAAATGACTAAGCTTCTCTGAGAAAGAGGAACTTTTCTTTTCAGACTATCTTTGGAGTTGAGGTATAACTTCAACTCTTTCCTGGGTATCTAGTCTGCTGGTTTCCCCATAATATTTTAAACTTACCTCTCCAAAAATTCTATGACCTTAACTCCTTAATGAATACCATTATCTCCAAATATATATGTTTGAATATTTGTATTATTTATTTTGTTTACATAGCTGTATTAATTTCAGGATATTGAAATGACATCTTAGTTTGTATTCACACTGTACCCACCACCAGTTCAGTGCCTTTAATTACCATATTCAGCCTCCTTTCTTCCCTCACTCCCCCATTCCCCTCCCACTCCCCTGACTGAGATCTGTTTATTACTTTTGTTATTTTTATAACACATATATGGGCTAAACAATCTTGTACTTTCCTTTTTTTCTTTCTGACTTGTACAATCTCCTCCAATTTCATCTAGATTTTTCCAAAGGACACAATTTCATCTTTATTAAGAGTTGCATAGATTTGCATTGACTATATATCACGCCTTCTTTATCTAATGTTCTGTTGTTGAGCATTTAAGCTGCTTCTATGTCTTAGCTATTGTGAATTGTGCTGTTATGAACATAAGGGTGCAGATAATATTTCTGATTAGTGATTATGTGTTCTCTGGGTATATGCCTAGAGATGGAATTTGCTGAATCAAATGGTATATCCATTTTTTTTATAATAAACTCCAAACATTTTTTCACTAGTTAGCTCAGGTAGCTAAGGCACAGACTAAGAAAGTCATGAACCTGGGTTCCACAACAAGAACTGGGTAAATGCTTTAAGAAAAAGAGAGAAAATGGCTAATTAAAAGAGAAATTGCTCATGAACACACATTAGTTTTTTAATTTAATATTTATTGAGGTAAATTTGATTTATAAAATAATATATAACCATATGTGTGGTTTCTCCACTCCTCAAATATAAATGACAGCACAACCTGACTCTATCAAATTGCTAGAAAGACTTTACTATTGTCCTTTGGATCCCATGGCCATTTACTCTTCCACTTTCCCTACTGGTATACTCAGTTCTATTGTCAATGTCCAAGAGTTGCTTTTTCTTTAGTCTGTTCCTTTGATTTATTTCTTTATATTCTACATATGAGTAAGATTATCTGGTATTTGCCTTTTTTCTTCTAACATAATACATTAGCATAATCCCCTCTAGCTCCATCAATGTTGTCACAAATGACAGTATTTCATCTGATTTAAGAGCTGTGCAGCATTCCATTGTTTCTATATCTATATATCACATTGTCTTCATCCATTCAACTGACAGTGTGTACTTAGGTAATATCCAATTCTTGGCTATAATAAATAATGGTGTAATAAACATGGGCATGCATATATGTGTACGAATTAGTGTTTTTGTGTTATTTGGGTATTTACACAGAAGTGGGATGATGAGATACTATGGGATTTTCAGTCTCAATTTTTTGAGGACTCTCCATGCTGTTTTCCGTAGAGGTTGTATCAATTTGTACTCACACCACAGTGTGAAAATTTTCCCTTTTATCCACATCCTTGGCATCATTTTTTTCCAGACTTTTGACTAATAGTCAATCTCACAGTTATAAGGTGACATCACATTGTTTTTCTTTTTTTTTTATTCACTTAGTTTTATTTCTCTCTCTGAAGGGTAAAATTCCACTTCTGTACATTATTTTTAATCTGTAAGTTTTCTAGTGAAGGAACATATTTTCTTTATGATATACAAGCCAACAGATAAATATTCCTGGTGCAAATACTTACTCCCAATGCAAAACACCATTTTTGCTCCCCAAATATGTTTACTATAAGCATGACATTATTTTTTCCTTAGAAATTTCATAACATCGAGGCCTGCTGTCTTTGCGGTATGGTATTTTAGTTCTAGCCACTCTCTTTTTTTTTTCGCACAAAATGAAGTTACTACATGTCTGGAATAACATTGCCCAATAGACCGTTTATCATAATGAATTGTTATATGCTGGTCAATACACTAGTCAGATGTTGCTACTGATACTTGTAATTGTGGTTAATATGAATGATGAATTCAATTTTTAATTTATATTGAATTTATATAAACACACATGCTTAGTGACTACTCTATTGGACTCCACAGATCTAGAACGCATGTTTGACATAGCTGGAGCAGTGAACAAGTATGTCCTCATTTCCCACTTATTTTTCAAGCTCTTCGATTCTTAGGAGGATATAAGTCTTTAACTGGACACTCTAATCTAAATGCTTTTTCTTCTCTGAACTCCTAAATACATAACTGTTTTATAATAGAATTTAGTGCCTAATTATACTTTGTCAATGGTTTAATTTTAATGCAAGATTTAGTACAAAACAAATACAAGTAATATCACATTTTATCATTGGAAGTTTATCTATATATCCTTTTTAATCATAATAGGTCTAAAAAGTAAGTACTATAATCTTTCTTTTGTTATGAGGAAACTGTCTCTGAGTAATAATGTGACTTGCTCAGATAAAACAGCTGGTAAGTGATAAAACTGAAACTTGAGACAAGTTCCATGACTCTAATCTCCACAGGGACCTAGTTGAAGTATTCAGGGTCATTTAATAATTCAGCCTAATTTGCTTATTAGAAATCATTGGAGCAAACAAGCCTGTTAGAGAAAACTGCTTTGTCATATTTTCAGGTTACTGGGAATAAAAGATCATGACTCAATTCAAATTACAAGAGTATTTCATTTATAGTGAAAGACCACTCCAAAGTTCTTCTGTCAGAGACTAGATATCACTTTCTTCTGGCCTGTAGAGTTTCATTTGATAAGTCTGCTGACAATTTTATGGAGACTCCTCTGTATGTTACACATGTTCCCTGGCTGCTTTCAAGATTCTTTGTTTATATTGTATTTTTGACATTTGATGACAATGTGTCCAGGTGTATTTCTGTTTAGGTTTATTTTATTAGGAACACTTTTAGCTTCCTGGATCTGGAGGCTTGCTTCATTCTTCAGATTTGGGAACTTCTTATCTACTATTTCTTCAAATATGGTTTCTGCCCCCTTTTCTCTCTCTTCCTATGGGACACCTATGTTGCAAATGTTGTTCCTTTTAATTTTATCGCAGAGATCTCAAATGTTGTCTTTGATTATTTGAATTTTTTTTTTATCTCTTTTCTGGATTGCTTGACTGAGTTCTTCTGTCCTATCCTCCAGATAACTAATTCTATGGGAAGCTTCATCCATCCTATTGTCGAGTTCCTCTATTGAGTTTTAATTCAGCCATAGTATCTCTTACCTGTTTGATGTCTTGTTTTAATTCTTCTCTTTGCTTCCTGACATTCTCCGTTAACTGCCTCAACTGATTTCTGGATTCCTAGGAGTATGTTAATCCTCCTCTAGTAATTTACATATGTCTGCGTATTCAGATTTTCCCCTGAGTTTTTTATTGGATCCATCATTTTACGTGTATTTCTCTGTGCTTTCCTTCTATTTGGCATTCTGTTTTTATTTCTGAGGGTTCAGTTTCCCCGGTATAGCATAGGTTTGACTTGCCTGGAATTGGCAATCAGGTTGCAGTTTCACCTCTACCCACAAGGTGGTGCTAGCAGGTAGCATTGAAGTTTAGGACTGCCCTCTCATTGTTATCTTATGGTTGGGGTATCAGCGGGGCAAGATATCTGGTGGGCAGATATGCAGTGAGTGGGGTATCCTCTTGGTGAATCACAGGATCTGGCGTGAAATGGCTGTGCTACGGGTATGAGCTTGGAATTTCTTTGATTTCTGGTTATGGCTGTGCCCAGTTCAATTTCATCAAGTGGCTCCAGCTCAGCTCCTGATGTGCTGGCTCTCCTTTCAGCCTCTCCCAAGTCAACCCACTGTGCCTCCATGTCTCAGCCCCACTGGGCCGACCTCTTTCTGCCTCCGCAGCTGGTCCCAAATCCCTAGCCTCCTCTGCCACAGCGCATCCAGAGGCACCCAAACTCCATTCCAAATCTGTGGCTTAGTTGAGAACCACACTGGGTACCCTTGCCCACAATCAGTAATCAGCTGTTCTGTCTCCAGCTGAAGTGATTCATTTCTTGGTGTTTGTCTCAAGAACATAGGTGAACTTTTGTTTTTTTCGGTGTCAATTTTATTTATTTTTCAAAAAACCAGCTTTGACTTTCTGAATTTCTGTTATTTATTTCTGCTTAAATCATTATTATCTCCTTTCTTTTAGTCACTTTTGGTTTCAATTGTTCTTTTTCTAGTTGCTTTAGATGTAGGGTTAGATTACATATTTGTGATTTTTTCTTGAGGTAGGACTGAATTGCAATAAACTTCCCTCTTGGTATTGCTTTTAAGCATCCCATAAAATCTGGTAGCGCCTGACTTTGTTTTCGTTTGTCTTCATGTAAATTTTTAATTTTACTATGATTTTCTTTTTTACTCACGTCATTAAGGAGCATGTTGTTTATCCTACATATATTTTCAAATATTTCAGCTTTCTTTTTGCTGTTGATGTCTATTTTAAGCAATTACGATTTGAGATTATCCTTGATATAATTTCAGTCTTTGTAAATCTGTTGAGACATGTTTTGTTTCCCGACATATAGTCTGTATTTGAGAATGTTGCATGAGAATTCGAGAAAATATGAATTCTGCTGTCATTGGATGAAGTTTTCAGTAATCTATTAAACCTACCTTTTCTAAATTGTCATTTAAAGTTGTTTCCCTGTTATTTTTCTGCCTGGTTGATCTGTCAATCATAGTCAATGGGATATTGAAGTCTCTTTCTATTGTTGTTTTTTGTTTTATGTCACTCTGGTTCTGTTAATAATTGCTTTATGTATTTTTATATCCCTTTATTTGGCAAATACATATTAATAAGTATTTTGTCATCTTGCTGAATTTACCCTGTAATCATTATATGATTTATATCCCTGTCTTTTGTTATGTTCTTTAGCTGGAATCCTTTTTTACCTATTATAAGTATAATTGTCCCTGTTTTATTTTTTTGTCACCATTTGGCTATATAATTGTACTCCAGTCATTGACTTTGAGTATATTCCTATCTTTTTAATTCACATATGTCTCCTGAAAGCAGCAGAAACTTGGGTTATGTTTTTATCCATTTGACCATGCTGTATCTTTTGATTTGTGAGTTCAGTTTCTTAACATAAAGGGTGATTATTGATATGTACCTGTTTATTTATTGCCTTTTTTCCCTGAATGTTGTGTCAGAGAGTATCATTTTTTTTTACTCCTCTTAGGTGATTTGAAACAATTTTTTTTTTGTTTTGGTTTCCATTCTTATTTTTTTTTTGCTTTTTCCCTATAGCTCTGATTTAAAGTTACCCTGGGGTTTACATAAAAGTTTCTGTGCTAATAATCTGTTTTCTCCTAAAAGCAAGGCTAGCCTTAAGCTCATTCTAATGGTCTACATTTTTACTCTCCTCCTCCTTATGTTTTTATATTTTGATACCTTACTGCTTTAGAGTTTCTTTTCATGTCACAAAAATTCCTTTAATATTTTTTTGTGAAACTGGTTTATAATGATGAGTTCCTTTAGCTTTTGCTTATCTGAAAAGTTCTTTAGTATTACTCTAATTCTAAGTAATAATCTATTAGGTGAGAGTAACCTTGGTTGGAAGTACCTTTCTTTCAGCATTTGAATATGCCGTGACATTCCCTCTGATCTTCAGTGCTTCAGCTGAAATTTCCACTGAAAGTCTTGTGGGGAATCCTTTGTATGTAACTGTTTTTTCTCTCATTGATTTTAGGATTTACTCCTTATCTTGTATTTTTAACATTTAATGATAGTTTGTTTTGTTTAAGCCTGTGTTAGTTTCCTTTGTTTGGAACTCTTTGAACTTCCTGTGTCAGGAGGTCTGCTTTCTTTTAGGTTAGGGAAATTCTCAGCTATAATTTCTTGAAACACAGTTTCTGTCCCTTTTTCTCTCCTTTTTCCTTCTTGGACTCCTATAATACAAATATTGTTCCTCTTAATAATTTGTTTCCTTTAATTCTTTTTCTTTCTTTGCTTCTCTGCTTGAGTTCATTTAATTTTCCTCTCTTCTAACTTAACTACTGCTCTTGGAGGCTTCTTACAGGCTACTGTTAATACAGAGTATTATGCTCATTAACTCATCTATTCTATTCGTTAGTTGCATGAATTCTGTTTTAACTTACCTCATATTTTCTCTCGCTTTGTTTTTCTGGTTTTTTTTTCACCCATTGTTTTTCTGATTTCAGTGAGTATCATTAAAAGTGTTGCTTTAGAATCTTCATCAAGTAGTTTACTAAAGTCTGTTGTATTCATATTTTCCTCTGAGGTTTTGATTTGGTCCATCATTTCACATACATTTTGTTGTCTCTTAGATATATGTGGCATTTGGTGTTTATTTCTATAATTTAGGATTTTCTGGTATAAAAATCTTTTGTTAGAGTGTTGAATTGCACAAAATAGACCAGAGTTTTGGTCTGTACCACTGATGTTTCTTTAGTTGTGCGAATTCAACACTCATCAAATTTCTTGAATTTCTAAGGTGATCCCAATGTTGCCAACTGAGTGTCCAGTCTATGAGTTTAGAGTTGGCATAGGTAATGCAGAAATTTGCCTCAGAGTATAGGCATAAACAATAGAGTCCATGGAGAGAGAATCAAGAATTGTCTGGAAAATGGGAAACCTGCATCTATGTTCATATTATATTGTAAAGCAAAGTTACCTCAACAAATATTTAAAAAAAAAAGTCAACAAAAAGGCCAGAGTTCCAACACTGTCCACCAAGTAGAGAGAGCACCAGGGGCTGTTGTTAGTAGAGTCCCCTCCCTAGTGTAAGTCCCAGTCCTCTGAAGGTGTGGCAGTTCCAGCAGTGGGTGATTAACAAATCCTGCTCCCTGGGGTAGAATTTTTCTATGTACCAAGCGCATTGGAAGCTATTTTCCTTGAACCACAGGATGACAGGAGCTGCCATTTTTATAAAGTGCTGCTATTTATTTTTCCTATGAGAGGAGCAGAAAGTATTTTTCTGTATAGAAAAACAACCAAATATCCACTTGGGTGTTGCTTAACATGGATGATTGTCTCTGCCTATTTAAGGAAATACAGTGGTAAGTACAGAAAGTGCTGCTCCAGTTTACTGATACCAGAGGCTGGGAACTTCCCCTTGGGGACCTTCTAGTGTTTTTACCTTGATGAAGAGAAGTCTCAATTCACCAGGGCACTAGCCCTCTTTACAACCTGTATCTAGTGCCGCAGTTCAGTGAGTAAAGTTATCTCCCAGATATAGGAATGCTGCTGTGAGAAAAAGTCCTTTAGCTCTGGGATGGTTTTGGTTTTGTCTGTCCCTTTGGCCCATTCTCTCTGAATAAAGTCATATGACACTGAGACAGACTGACCTCTACTACATTTTATGGAGACATATATCCCCTTTCTCTGACAATACTGGTCTTATTTTTTTCAAAGATTTTGGTTGCCAAATAGCTACTTTCTTAGTTGTGCTGTGGCAAGGAGACAAGCCTGGGATCTTAACAGTCCATTATCTGGGAACCAGAATCTCTACACATGCACACACACACACATACATATATGTGTAAATATACATTATATATATATGAACTCCTTATTCTGTTTTGCTGGATATTCCACAATAATACAATTGTCAAAGAGATGTTGAAGATTAGGAGCAGAGACCTTGAGAACAGTTAATTATTTTCAATTATACAGGTAAACACAACCTAATCACATGGATCCTTAAAGTAAACAAATCTTTTCTTACTGAGGTTGGAGTGTAGTGTGGCTATGAAAGAAGAGTTTGAGAGCTGTGGTGTGACTGGTTTTGAAAATGGATAAATAAAATATGGGCCAAGTATTGTAGGAAGCCTACATGCAAGAAAGTAGACCTTCTCACAGTCTCATGAAAAACCATAGTTATGTAGATGTCTTCAATTTACTGCGGTGATTCATGCAGGACTTCTACCTAACGAGTTGTAGATAATAAATTTGTGTTGTTTTAACTCACAAGGATTGTGGAATTTGTTACAATAGCAATAGAAAACCGATACTGAGGTATATAATTTATACTGAATAGGAAATGACTGAGTCATGTAAGCAAAATTGAGATGCATGTCTGATTGATTACACTGAAGGAGATTGGCTTGTCTGGAGTTGAGGATCAGGCTCCACTTTCAGAATAACTATTCATATTACTGCAATCTGCATAGTGCAGTTGATATTCAGTCAGGAAAAGATTGTGCCTATCCTGAAACTGCTGTGAATGCAGAAAGGCAAACAAATGAAAACAACAATTTTCCCACTTAAGTACTGTGAACTACAGTTGTCTAAAATTGTACTTCTTTGAATGTAATCATGGATCATGATAGGTAAGTCTAGATATGAGGCGGTTTCTTGATCAAGGCCTTTTTCTTTATATAGCTAGTCATGCCATCAATGTGAACAAAATGATAGAACTGATATCTAGAGGAGAGCCATCAAATTACTACGGTAGTCTCTATAATCATTAATAGATTATATTTTAAAATGAAAATCTAACATGCTCCTGAGATGCACTGAGGATATCTCTGTCTTCTCTCTGTAGGCCTGATGAACTGCAGTGTATAAAACACACTGCTCCCACCACCAATATCAAGAAGCTGCCTGTAGATGCTGACCTTGTTCCAGAGAGCATAAAGGAGTAGCCTATGACTTCTCTCCCTGCCCTATAGTACCGCAATAATGAATCCTCCTCCCCCACCACCAAAATCAAGAAGATAACTAAAGCCTCTAACTCTGCTCTGGAAAAACTATTAAAGTGACCTGTGCTCTCTCCATGTACCTGGCAGACTATGCTAAATAAGATGTTATACTCCCCTTTCCATCACAAGAACCTGCCTATGGCTTCTGAAATTGTTGGGAGAGTAAACTGGGGTTGCCTACAGCCTCTCTCACTGTACCTAGAGAGGTACAGTGAGGGATACATCCAACCCCACCGTCACAATTGCCTGCTGCCTCTAAATGTGCAACTGAGAATTCAAGAAGCTGCTTGTGGCTTCTCTTAATGAGCCTGGAATGATGAAGTGAGTAAAATACGTTACCTCAACCATTACCAATAAGAAACTCATGTGACTTTTATTTCTACAAAGAGTGTACACAAGAAGGAGACCAATACCCACAATCGCTGCCCCACCCCCTACCACGGTGACCACCATGGAAGTAAGACAAAGAGAAAAAAATCAATAATGCCAAACACAGGGCAGTGAATAAGTCATGCCCAAATCTAAACCTAATCAAAACATAAGAGTTTCTTGAAAAGAGGAAGATACCATAAGCCCCGTGAGAGAAAATCTAATGACACTGAATGGGTCAACATGACACATAAATAGTTCAGAATGGCAGTTCTTAAAAGCAACAGCATCAAAACCAAACTGAATGATCTGTAGGAGGCAGAATTAACTACCCAATGGTAAAGCAAGACCCCACAAAAGAAGTACAGATCACAAAGACAACTTCCCGTAAGAGACTGAAGCTATATAGAAAGCTTAAGCATATATAGATATATAGATATATATAAATAAAGTCAAAACATTGAAGAAAACTATGGAAATCTCCATAAAAAGGTTTACTTAGTTTTACAACCATCTGAAATTGAATATAAGAACACATGTTACATTCACCAAAGAAGAGAAACAAGATTGAGATTAAAGGAACTCTGTGAGAAAAATCAGATACAGTGATATGAACAAATGTAAGAATAACAGGCATCCCTGAATGACAAAAGAGAAAGAAACTTAGTTTATTTAAAGAAGTTTTTCCAAATCTGTCACAAAAAGTAAACTTGGAGGTTCAAAAAGTCTATAGAATTTCCAAATTTCAAAATGTAAGAGACCTGCTCAAAGTCAGATCCCATAAAACCAGCAAGAGCCAAAGATAAAGAAAAGGGCTCAAGTCTGACAGAGAAAAGAAAGATAACCTAGAAATATACAGCCATCAGATGGGCATCAGACTTTTCAGCAGAAAGCATACAGGCCAGGAGAGAGTGGAATGACATATTCAAAATGCTGAAAGATTAAAACTATTAGCCAATAATACACAAACCTGAAAAATTATGATTCAAATATTAAGAAATAAAGGTCTTAAGCAAAACAGAAGTTAATGGATTTTTCCATCACCAAACTTGCCTTTCAAGAAATGTTGAAAGGAGATCTGCAATAGAGAAATTGAAAGCAAAGGTTCACCAAACCCAGAAAATGGTGATAAACAGTAAAATAAAACAGAAACAAATAAAACCAATAGGCTAGTACAATAGCAAGAACAACAACAAACTAAAGGGAGAAAGAAAGCATGGTATTGGTGCAGACATATAAATATGATATGACATCAACTCATAAAAGACTATCATAAGTGGTAAAGTTAGAGGCAATTAGTATGGAAGTCACTATATTCAATTCTAAAAGGATACATACCTAAGAAGAAGAAAAAGCAGAGAATCAATATCAAAAGCATTCAGAAGAAAAAAAATATTGTGAAAAGAAACAACAAACAACAGAAAGAAACAAATAAATAAGATTAAATGACATTATTAAGGACATAGATAACTTGAATAGAACAATCACAAGCACAAAAACTGAAAAGCGGAAGCATTAAAGGTTCCAAAAGAAAAAGAACTTGGAACCAAATGGCTTCACTATACAATTCTACCAAAATTCAAAGATGAGCTAGTTGCCATCCTACTTAAAATCTTTCACAAATTCAGTGAGCACAGAAAGCTCCCAAATATGTGGCTAATATTACCCTAATTCCAAAATCAGACAAGGACATTAAAAAAGGAGAAATATCACTGAAGAATGTAGATATAAATATTCTTAACATAATCTTGTTAAACCACATTCAACAGTACATTATATACAAATATATATGTACCTACATATGTATCTCTATCTATAGATATATATAGATATCTATAGATAGAGATACAGAAACACAGATAGATAGATTAGATAGATATGTGAAGTGGAATTCATTCCAGTGATGAAAGGATGTTTCAACATTAGAAAACTAACAAAGTAATACATGACAAAAACAGAGAGAAAAGTCACATGCAAGTATCAATAGATGAAAAAGTATTAATCAAGATTCAAAGTTCATTCTTGACAAGAAAAACCCTCACCAAAATGGAAAACAGACCATAGAGCAACATAATAAAAAGAATGTATGACAAACGCACAGCCATCAACATACTCAAAGGCAAAAAACAGAAATATTTTCCCTTAAGATCTGTAACAAGATAAGAATGTTCACTTTGCCATTATAAAACTGAATAATTGGGACTTCACCAAATTAAAAAAAAAAAACTTCTGTACAGTAAAGATACCACCACTGAAACAAAAAGTCAATCCACTAAATGGGAGAAGATATTCACAACTTATATCTGACAAGAACTTAATATCCATAATATATAAAGAGCCCATACACTTAAACAGCAAAATGTAAATGACTCACTCAAATTACTGCAGAAGAACTGAAGACTCCTAATTAGAGAATGAACACAGATGGCCTATGCAATATGAAAATAATGTTCTATGTTACTCATCATCAGAAAAGTGCATTAATACCATAAGGAAATATCACTTTACATCAGCGGCAATGGCCTATATCAAAATGACTAGAAACAAGTGTTGGAGGGCATGTGGAGAAAAATGAATCCTCCTAATCTGTTGGTAGGAATTCAAATTAATGCAGTTTCTCTGGAAAAGAGAGTGGAGATTCCCAAAAAATATAAACAAAGAGGGATCTACTAGTTTTGTTTTTATCCATCTGGCTTGAGGATCCATGAGATCATATATCATCTTATCATGAAGCCAGTATAATATCTGAGCTAATTGGAGCATTAAGCATTTTGCATTTAGAGAGACTCACTGTTCTGAAGAATGAAATATGATTATTTATAGCCATATAAAATTCCAGAAGTCACAAAATCCAGTTATAACACTTCTACCTAGGCAATGTAGAGGACCATTCATACATGTGTGTATATTTTTCTCAATTCTTTCCTCTCACTTTCTCTTTTTCCATTCCTTCCACAAATGTTTACGATGCACTAGTTATTAACCCATAAAAACAAGTAATTTTGATATGCACATTCACATATGTATTTATACATTATCTGCTACAACTTTAAATAGTCATAAGGCAGATTAACTGCATTCAGAGAGCAAGTGACCTGATCATATACCTTTGCTTATTGTGTTGCTACACTTAAGCTACTTGACCTCTCTGAGCATCTAGTGTTAAGTCTGGTGAACTGAATTGTAACATCTTTTTCCTTGATCCCATGCTCTTTGCTAGGATGAGTACATCTCACAGACAATTCCTATTTCTTTCTTCTTTACTACACCAATAATTTTGATTGATTGTGGGACAGGTTTGGGAAAGATGAGCTTTCTCTGCTCCTTAAGATTCTTTCCTTGTAAAGGAAGCTCCCTTAGCATAATATCCTGGAATTTTCACTTTTTCATGATCCATGAAAGGTAGTTACTTGATAGTGAATTTAGGAGAGACACTTGGTATGAGGGGCCTTGCTTGTTTGCCTCTTACTTTTGGTAAGCATGTATTCTGTTTAGATTCTTTGTGTTGTAATTTAGTAAGGTTTTTACAGGACAGAAATGTGCAGTTATCTCCTTTTGCCTTTGTTACAGTAATAAGTCAGTTTTACTGGATGTTCTTTATAAGAAAACTCATTTATCCTCAAATAAAAGTCACATTCTCCATAATTAGTAATTGGGCATGTATCTATATACATAATTTAATATACATAATTTAATTTGATATACTTAACTACACACTTGTAAGGAAGGACATCCACATTTTAGAATAAGAAACTTCCAGGAAAAAAAGGAAGTTATGTGTGTAATGTCACATAGCAAAATTATGAATTTGTTGGTGAATATAGATTTAGGCAAAATTAGAACTCCTCAGTAAATTTCCTCTTAGAAAATGCACCTGGAGTCTCATAAGTAGACACAATTAATTTTTTTCTAAATGTATATCAGAAAATCTGGCTCCTTGCTCTGTTTATTAGAACTAAATTATGGAGACCTTCAACACAAAACTTGGATGGAGCTGGAGGGGATCATACTAAGTAAATAAGTCAAAAGAAAAAAAAAAAGCTTAGGATGGTTTCACTTGTGTAGAATATAAAGAAACAAAACAGATAAATCTCAGCAAAATTCACGGAATGTAAGACTACTGCAGTAGTGGGCGTGGGGAGGGAGGAAAGAGGGAAAAAGATGATGATAAAGGATACTAGAAATCTGGTGGTGGGTGTGGTGTGAAATACATACAGACTGAGTGCAAATTCAATATTCCAAAATGCATATAGCAATGCAGAACAAACTAAAATATAAAGTAAATTTTTAGAAATAAGTTTTCTTTTTCTTTTATATTTGGAACTATCCCTAACTGGGAGTTTATGTCAATAGCCCTGGAAAAAATTGTAGACATTATCATGAATTTGTTCTGAGTAAAATTTCTGCCTTGTCATTAAATTTTAATGTAACAAAGATATGAAAATATTCCTCCTGTTTCTTCATTATCATTTTAAATATTAGCAATATATAAGAAATAGCCAGTTGTTTAGCATAGCCGTTATTGAAAATTAAATACATTTTTTTCCTAGAGAGTTGGTATGTATTGGGTTGAATAGTAATCCACTCAAAAACAAATATATCCTAATTCCCAGAGCTATTGAGTATTATATTCTATGGCAAAAAACAATACCTAAAACGTATTACTTAGCATTGCAATAGTATAAGTAAGGATCTTAAAAGGAGTTTTTAATTCTGAAATGCAAACATGTTTTCTTGTAAACAAACACAAAGAAAAGACACAGAGAACAAAAGAACATGTGACCATGGAGACATGATTGCAATGATACATTCACAAGCCAAGAAAATGCCTGAACCACCAAAGCTGGATCAGACAAGACAGATTCTCTCCTGTGACTTCGAAGGGATTGTTATCATACCAACACCTTAATTTTGTACTTCTGCACTTCAAAGCTGAGAGAAAATAATTTTTTCTCATTTAAAGTCACCTAGTTCATGCTAATTTGTCATGACAACCTCAGGGAATTAATGCAAGTTACGAAGAACCATTTTATGGGTACATTTACCATCACGTATGGAAGATGCTATGAAAATCATAACTTGTCTCCCTGTTTCTAGTTACAAAAATGTCTCCTTTGTTTATGATTCTAGGCAACTGATTTTTATACATGGTTCAAGGGTGAAAAAAAAGTCCTTCTGTTAATGGACATGTGTGCCCCAACCACAGTATTCCAGAGAAGGGGCTGCCCAGGCTGAGTATCCTTCTTCAATTTCCTCCTAAGCTTTCCAAACCTTAAAAGGAATAATGATTGTAAGTTCCCTGGTGGTCCTAGCAACCTTTCATCAGACCTCTTTTACCCACAGTTTTCTATTTCTTGCCCTTTAATAATTTCACTGCTACATATTACCCAGATCCCAGTTTCTAAGCTTACTAGTTTTGATTACTGTATTATGTCCTTGCTCTGCATTATTGCTATTCTGAGTGGGAAAACACTTTGGAATTACGAAGGGTCTTCAGATCTTTGCATCAAATTGATTTACTAATTTGCAGATTATTTGCCTTCTCTATGATTTTGCTTTTCTGTCATGCTTCAACTCTAACTTGTTAGCTGCTGTTCTAATAAAACTCTGTTCTGGTTGTCTTGGTGATGTTTCTATTGTTCATCTCTCTGCACTTTCTTGTAATCACTTTATTAATCTCTTTTATGAAAAAGCAGAAAATTGCTGCCAGAGATTTTTTAATAATTAAAATAATAGTTCTTAATATTGATATTAATGCAGTTTTAAAAAAAAGACAAAACTAAATAAAATCAAACTGTCACTGAGCTATGCTGAACCAAGAATATGATTGTGTTTGGCAATGGTTTAGAGATCAAAAGTAAAAATGCAAATAAGATTCTAGTCTCCCAGTCTCTCCTAGTTTGCTTAGAATTTTTTTTATCAGGAGTGTGTTTGACTTTTCTTAATCTTTCTCCTGTCGAATGTCATATGTAAATATGATAACTTACATAAATTGATATTCAAATGTTTCAGCAAGTTTCCATTCCTATTTTAAATTCCAATTGTCTGCTAAATATTATCCTTTCTAATATTTTGTTGCTTATTTTTGGAATAACTGACTTCTTTTGGAATAATTGATATTTTTATGATTACATTTGATCTCTTTGCTTGTCTTAACAGACTCTTTGCTCTCCTCTTTTAAAGCATAGTCTTTAAAATAAACTATTTTGCTATCTTTATATTTTTTGAGGATTTAAGTATGCATATTTACATAAACATTTTCAATGATAATATACCACTTTACTCAGGTAATGAAGAATAAGAACATCATATCCCTAGCTTTTGTGCTATTGTCCACATTTCATGTTTTAAAACGCATGCATTCTACTTTCATGTATATTATAAATCTTACTGTACATTGGCATTTTATTGCTCTAAACAGTTATTTCTCAATTAAGGATATTTAAATAATTATTTTAATATAATTGCCCATTTAGTACCTACGGCAAGTCCTCTTTGCTTATTATTAACATTTCTATTTGGTAGCATTATTCATTTGCTTATAGAATATAATGTTAACTGCTGGTACAGTTCTTTAAACCATAAATTATCTAAACTTTCATGTGCTCAAAATAACCTTTATTTTACCCTTGATTTTTAAATTTATATTCTCTATGTAAAAATTAAGTTAATAGTATTTTTTTCAGTACTGCAAATGTATTATTTTACTCTTCTACCATATGTGATAGATTTTACCCTTTATAGTTACTTTTAAGCAATATAGTGATGGTTTGGCTTTCCATATGATTCGTGTTCTTTTAGCCTCCTGAGATCTTAATATTTAGGCTTTTATTTTTATTTTTCATCAAATTTGAAAATATATCATTTGTATTTTAATTGAATTAAGGAACATTACATAGGTTTAATGTGTGTATCTTTGTAAATCAACATCCATATATAATATATTGTTTACCACCAACAGTCCAATTCTATTCTTCATTATGCAATTAATGGCTTTTTCCCTATTTCCCCACTTCCTTTCCCTTCCCTTTTACCAAATAATTTGATCCCATAGACTAAAAGTTTATTTTTGTTTGGTTCATTTGTCTGTTTGGCTCCTATATATACCATATGAATAAAATCATATAGTGTGTGTCATTCTCCTTCTTACTTTTTCTCACTAGCATAATCCCTTCTAGGTATATCTATGTTGTTGCAAATGTCAGAATTTCACCTTTGTTAAAAGCTAACTAGCATTCCATTATATATTAATGTCACATATTCTTGACTATTAATTTTCAAAATTTTTTTTCTTTTCCTACTGTCTTCTTTCCTTTGAAAACTAGTAATTAAATATATATTTGACTTCATTTTTTCCCAAAGTTCCACTCATGTTTTCTTTACTTTTTTGAAATAAGTTTTATCTATGTGTTTCTTTTCAGGTAATTTATATTACAACGTCTTTCATTTCATTGCTTTCTCCTACAAGGTAAAACAGTTGCATACTCCTTTTTACTGTAATTTCAATATCTAATTAAAATGATCTTTCCTAGATGATCAATTTGTTGTTTTTTTTCAAACATCATTCATACCTACTTAATATGTTCACACTTTTTTCTAGTTTCTTGAACAGATAGAATACAGCTATAACAATTCTTTTAATTTTTAGATTGCTAATTTTATCACTTATGTCATTTCTGGACCAGTTTTGGTTAATTTTTGGCCTCTTCTTCTTCATGGAACATATATTTCTGTTTTTTGAATGCCTGGTAATTATTGCTTTGAGTAGAGATTCAGACATAATTAATTTTATCGTGTGTATTTGATGTTTTTATATGACTGAAAATATTCTTGAGGTGTTTTGCAGTGTGTTTAAGTTATCTGGTAACTATTTAAATTTGGGGGCTGTTGAGGTGTATTTTGCAGGTTAGGTAAAACTAGATCAATAATTAATCTTGGGAACATTTAACCCAACACTTAGTGTTCCTACTTGATGTCCAGTAAATTATGTTATTTCCCACTGAGGGCATTTGGATTAAATCCCCATTACAGCATTCTGGAGGAACTCCTCAACTTATGTAATTATGTTTTATAGTAATATTTATTATATCTTTAGTGCACAATACTAAATGCAATATAGGATATTGAAGTTATATTTCAGTAAATGTTTCACACCACATCCGCCACCAGTTTTCCAGTATCCCTTACCATTACTTTTCCCCTCGTTCTCCTTACCCTCTAAAACCAGTCCTCAGTACTGCTAATTTTATTGGAATTTTTATGTTCATTTGCTTCATTTCAAAATATTCCACGAGTGAAAAAAATCCTGCATTTCTCTTTTCATTTTGTACTTACTTATCTCAGCACAATCCTCTCCATCTCCAGCCATATTGTAGCAAAGGCCACAATTTCATTTTTCGTAAAAGCAGTATAGCTTTGCTATCCAAGCCTCTGTTGAGGGACATCTAGGTTGTTCCCATGTCTTAACTATGATGAATTATGCAGCTATGACGTAGGGGTGGGTGCAGATATTTTTCCTGAATAGAGATTGTCGTCCTCTGGTTATATGCCTATGAGCGGAATTTCTGCATCAAATGGTAAATTCATCTTAATTTTTTGGAGGTAACTTCATACTGATTTCAAAGAGGTTCCACCAATTTATATTGCCATGAACAGTGTAGAAGAGTTCCCTTTTCTCCACACCCCCTCCAACATCTGTTATTTCCAGGATTTTTAATATAGGCCATTCTCAGTGTAAGATGGTATCTCATTGTAATTTTTATTTGCATTTTTCTAATGATGAGTGGTGTAAAGCATTTTTTCAGATGTCTGTGACTCATTTGTGTTTCTTCAGGTCTTTTGCCCAATGTTGAGTGGGTCATTTGCTTTTTTATTATTGAGAGTGAGCTCTTTGCATATTTTAGAAATTAAGCCTTCACCTGATGTATATAGTAAGAATATTTTCTCCAGTTTCGTGGGTCGTCTTTTCATTTTAGTGGTGGTTTCTTTTTCATTGAAGAAGCTTTCGAGTTTGATGTAGTCCCATTGTTTAGTTTTGCTTTCGTTTATTTTACTGTCACTGTCTCTTCCCCAAAGACCTCCTAGAGGTTGAAGTCATGGAGTCTTTTCCCCACATTTTGTTCTAGGTTTTTATGGTTTCAGGTCTTATATCCAGGTCTTTAGTAATTTTAAATAGATTTTTGTAAATGACAACATGAGTAAGCTAGTTGCTTTTTTGTTTTAACCAGATGTATTTCCAGGTTTCCCAGTACCATTTTTTGAATAGACTATCCTTCCTCTGTTATACGCATTTGGCAGCATTGTTACAGACCAACTGTCCATATAGGTGTAATTTTATTTCTGGGCTTTTGGATTCCACGGATCACTGCGCACATTTTTGTTCCAGTACCATACAGTTTCGATGATGCTCATTCTGTAATATAGTTTGAAGTTCAGAAGTGTGATGCCTCTACTATTCCTTTTTTCTTTCAGAATATCTTTGACTATTTGAGGCTTTTTGTGGATCCATCCAACCTTGAGTATTATTTGCTTCATGTCCTTGAAAAATATCCCTGTGATTTTGAAAGGAATAATGTATCTATATATTAACTTGGGTAGAATAGTCATTTTTGCTATGCCTATTCTTCCAATTCATGAACATGGAATTTTTTCTATCTCTTTGTTTCTCCCATTTCTTTTGTTAAGGTACTATAGTTTTGGTTATAGAGGTCTTTCATCTCCTTTGTTAATTTTACTACTGGATATCTGATCTTCCTTAATGGTATTATGAAAGAAATTTCTTTCTTAATTTCTTTTTTCTCTACTTCACTATTTTCATATAAGAATGCTACTGATTTTTGTGTATTGATTTTATATGCTGACATTTTTCTGTATTCATTTGTTGTTTCAAGCAGTTTTTTTTTTTAACAAAGTCTCTAGGGATTTCTATGTATAATATCATATTATCTGGAAATAATATTTTTATTTCTTCTTTTCTAATTTGGATTCCTTTGATAGTCTTTTCTTGCCTTATTGCTCTGGCCAAGATTTCCAGAACTATGTTGAATAGTAGTAGTGATAGAGGGTAACCTTGTCTTGTTGCAGATCTTAGGGGTCAGGCTCTCAGTTTTTCATCATTGATTATGATGTTGGCTTGTGTTTTTCATGTATTATTTTATTATATTGAGGTAAATGCCTTCGATTCTTATTTCAGCTTTTTTTTTTTTTTTTTTTTTTTTTTTTTTTTGTTTTTTTTTTTTTTTTTTTTTTTTTTTTTTTTTTTTTTTTTTTTTTTTGTCATTAATAGGTGTTGAATCTTGTCAACTGTTTTTTCTGCATCTATTGAGATGGTCATGTTTTGTTTTTGTTTCTTTTTTCCATTTTCACTTTGTTGATGTGGTACATCACACTGATTGCTTTGCATATGTTAAATAATCTTTGTATCCCTGGAATAAATCCCACTTGGTCATGGTGTATAATTTTTTTAATGTGCTACTGAATTTTCTTTGCCAGGATTTTGCTGAGGATTTTGCATCTATATTCATCGGTGATATTGGTTTGCAGTTGTTCCGTTTTTTTTTTGTTGTTTTTAGCATTTTTTTGGTTCTATTTTTACCTAATTTTGGAATCAGGGTAATATTATCCTTATAGACTGTATTTAATTCTGCAGTCTTTAATAAAGGGATCTCAAATGTGGTGCCATTGATATTTTAGACTGAATGGTACATTATTGTAGGAGTGTTCTTGCGCATTTCAAGTGCTTAGTAACTTTTTTGACCCCTACCTAATTGATGCTAGCAGCATACTACCCACAAGAAGTAACAATAAAAGTACACAATATATTGCCAAATATACCCTCAGGGTTAAAATGATCCCTGGATGAGAACGACTGCTGTCTCATTTTTATGCAGTCCTTTATTTGTTTTCAGGTAATTTCTTTGAATACCTGGACTGATTAGTACTTGGTTAAATACTGAGAAAGCCTCTGGAGTAATCTAGGGTTCTCTCTCTATACACATTTTTGTGTTCCCTTGTCCCGTGAATATTAGCTATATTTATTCATCCTGAGTTTAGGTAGTCACTGCCTCTTTCCTGGATTAAATCTATTTGTACAATAGTCTGGAAACAATCTCAGGCAGTGACATGGGTATCTGTAGACTTCAACTTGCTTGCTTTTGTCATTCAAAGATCACTGTCCTTACAGAAGCTTATGAAGTTTTTAATTATATAAATAAGCATATCCTAATTGAAAGTATATATGTTTCTATAAATATACTTATAAATGATGGTGTTTTTTTGCTCATAGTCACAGTGTTCTGGCATATTGAGTGACTGGTTTTAAAACATATCAATTATTAGCTTTATAGTTAGATGAGTAAGAGATGGCATCCCTATAAAATTTGACATAATTGAATGAATGTATATCTTGACAAAATTTTTATTCAAGAAATATACTTAGAAAAGTCTCCTCTATCTAGGAATAAATCCAGAAAGTGACTTACCAGGTCCTACTTTCAGAAGTTAACTCTGACTTCTGACTTGAATTACTTTATTATAATCAACAAGAAGTTTAAGGTTAAGTAAGAGTTAAAGACTAAAAGTAAATTTGCATTAAACTTCAATAATATCTAGAGACCACCACCAATAAGAATTTGCCTGCCCTTGATCTAGAGAGTGCACTGAGGCTTCCTGAATTCTCTCCCTTTTTGCCTGGTGAGTGAATATGAGAGAAACCCTGATCCCACCTTCAACAACAGAAGTAGCCTGGAGCTTGAGGCCCTGTGCCCAGTGACCCAAATTTATGGGAGAGAAATGTTGTTCACCACCAATAAAAACAAGGAGGAACCTAAAACCTCTGACCCTGCACTAGGAGAGCACTAGTACATGAATGGCATGCTTTGTCCAACAAAAACCAGAAACAATTTCTTCTCTGTGGCCTATGCTCCTACATCGACGTGCGTACAACAGTCACGCTATCCACAGATGCGCATCAAAGTAACTACTAGGAAGTAAATAAAAGACAATGACAAAGAGAAAAATTAATTCACAATGTCAAATACACACCCACACATATGTGTATGTACATCCAAAATCAGGTCACATATATATATATAAAACAAGTACTGACAGAATTAAAGAGAGACATTGACAATAAAAAAACAGCAGTAGAAAATTCAGTACCCTGATTTCTTCAAGAGACAGTTCATTGAGGTAGAAAATCCACACAGAAATAAAGGCCCTGAATGAAACAATAGATTATATGACCTAACACACAGATGCAGAGTTTTCTACTCAATAAAAAAGATCAAATATTTTATGTAAGTACACATGAAACATTCTAAAGGATAGACCATGTTCTGGGACACAAAACAAGCCTTAGTAAATTTAGAAAGATGGAATTATAAAAAGTATTTTCTCTGACCACAAAGGGTAGAACTAGAAATGAAAAAGAAATAAAAGCTTGGAGAACCAAAAAGATATAGAGATTATAGCATGCTTCTGAGTAACTATATGATTATTGAGGAACTTAAAAATATCAAGGTGAGCCTTGGTGGAGTAGTAGTTAGGTCAATTGCCTCTGAAGGAGCATAGGTCGTATATTTATAGGTTCAATTCCCAGCTCCTGGGAGAAATAAGCAGTGTAAACAGCTAAATAAAAATACAAATTATAATAAAATATACTTCCTTCTCTCTCTTCCTGACTGCCTGCCTATTGCCTCCATTCCCGACTGCACATTTCCTTTAAAATAAAAGAAATATCTGGAAACAAACAAATTTAAAGAGATGACCTAACATAACATGTGGGTTGTGGCAAAGCAGTTCTACAAATAGAATGTATAGCAATACAAGAGCACATCACAAAACAAAAATTCTCTAATATAAATATTTATTCATATAACTGAAGGAACTAGAAAAAAAAAACAGTAGAAAACTGAAAATCAATAGAAGGGAGGAAGTAATAAGCATTAGAGAAGAAACAAATGTAATTGAAAGTAAAGAAAACCGCCCAAAAGATCAAAGAAACCAAGAGCTAATTCTTTGAAAACATAAACAAAATTGGTAGACCCTTTGTCAGACATACAAAGAAAAAAGAAAATCCTAATAGTGAGAATCAGAAATGAAAGAGATGAAATTACAACAGACATTGAAGAAATACAAAGGATCATGGGAAACTACATGTATGCCGACAAACTTGTTAAATATGAACAAATGGACATATTTCTAGAATTCTACAGCTTCCTCCAAAGGAACAAGGTAGCATAGGTAACTTAAACAGAATAATCACAAACACAGGTATTGAAGCAGTATTCAATGGTGTCACCCAAAACAAGAGCCCAAAACAAGATGGCTTCACTAGTGAATTCTACCAAAAATCCAATGAAGAGTAAATTCTCACCCTAGATTATCAGTTTCACAAAACTGAAGATGAAGGAAAATGCCAAATTCATTTTATGTGGTTAAAAGTACCCTGATTCCAAAATTGAGGACAACACGACAGATAAAATGACAGACTGATATCACTGAGTAATACTTGACTAAATTCCCAACAATATTTAGGCAAATTGATTTAATGAGGCATTTAAAATATATGCATCACGATGAATTAGTAGTGTTTCCAATGATTCAAAGATGACTCAAAATGTACAAATTACCAATGTAATGTACCACATCAACAAAGAGAACATGAAAAATCATATGATCAAATCAATAAATGCAGAACAAAAAATGGAAATATTCATAACCCATTCATGACAAAAAAACCCCCTTTCCTAAAATGGGAATAGAAAGCATCAACATTATAAAAGCAATAATGAAAAACTCACATCCAAAATCATACTCAGTGGCAAAAATGTCAAACATTTTCCCCTAAGATGTGGAGCAAGAAATAATGTCTACTCTTAGCACAACTATTCAGCATAGTCTTATAAATTATGTTCAGAGAAATAAGGTAAGAAAAGAACATTAATAGAATCCAAATAGGAAAAAAAAGAAATAAAACTATTGTTACTGTTATACAATATAGTATTATGCCTAGAAAACTTAAAAGACACCATAAAAAAGAACTACTAGAAATAATAAAAGAATACAATAAATGAGAAGAGCATAAAATAAATACATAAAAATCAGTAGCATTCCTATAATCAAAAAATGAGATGAAGAATAAGAAATTAAGAATTCACAAAAGAATCAAAATTGAATTATCTGGGAATAAACTACCAAAAGAAGGGAAATAGCTCCACAATGAAAACGTCAAGACTTTAGCAAAAGAAATAGAAGATAAATGAGATAGAAGAATATTCTGTGTTCATGGATTGGAATTATTAATATAGCTAAAATGGCCTTCCTACCCAAAGCAATGTACAGAATTAATGCAATTCTGATCAATATTCCAGGGACGTTTTTTAAGGAGATTGAACAAACAATACTGAAGTTTATATGGAATCACCGAAGAAATCAAGTAACCAAAGCTATCTTCAGAACAAAGAAGAAAATGGAGGAACACACTCTCTGACTTCAAGCTATAATGATCATCAAAAAAGTATGGTATTGGAACAAAAACAAGTAGACCAGTGGAATAAAATTGAGAGTCCAGTAGTAAAGCCACACCAATACATAGAGTGAATCTATGACAAAGGAATCAAATGCTGCTGAAAAATAAAACAGACTCCTATAAAAAATGAAACTAGATTATCCATTAATACATATGCAAAAATTAACACAAAATGGAGCAAAGACCTAGTCCTAAGACCTAAATCCATAAAATACATAGAATACTATGTAGGAAAACATTCCATGACATTAACCTTATTTGGAAGAGACATGAAAAGCAAGAGACTGAAGTAAAGCCAAGCAATTGGAGATACATCAAATTAAAAGCTTCTGGTACAACAAAAGAAACTATTCAAATAAAATACAGAACCCAGTGAATGAAAGAATATATTAGCACAACATAAATCAAATAAGAACTTAATCTTCAAATTATATAAAAAATTCATGCACCTTAAAAATAATAAAGGAAATGAGTAGAACTGAATACTTAACTAGAGAAGACACTCAGCTGGCCTATAGACACATGAAAAAATGCTCTACACCACTCATCATCAGAAATGCAAGCAAAAAACATTATGAGTTACCATAACAGGCCAGTGAATTGTGGCAACAATTAAAAAGACTAAAAACAACAATTGTTAACGAGGGTGTGGAGAAATAGGAACCAACCTACACTCTTGGTGAGTATATACATTAGTGCAGTCTCTTCCGAAAGCAGTGAAAATTCCTGCCCCGTTTCCCACTTCCACCAAATATAGAAGGATCACCATTCAATACAGTAATCCCATTTCTAGGCATATACTCAGAGGATACAAATACAGTTAGCAGGAAAATATATATCTGCACTTACATGTTCATAGCAGAATAGTCAAGACTTGGAAACAATCTAAATGACCATTAACAGATGACTGGAGAGAAGCTGTGGCATATATACTCAATGGAATTATATGCAGCTTTTTAACAGGACAAACGTACATTTTGCAATAACCTGTATGAAAGTATAGGTGATTATGCTAAGTGAAATAAGCCAGAAAGAAAAAGGGAAGTACAGGATGATTTGAATTCTATGTGTAATAAAAATACAAGAAAATAAAAGAACAGACGAATGTCAGGAAAACTCACAGTAAGTAAGACTAGTGGGGAGGGAAGGAAGAAGGTTGTTATAAAGCACACTAGAACTCTAGTGGTGAATGTGCTGTGAAATAAAAACAGGACAAGGAATGATTTCAATATAAATATTTCAAAAAAATGAATATAGCAATGTAAACAGAAGTAATAAAATCATTAAAATTATTAGGAAATAAAATGCAGCATTATAAGAAAATTTAAAATAATTTTGTGTGAAAATAATAACTGGAATTCTGACATTTTTAGAACTCTTGAGAACTCAAGTAAATCACTGTTAATGCATTTTATTATATTTCCTTCTTCTAAGAGGAAATAATACACAGTCATTTCTTTTCTCGCAGTATTTTCCAATATTTCAATAATTTTATAAATTGTTCACCTTTGGGTCTGCCTACTCACTTTTGTGAAAGTCTTCAGGCTCCATGTTGTCCAGCTTGATATTTCTCAATAATTGCCTAAAGGTTTAGACATACATCAACATTTCCTCTTTTTTAGAAATTCAGGATCTTGTTCTTCTAAGAAGCTGCTATTAATGAAATAAGGTAACCTATTTCAAAGTATAATAATAATGCTAAATACTGTTAAAAAAAAAAAAGCTTTGGGCTGAAAAAAGCATTTTGGTCCATTTAGCATCATCTCATACAGTAGGATTTTGATTTTTTTTTTCCTGCTAACCATATCATCAGTCAAAATTTGAAAAAATCCACATTAAATGGAAAACAGAGAGAATATATTATGCTTGCCTTCTTTTTAACCCTGAATATACATTTTTCTTTTCTTTTCTTTTTTTTTAAGAAATTGCTTTAATCTAAAATTCTTCTTCTCAACCTTGGGAATGACAAAGTAATTTTCAAAATGAACTAAACTCTGTTAGACATGGTAAGACATAAAATTATCCTTTATAAGACCAAACTGAATACGCATTGCACCTACATACAATCTGTCAAGGCAGCATAAAATTTTATATAGAACAGGATATGAGCTGTGTTTTCAGAACACAGTATAATTTCATCATCCCACATAATACTAGACCCCCTTCCAGAGAGTTTATAAACCAGTGGCGTTTTTTTAAAATCTGGGTTCCTTTTACCCTGATATATATTTTTTCTATTTACTGTCCTTATATTTACAATACCATTTTTCTTGTTAATCCTAAAATAAAAATTACTGTATGAAATTTGAGATGTATGTCTTTTACATTTAATATTATTTTTTATACTACTGTCTTGTTTGAGATTCTGAATTAAATTCATGTTAATTGGTAAGTTTAATTAAACTTGAAATTGAATTTATTTTCTTTAAAATTTGCAAAAAAGCACACCCTGGTGGACTAGCCATTAAGTTCACCTCCTCCAATCAAGCCAAATCCACATGCATCCCAACAACACAAGTTTATGTGCCAGGCCTAAGCACACTAAGATGAACAACAAATAAATGTCAAAATAAAATGCTTCTTCCTCCTCTCTTCCTGCCTGCTTGCCTGCTCACCTTCTGACCTACTCATCTGCCCTTTTTCTTAAAATAAAATAAAATAAAATAAAATTTTCAAAGACACTTTGATTTTAGCCTCTTCCAAATATTTCAGTTCTTATACACAACCTAATAAAATTAATATTCCCTCATATAGATACTATTAATGTGTTTTCAAATTTGATTTTAGATCAGTGTTTTATGTGCTAGCTCAAGCCAATTTGGTATTCAAAATTATTAAGATTATTTTTTTAATATCAATACCAATAATTAATACCAATAATTAAGTAAAAGTCAAAAGTTTTTGTTTTTTAATTAATTTCTAAATTTCACTAGGGCTTTTTATTTGCATATCTTTTAAATAATTTTTATTGAAGTGATATCATTGCAGAATAACATTATGTATAACATTGCAGTATAACATTGCATATATATGTATGCATATATGTAAGTTTCAGGTGTGCAATATAAATCAACATTTGTATGTACTACAATCTGTTCACCACTAAAAGTTCAACTCTATACTTCACCATAAAATTCATCCCTTTTCACAAGTGTGCTTTTTGCCTGTTAGGTAAGACTAAGACTCATTTCAGAGTATAGTTCCTTATGGAATATCAGTTAGGAAACAGTTGCAAAGATAGTCATATGACTTTTGTGTGTAAGTTCAGTGGAATCCAGCTCCTTATCATTTTAGGTATTTTTGTGAGGCTATTATGAGAAAGGGTAGCTCCTACCTGTGTGATTATCTAGCAGCAGCAGTATTCGGCTGCCTTGGTTGGAATACAGTTAAGGAATCCTTCATTAACTGTCTGAGACAATCAAGAAATTATTCAAAAGTATTGGGTCTATGGTATCATCCTAGAAGGTAGAAGCTGCTGAAAAATCAAGATATGTTGAATGATGCATATTATCATGAAAAATTATTTCTGGCATCTTTAGTATTAGTTAACAAACACATGAGAATAATGGTGCTAAAGATACTAGAAAACCTTTTAGTGAATTCTGGGTTTTGAAATACAGCTAATTAACCAACCATCTCATGATCAAGTGTTACTTGTTAAGATAACTCAGTTCACTTACGATTCACCTACTGATTTTACAGTATCAATTAAAGGTAATTTAACAGTGTGTATGTGCATGTGTGTGTACAAGCATATACACACACCACTGCACTCAGTCTAAACATTCTCGGATAATTTATTACAAAGCCTCCACATATGAAATCCATATTACAAATAACTTTCATGATAAACTAAGACAAAAAGATTGAATTTTTCTTGCTTCCTTCTGTTCAAAGCTTTCAATTGTAACCCATTATCAATAGGTTAAATTTAAAGCCGCCATCTATGAGTGATGGGCATCCAGTCTGGTACCATCTATTTCACCAGTTTTAACTGCTATCACTTGCCTAATGATCTCTGACTTGTCTACTTACCTGTTACTGGTTTTAATTCTATCTGATCATAATCATTTATTTTCCACATCCATTAGTAAGTTCTTTTATATTTTATGCATGCTAATAACTCCAAATTTTCTTTTGTTCTTATACACATTTTTTTCTCTGTGGATAAATTGTGATTCTTTGGACTCGGAATGTCACCACATGCTGCTGTAATGAAAAGAAGAGATAAAATCAGGAGGAAGAGTCAGGACACTAATAGATGTTTTCAGAAGAAGAAGGAGAAGGGGCAAGTAGGTAGGGAGAGGTCTTCAAGTTAAATTTTCAGATTCTCTTAGAAAAGCATTGGACCTCTAAGATATTAGAGGTTTAAATAATGGCAGTAATAGCAACTTGGAAAAATACCACAGACCAAATAAGCAAATAAAATCTAGGTAAAGTATTGAGACAAAGTAGTCACTTCACATAATGTGATTGTTATCAGAAAACTTGGGGACTCTCTTCAAACGTGTACTGAAATTCCAAAATCTTTACTGCATAATGACTTTCCCTTTTGTGGGAATAGATAATACTAACATTATAAATATCACTCTTATGCAAAATATTTTGAAGTAAATTGCAACCTTTCTCCTAAGACAGTTTGATGTTTTCAGTCAGTGAGAATATACAGCGTTCGCAGATGCCATATTTAAAATTAATTTATAGAGAAACCCAAATGGTTTGCGCTTTCATATATGTATTCCTACCCACTAGATTAATGAGAAAATGGTTAAGAGTCATGAAAAACAAGAATTTGTCTGAGCATAACCCAGTGGATTTTGGTATCAGTGGAGTAACAAATCCTTTCATTAAAGATTAAAAGGTCGATGACCAGTTCCACACTTGCTGTACCTTCATTTACTCCCCTTTGTCTTCTTTCTGATCATCATCATGAAACAACTATTACACAGAGCACCGATTCCCTGAAAAAGTAGAAATTCTCATTTGCAGGCAGAGAACTAAAATCTGTGAAGGTCATATTAGGATGTTGCTTGAGTTTTGTCAGGAAATAAGTGATATGTGATACCATCTGATCAGTTTTTCCTGTTGATATTCTGAAATGTTTGTTCACTGTAAATAGAGGGAACAAAGTACTAATTATTTTATAGAGCGTAATGTCCAAATTTTGACAAACTGTTAAACAGTCCATTTCTAAAAGAAGCTGAAACTACAACAATTTATAAGAAAACTGTCTTTCCAACGCTTCTCCAAGTGAGAGTAACAAATAAAGTGAAAACCTGAAGCAAGCCATCTCAGCATTGTTGACGCCATAGAGCTACTGCTGGGTCCGTCCTAATGTGTGATTCCTGTAGTTCAATTATGTTATTTTATTTATAATTATTTATTTAAAAATTGTTTTAGTATTTTTTAGAAATTTTATTCAAGGTACTATGCATTATATAGATTCAGGTATGTATCATTGTAAATCAACATCTATATAGAATACACTAAGTTGACCAACTTAAGTTTACCAACTGTCCAATGTTATCCTTTACCATATACCTAAACTCATTTAACTGATTTGCCAAATCTCCCAGCCCCTCCTTTCTGGTAACCTCTAATATGGTCCTGAAGAGTAAGAGTCTACTTTTGTTTTATTTTGTTGATTTGTTCGTTTGATTTCTCTATAAACATCACATGATCTTTATCTTTCTCCTCAATTCCAAGTATGCTTATGTTTAGGGCTTAATTTTAGCTAGCTTCAGAAAACTTTAATACATACCTATGATTCCATTTATGTGTAATTAGTGAACAGGCAACAATAATGTACACTGACAGAAAATATATCAGTGGACCTGTAGCTGGGAGTAGCACGGTGGTGAAATGTTGACTACTAAAGGATTTACCAAAATCCTTTTTAAGTAATAGAGAGTTTATGTATGTTCACTATGGTTGTAATTACAGGAATCACTTTTCAAAATTTCTCAAACTATATATTTAAAATGGGCATATTTTATTGACTGTAAATACATCAATGAATTGTATTCAAATTTTTAAACACTTACCTATATAGGTATAACTGAATACATTAGCAATTCCCTGAATCCTTTTATTGATAAAAATAGAAATCTCTCTGTGAGGATTTTGTGTTTTAGAAGAAAAAGTCATAAAATCAATCCAATTTCAAGCAGTTTAAGAATTTTGTAACATTGAAAGCAATAGCTGCAACCAGTGTGAACAACTAAAAATGAAACAAAATAAATTGCTTCTTCTTCCTCTCTCTTCCTGCCTGCCTGCTTACTCACCTTCATTTCTACCTACACCTTTCCTTTAAAAATATGAAAAGATAGCTCTAGTAAATCATATTCTCTTGATATTTAGAATTGTTTAATTTTTTTCAAGTTTAATTATCTTTGGAGCTATCCCTAAACAATTTTATGATTGTTATTATGTGATCTTTAATTTCAGTTCCTGAAGTCAAAAGGGACATAAATCAGTAAGGAATGAGACTTGAGTGAATGACCTATTTGATATCACTTCAGAAAATGTTTAACTATTTATATATGGTTTACCCAATATGAAACTCTAATTATTTATTTGATTGCATTGTTCTTATTTCTTTGCAAATATTAAAATTATTTGAGAAGTATTGATGCTTAAGAAGACTTTTAAGGCTAAAAAAACAGTTTTTTAGAAAAAAGACAAATTTCAATGATTCAAATTTATTTTGAAGATATACAGACTTGATTTGTATAATAAATTTTAAATTTATTATGCACTATTTATTATACCTGTGATATGTAAGACTATAAAAATATAAGAAGTCATTATATTTCTTTTTAAACTCATTTATATTTATCTTTACCTACTGTCAAAAATAAGGTGCCCTCCTGATACATGTTTTAAAGAATTTGATCTATGAAATATTACACATACATAGTGGTGATATGTATTAGAATTTCTAGTTAAAGACAAATGAAACAAATTTATATCAATATGCGACAATTTAATCTTTGTCTTCTTATTTTTTATTATTTGCATTTGAATAAATATATCACTCAACCAGAATTCAATTTCTTGGGAACTGCTCATTGTTTTAGGGAGATGTGTGCTGAAATTAAATTGTTATGGAGAAAATATGTTGCTTAATTTCTATGGAAAATAATAAAGGCTTTTCTATTATGCTTTCTCTTGATAGTTACTGAGTCCATATCAAATTTTGAAATTATAGAAATACATTTATTTCAATGCTAATCTGTTTTGAGAATGAGTGTAGCAGACACTGTTGGGGGCCCTGAGCTGGTGCAGTACCTAAACTCTGACTACTTTGCAGCTGTGAAAGGCTCTTCATGGCATATTGAACTCTTGTACTGTTTCAGGTCTTTCTCTAAGCAGCTTAGATGAGCCCTGATAACCCACATGCAGGTGTGACATAAAGAAGTTTGGAGACTGCTCACACAGGGGAGAAGTGTGAAGACTTCAAGCAGTAGGACTTCAGGATTGGTGGATAAAAACTCCATTTTCTAATTCTTTAGGCAAAAATTTTGAGCACAAACTGCAAGATTTATCAGTTGGTCCCCAGTGACAAGCTCAACAAATCCTTTTTCTTTTCTTTTCTTCTTCCTTGAGTCTTTCTTCCCAATCCTTAACTCTAGCACCAAAGATAAATATATACCTGCAAATAGATAAAATAGATAATATAATATTTTGTATTGTATATGCATGTACATATAATATATATTATGTATCAACAATATAATGTATTATATCATATTATTTAATAATATATTGTAATAATATAAAACACATGCACCTCAGTCCTTATCAAAAACTGTTTCTTTCAAATGAACTTAAACCAAGATGACTAAAATGATCTCTCTTCTATTATCATTTTTGAGATGAGTTACTTTCTTGACTATATGTGATGATGGCAGTTACTAGTCTCATATAAAGTGAGTAGCATAGCATAGGAATTCATTGTTTCAATAATTTAGTTTAGAAATGTCTTTTGTCCTGGAAAAACATAGTATTTAGATCTCTCTGTCCCATCCCTTCCTCACCACTTCATCCCTCTTCCTCTCTCTGTATGTGTTTTATATGTCTCCTCCTTTCCCTCTATGTCTGTCTTTCAGCTATTTTACCTACTCAATTACTTTTTATTATTAAATTGTCAATAAATTCCCTATTGAAAAAAAAAAATCTGCTACTCTCATGAAAGTTGTTTGCTTCCTCTGATATTTATTTTCTCTCGCATGATAATTGGGCCTTATTTTCTTATGTGTACCTACAGGTCTATCGGATCCATTTATTCATTTATTGGAAAATATTTTTCTTGCATTTCAATTTCTTCATTTCCTTTTTAATTTTTTTCTCTGATATGGCCTTCTGGTCTTGATTTCTCTCTTCATCTCTTGTTGGCAGATAGTTCTCTCATTCCACTAATATGGACACTAATTAAGAAATTTACCTAAATCTTTAAATTTAATGCTTTTGTTTGTTATTTTAATTTCATTAGAAATTGTATTCAGCCAATCTACAGTAATCTAATGTTTAAAATTACATTATTGGTATAACTAAAAAATAAAATTTTTCACTGAACATGAAATTTTCAGTGCTATTGGCTTGGTTTCTTTAGCCATTGAAAAAAATATGATCACCTCTTGAATTACGAATTTAAAATTTTTCTCATATACTCAACTTTCTGTCATACTTGCAAATTTACTTTCTTCTTGAATTATGCATGTCTCTTTTTCAATTATTCTGGATTACGTGTAGTGTTTCCTCCATTTCTTACCTAGTCCCTTTTTTTCCCTCTTGTTCTCAGTATTAATTTTCCCTAAAAAATAGTTTGATTATTATTATAGCTTATTTTTTTCACCTTTATATAACTATATAATGGCACATTGTACCAATGTGACATTTCTCACTTATTTTGCTAACATATTCCTATTTTGGCTTATATACTTTCTGTAAGAATCCATATGGATTGGACATAGATTTAATATGCTCCCCTATGAACTTTCCTAGAGGAAACACTTCATTATATATCATTTTATTTTATTCTAAATCTGGAAAAAAATGAGAACAATAAAGGAGTCTAGCAAAGTGCCAGGATATAAAATTAACATGCAAAAATCAATAGCATAACCATATACAAACAATGAAGTAGGGGAAAGCAAAATTAAGAAAGAAATCCCATTCTCAGTAACACCAAAAGGATCAAATATGTGAGAAAAAAACCTAACAAAGGAGGTGAAAAACCTCTACAATGATACTATAAGGCTTTAATAAAAGAAGTAGAAGATATAAAGAGAATGGTATTCTATGTATATGTATTAGAAGAATTAATTTAATGACAATCCTACATAAAGGAATATAGAGATTTTATTCAATTCTCATCAAAATTCCAGAGACATTTTTCAAAGAAACTGAACAAACAATACTGATTTATTTGGAATCACAAAAGATCTTCAATATACAAAGCTATCCTGAAGGGAAAAAAGAACAGCAATGGAATCACACTTGCTGACTTCAAAGTATACTGCAAAGCTATCATCATCAAAACTGTATGGTATTGGAACAACTTCAGGCACATCAGTGAAATACAAATGAGAAATAAAGTCCCACCCATATGGACAACTAATCTCTGGTAAAGGAGCCAAGGATATACTATGAAAGTTTATACAACAAATGGTATTGGGAAAACTGTATAGACATTTAAAAAAAATTGAAACTACATTATTCATTAACATTATACACAAAAGTGAATTCAAAATGGATCAAAGACTGGGACATAAGACCCAAACAGTATAATACACAGAAGAAAATGTGGATAAAATATCTCACAATCTCCACATCAAAGAGCTCTTTGGGGAAAGAACAACTACAGGAAGAGATAAACAAGTAAAATTAAATAATTTGTACTGTCTCAAACTGAAAAAAAATCAACACAGAAAAAGTAACCACCACCAAGAAAAAAGGCAATGCACTAAATTTGAGAAAATATTCACACGTTATACATCACACAAGAGCTTCTCTCCAAAATATACAAAGAGCTCATACATATAAACAAAAATAGTAAGTGACACTCTCAGATAATGGACAGATGAACTGAACAGATTCCAATCCAAAAATACACAAATAGCTCACTGACACATGTGAAATGGTCTACATCACTCATTATCAGAAAAATACCAATAAAAACCACAATGAGATACCACCTCACACCAGTAAGAATGGCCTATATCCCAAAGTCTAAAACTAAAAAGTGTTGGAGGTGGTGTGATGAAAAAAGAACCTGCCTTCATTGTTGGTGGGTATATAAATTAGTGCAACCTCTCTGGGAAGCAGTATAAAGATTCCTCAAAAGTAAATGTGGAGCTACCATCTGATCCTGGAATCCCACTCCTAAGTATATACCCATAGAATATAAAATCTCTAATTAGGAAAATATGTCTGTACCCTTATTTTCATAGTAGTATAGTTCACAATAGCCAATAGACAAGACATGAAATCAACCTAAATGCCCATCAATGGATGATTGGATAAAGAAGTCTGGCAATATATACATATATATAAATATATATAAACGCATATATATATACATATATACATGCCTATTCATATACGCACATATACATATACATGCATATTCTAAAAATATGTATACTATATATATTCTAAAAAGAAGTTGTACCCTTTGCAACTTTTGAATAGAACTGGAGGCGATGATTATGTTAAGAGAAGTCAAGTCAGAAATGAAAAGAGAAATACAGAATAGTTTCGCTCATATGTGGAATATAATGAAAGGAAGCAAACATTAAATTCTTGCAAAACTCACAGGACATGAAATGATGGCTGTCAGGAGAGTGGGAGTGAGGAGAGCAAGAGGGAACAAAGTGGTGGTAAAGGACACTAGAACTCTCGTGTGGGTGCAGTGTGTAATTACCCATAGATTCAAGTTCAATATGGCAAAAATGATTATGGTTTTATAAACAAAATAAATAATAAAATTATTATATTGAAAAGAATTAAAAATATTTGGGAATGTGTGTAGACAGATGGACAATTTGATTCAATTACATGCCATCTTGTGAAACATTTAAACAGAAAATCAACCATGATAGTTTTTAAAGGCAAATATTTTACTTAAGAAGGGTTCAGTCATTGGTGGCTACTGACCAGTTTTTAAATTAACTTCTAGACATTTTTTGCATGTATTATATTCTGCTGTATCATCCTGTGTTTTTGTATGTTTGTGTGTTTTTCTGAGAGCTCCTGTAAAGATCAACTCAAGACTAAGCGAAGTGTCCATATCAACCCTCTTGCTCTTCATTGTCTCCATTAAAGTACATGAGGTTAAGACGGCTATCACTATTAGTCTAGCTGCTTCTTCTTCCAGCATGCTGAGATACTAGCAAACTGGAGAGCTGGTGAGAAGGATTTATCAATTTCCATCATGTAAATATTCCAGCTAAGTCCAACATAAAGTTACAGCCGTGTTTTAACAAGTGTCTTATAAAATTCCAGAACATGTCTATAGAGATAGAAAAAAATGAATGATATAAATTAAACAATAATAGACTTAAAAAATAGAACTAACCCAACCAACAACTGATTTTTGTGTTGGGAAAATAAGGCAAATCAAAGGGTACAGAAGAGATGGGAGAGGGCAGGGGTAAACTGGATAAAGGGGATTAATTATAAAGTAAAGGGGACAAAATGAAATAGTGGTAAATCTATATACAGATGTAAATTTTCTATTATGTATACTTCAAACCAAGTTCATGTCAAAATGTAATATTCCTTCAATAAAATCAATTAAAACAGTCAACCATGGGAAACAGTAGCAACTGCCATTTGCCAAACTAATCATCCACTCCAATGCTGATATTTCATTTTCTATGTTAAGGCTCTTCGTTTTCAAAATGTCCTAAATGTGAACAAGAGGAAAGTGTCAGCTTCAACTTTTGCAATTCTTGAAGCATGAAGAAGGAATTTCTCCAGTTTCTGATAGAATGAAAACGCCTTCTGGCAAAGTGATCACCTTAGAAGATTATTCTTTCAACTTTTTCCTTCCTCATAAAGCCCATATAATAATTAAAGAGGACAGCATGTTTTTGAAACTTTTGCAACTAAGAACTGGGACTTAAGTACTATTATCCACTCTTTTCTTCCTCCATGGGCTACAGAAAATACACGGGAAAATAATGGAGGTACAGAATCTTAAAATAATTCAAAATGCCTAGCACGATGTGGCCTTTCCTCTTCAATATATCTGCAATTCTCACTTCAGCATTCTGAAGAAAACTTTGAAATAATTAAACTACAATTTAATGCATGCAGCTGTCTTATTAGATTTTCTCACAACCCTCTTTTAATGAGTCCTTTCATTTTTCAGTGCCTACTAATCATTTATATTTTAACAATCATTGCCTTAAAACAGAATGTAAGTTGGTAATAATCACAAACCTTACTATTATTTTCTATTCATAACAATATAAAACATGGAGGTAAATGTTGTTCTATTATATTTACTTGATTATCCCATTCATAATAAGGAGGTTTGCATTCTTTTATATGGGAAGTCTGGAACAATGCTAAGTGCCTTGCAAGTTGAACAAAACATTCATAGATTTTACATGATATTCAGCAGTTCAAGAGGGAAAAATAGTTCTCAGATCTGCAAGAAAATAATGATACTCTTGTGAAATTTTCAGGTAGCAGACTGTTTCCTCGTGTTCATATTTTCCATAGTCCTTAATGATTTTGATGGTTGCTGATTCACTTGTTCTTCTTTTATCAGAGTTCTACATTGATATCATGCTCACTTAATTCTTAGTCCAAAGGAAAATCAATCATCTGGTTTAAGAGCTGAGAGACTAATACACAGATAAAAATCATGCTATTTCTTCTACATGCATAATACTTTCCTCTAAATAATACAACATATTTGGGACATGTAATAGTAATAATCTTTGTGATAATGTGATTAAATTAACTAGACAGATATTGGGTAACAAATGGGGAAAGCTTCCCAATGTTCAAGTGAGGAGATGCTTGATATTTTTAGGATTTCCTTGTGATGCTGGTCCAGCCTTGATGAAAAAGTGTGACAGTACTGAATGAAGAATTGAGGAGCAATACACTGATAATAGTACAGCCTTTAAGCATATATTAAATGAGAAAATGAATATGTTAAAATACAAATTGTTTCATTCAGAGACTTAATTTGATGAAAAATATTTAAGTTTTTAAGAAAAAATTAGGGTAAAAAGTGAAATTATGTAGGCAAAAAAAAATAAAAAGCAAACAAAAACCAGACAACTTTTAAGGTTTTTTATGTTATATACAGCATCAAGGAAGGTATCTCAGAAATTAAAGATAAACGTATGTTTTTATGGTTCTCATTAGTATCAAAGACAGCAAACATTAAAAGAGATATGAAAATAATTACAAAACAATGTTTCAGCCAACACACTGATTAAAGTGGTTATCAAACTGTGCAGTTGACCAATATCACTGATGGACAACTTTAAGTTCTATGTAGTATAGATAATCTCAAATATTTCTAATTGTGAAAATCAATCCTGCAGAATCCAGTTAGCATTACCCCATAAATTATCAATATATATTCCTTTGAAACATGAAAGTTCTCTTCCATTCTTCGTAATAGCAGATCAATTTTCAGGAGTCATTCTGACTGAGCAATTTGATTGCATTTTAAGAGGTTAAAACTCTTCTGGCAAGATATGCTGATTTATTAGTTTCAAAATGGAAATGAAAATTTTAAGTGCTGGATCAGCAGAAGCAAGGCACAGGAACCTGGTGACCTTCAGGACTCCAGAGATTCAGTACTAAGTGCCCTGATCCCAAACTCAAAGAAGGGATAGGCTCTTTAGATCTTAAACAAGCTTTGGTACTCTAAATTGCAAATTCAGTCTCTGGGCTTTTAGAGAATAACCAGGGAGGGTTTTCTTACACAAGGCTGATTTGATAAAATCCAGGAGGTAAAATGTGAATGATGGATTCACATTTATCATATGCAAATGGTTTTCCCTACTGAAAAATTTCAATTTGATTTTTGTGGTGTAAAAACTGTGGAGCATGGTAGCCTTGCTTGGACATTCTTTACTGACACACTTCCAAACTCTTTTCATTTGCATAAACACAGCCTTCAAGGTATAATTTCAAAGTTATTTCATATTTCATTTATTTATGCTTTTGTCTGTACTACTAAACTATTATCTATGATACCTTATGATTTTACTCGTGTTTTCTGATGATTTTGAAGATAAAACTGAAGTAGAAAAAGTAAGTAGCATCTATTTGCTTTATTGTTTATTAACGAGTTAAAAATCACCCACATTTTCAAGGATTGTATGCTATTTTGTTGTCTAGACTCAATCAAGTATTCTTTTTTTTCTCATCTGGTATTGTCTTTCCCTGCTTTTTGATTTTTGTTTGTTTTTTGAAAATTCTTAATCTCAAAACCCTCACTTAAGTTTTCTCGACACAGTGCTCATTTCAATAACCTATTTTAATACTATTTAATGGCAATGTCTATGTATCATGTATTTAAATGTTCTGTACTCTTTGAAACTTAGCACTTTCAAATAAGGTTCTGTTTTTAGTACAATGTTTGATACTTAAGAATATATGTTAAGTAATGAAGAGTGACAAACATGAAATTTTTAAAAGGCAATATTAGAGAAAAATCAGTTCCTAACAATGTGAAATTTAAAGGTCACTGGTTTTGAGCTTTTAGAATAACTACACGGTAATTGTTATGTCCAAATTTAAAAGGTGACAAAGTAGGAGTTGTATTTCTGGGTTCTGAAAGCTAAGTTCCTTAGCTAGGGAAATAATTTAACCAATTTTATGATACCCCTATTACATTTTGAAATCCCTTAATCTTCATGGTGTTTTATAAGTAGTTAGTATAAACGAATTGAATATTACCATCTCTGCTTTTGAGATGTCTTTTGTCTAAGTGGTTTCACAAACACATTTTTAAAGCTTAAGTCAATGGTATTCATGTAACTAATCTTTGACTATAGCAAATAAAACAGCTTAAAGTAATTTCCAAAAATGAGAAAGAATAATTCAATATATTGATTAACGAAAAGGTTTAGGTGATTTTTCAGTGAAGACAAGTGTTGTCTATTCATGAGGAGGTGAGATCAGGAAAAATAAATTCAAGTATCATATTCCTCGACTTCCAACTAGACTACAAATTAACAGCAACCATCTATCCTTAAACCAACCATTAGACTCCACTGCTTTGACTATTGTTTACCCTAGTGCCTGCTGTTGTAAAGTCACCTCTTTCATAACAAATGCCATACCACTACAATGAAGAGACTATATTTCTCCTATGCCGGGTTCATTTGTTTCATTATATCTCATAGGAAATATTATATGAATGCCAGTCAATGTTCTTTTCCTTTTTAATTGAATAATATCCTGATAATTGTGTGTGGTAGATGCATATTATATTTAGCATTGCCTTTCATTCAATCTGAGAGTATTATACCTGGATCAAGATTTTGAAACCAACTGTCTTCAAAAAGGATTCATAAGGATTTTTCCACTATATTCAAATACTAAGTGCCTATGATTTTCACAGAAAAAGTTTGAATCCACAGTAGACAATACAAATAACCAAAGTATATCAATGAGAAAAATTTGTTATTTAGCACAATTATCATAGATGAGCATCTTCATTTAAATGTAGATGATAGACACTACAAATACAATATTTTAAAAATATCCACGTTCATACCTTCAAGAACATTTTCAGAAGATCTTTTTCCATCATATATTCCTTAACTTGTTTCATAGATTCAGCCTATAAAGAGGCTGAGGCAGCTGTGATTTATTTTTAAAATATTTTGATGTATTAATCAATTAAATACATCTGATATAGGTGTACTTATTCTTTAAAAGTATTCAGATCTGACTGGCTTATTGAGAATTTTGTAACACAAATCTGAAATGAAAAATTCACATCTGAAACTACTCATTCTCCAATTTTTGCATATCTTAATGCCATTGCATTACTTCCTCTCCGGAATACTAAAATGCATGGTTATCATTTTTGCTCTTTTTGAAGATCATCTTTTATAGGATATTTTACAGATACTGATTTACCTCCACTCCTAAGATGGGACATATTTTCTGTGGTCGAGTTAAGGTGCTGTTTTATTTTTCCCGGAACTTTTAATCATAAAAGAAAACCATGTATCGAGGACAAAAGAGATTATTCCTGATCTAAACCTTTATTAAGACAAAGTCCTGCTCACTCACAGATGGGCTATATATAGTTTAATATATAAACTGGGTGATTACTTGAGATACTGATTCGACTTCACCCTCTGTGGCTCTCAAAGTTGTCATGCACTTCCTGTGTACTTACCGAGTCTTATCCTACAGAGTTCATGCATTGCCCATATTGAAGGTTCTTTGTGGACTGAACAGTACTGGGAAATTTAAAAGAGATCTAAGAGACTGAAAATGAACATTTTACAATTTACTAATATCCCCCACCTCTAATTCCTACGACAATTGCCATCGAATTTGACTTCTTACTATTTTCTTTCCTTGACAAATTTTCTATAGTAATTATTTGAACCATTTTCCCAGTCAAGTGTTTTGGACTATTTGCAGCTGTTTCACAATATAATCAATACCAGATTTTCCATTGCTTGAATTTTTTATTTTTCTTTCTTTTTTAAATTTTTTTTAAGAAAAAGCTCAGGCAGAAATGAAAGCAAGTAGGCAGGCAGGAAGAGAGAGGAGTAAAAAGCACTTTAAAAAAAAAAAATTGAACTGGGACTAGAACAAGGGACCTTGGAATATAGTGAACTGCACTTGACCAGAGGCGTCCATTAGGCCACCAGGATTTTCCATGATCTTAATTAAAGCCATCAATAAATATAAAAACTACTTTGCGGCATCATCTGGGTTGTGTGTGTGTGCATACTTGTTAGGCAATACTTAATGCAATTGTGAAAAGTGATATGATTCATAAAGCATCAGTGAATTAAAAGAAAAGCATCAATTTTATCTCCTCAAAATGCTTAAGAATAGAAATATAAGACAGCATATGATAAAAATCATAGTTAAATTTTATCAGAGAAGCTGATTTACTATCCTAATCAGAGTTCTTATGAATAAGGCATAAAAAAAGAGATATAAGAAGAAAAAAAAATGAGGGAGCAGAGAAAAATAAATTGGGCGAAGTAATTTTGTGAAAGTTATTGATGTACTTTTCATATATATATATATATATTTACATATGTATATATATATATATCTCAAAACATCAGAAACTGAATCTTACTAAGTTTAATTCCAAGTAAAAATTACTAATTTTAGAATCTTAACTTATCTCTGTTCTGATTCCTCAGAAATTGTTGTCCCTGCTTTCTATTACATATTTGACTTATTCTAGTCTCCTCTGTCTCTGAAGTTTTCTCTGCATTCCCAAGCAGACTCCCCAGGCTACAGATTATGAAATTTACATGCAGCTCCTCAGAGAGAAAGACATGGGAATCCAGCTTGAAATGAATATCCATCTATAACAAATCATCACTGATTTGAGGTAGATTTTAAACAGTGTAGATATGACAAGAGGTTTCCAAATCTATGGATTGAAAGGTAAATTTTCTTTTCCAAAAATAAAATAGACCATAGCATGAGATAATACAAGATTTATTAGTATAACATCTGTTAGTATAGCATCAAAGGTGCAAGATAAAATTACAGATACCCATACTAATGACTCTTTGCTAATGTGGTTCTAATTAAGAACTCTGCCCAGAAAATTATTTCATCACAAATGAAGGGTGACCTTGCAAGGAGAGGAAATACTTTCTCGTATAAGGATTATAAATAATGATGGTCAGGGTAACTCCTGTTTGCATTTTATGATAAAATTTGGAGGTTTCTGCAGTGTCCATTGTATTAGTCAAATTTCTAAGGAGTACAAATAGGGACGGGGTGGCGGGGGAGAGAGAGAGAGAGAGATTTTAAGGATTTGGGTCAATCCATTGTAAGGGCTGGCAGGTAGCAAATATGATTGCTTTGTGTCTAAGGCAAGTTTATGTTTCATTCTTGAGACCAAAGCTAGAGATTAAGGCAGAATTTTTTGTTGTTGAATTCTGGAAACTAGATTTCTTCTTCTTTGAGAAATGTTAGTTTTTTCCCTTAAACAATTCAGATTATTGGTTGAAGCCTACACACATTATGGAGAGTAATCCGCTTTATTTAAATTCAACTAACTATAAATGTTAGTCACATATTTAAAATAATCTTTGCAGAAAAATCAAGTGTTTGACCAAATTGATCACTATGGTCTAGTCAAGTTGGCACATAAAATTACAGTACCACTATCAGGTCTGTGTGTGTGTGTGTGTGTGTGTATATTTACTATTAACACAGAGTTGCTAATTATTTGAAGTTCTATAAGAGGTGTTTATTTATGTGTTTTCTTTATATTTTTGTTAATGCATTTTCCAATCATTGGACAAGTCAGACTGTTTTCATTTTGTTCTTTAGGAAGACAAGCCTAACAGAAACACTGTTGTCTATATAGTTTTATAATTATTCAAAAATTTTCAAGTGCTTTATTTCATCATTTGCAAACCTTGTCTATGTTTTATAGCAAATGGATTTTACAGCATTGCACTATGTGTGACAGTAGTATAATAAGAAATGATTCTTCTTTTCCTTACTATAAGTAACCAAGTCAAAATGGGATGAAAAGCCTCAAATTACAGGGAATGTTGAGAATATAGTCTGAAAATTGTCAAATACTGATAAAAATGAGATTACATGAGGAAAGTGAAAGGTCACAGGAGTTTTGGATCTACTAGAAAAGTGTTAAAATTGACATGGAAAATACTAAGGATAATCAACAAGCTAGCAAAGTAGAATGGCAGAATAACTGAGAAACAAAGGGGAATTTTAACAACTAGCATGAGATTTTTGCTGCTGAAGTCCATTAGAAAATTCAAAGAATGACCAAGAACTAGGTTTTACAAATTCAATGTTCAAATATAATCTCCACTGTATTGTTAATTTAAAAATGAAAATTATTTAATCTCAATTTAAATAACTATATTATGATGGTTTTTACATTGGGTGATATTTGGCATGGTTCTAACAAAAAAGATTAGATAGAGTCCAAATTTGTATTTATTGTCACAAAAATTTGATGAAAGCTTAAGTTCATGTAATTTTTGTCATGTATCCTATACATGCAATATTTTAATCTATGAAATAGTTATGTACTTTAAATATGATAAAGAAAATGAGTAAAGTTTTATAATATTTTCAAGCTTAGATTACTTTATATGTTTTAGAAGAGCATATTGCCTTTTACTGTCCCCTTTGTTGAGTATATACTGCAATAAGCACATCCTCAAATGAACTGAAGTGCACAAACCTGAATAAGGATATTTGCAATCGAGCTATATGCCAATATGTCTTGAAAATGAGATGCCAAAAGATTTAATCCATTTGTCATAATAACCAAACTATTCATTTTCCAAAATTATTATTTTAAGTGTTTCTATTGATTTACATTCACATGAAAATTCTAAAATCTCTGTCTGATGTTTCCTTCTCTGTGCTCCAACGTAAGAATAAACAAAGGAAATTAAATGAAAAATTATATATTTTAAAGTTTCCTCATTTCTAGAGTAGGAGAGACCAAATTCTATGGATTGAAAACCATCTTACACATTTCATAAACTGTTAACATGGAGTACACATGTGTAGAGTTTATGTGCTAATCAAATAAAATAATTTGTTAATGAAATGCTTAATGTTCTACATAATCATTACTGCATAGCAGAGTAATTATGTCTAAAATGGTGAGCGACTCACATGAAAGTCAATAATCATAATGCTCTTCTGTGAGTCTGAGTTTCTACAGTGTACTCATACCCCCTTTTTCTACTGACATGACAAGAGACTGGTCAAGTATTCTTGGGAGATCTGTTTATTAAATTATTACATGATAATAATTTATAGTCCATATCAGTTGAAGAAAAGGAAAAGTTTTACCATCAACTCTCATAATAAAATAATTCAGTACCTCCTTTGTATTTATTTCCCCATTACTGTCTCTCAATATTTTAATAATCAAATGCTTGAATATTTAAAGGGAAGCACAGAAACAGAAAGTCAGCATGAGTCCCTAACCATTTTATTACAATCAGAATGTTACAAAAAATGGGAAAATTATGTTGAGAATGAGGAAGAACTTGCAGTGAACATTCATGCTGCTGCTTATGTGGTACCTAGATCCCGAGGCAGTTAGATTGAAGATGCTGGTGACTCAATATCTGTATTACAATTTAAAGAAAAGAATCTTGGAGAATAGCCCAGGACTGAAATGAGCACCATTGTTCCTCCTCACTGCTCCACCCCCTGAACTTCCTGAATACCAAGGCAAGTTGCTTTTGGGAACAAAATATCTGTTCAGTTTAGAATCCACTCATTAATCCTGACTGACATATCTGGAAACAGCAGCCTCCATTGTCTTCCTGGAGTTCAACCTCCCTATAACTGTCCTGATTCCTTTAGGAATCAACTGTCACATAAAACTACTTTCAGTGGTCTGCTCTGGACATTCTTCATGTCTTATGGCTCAAACAAAAAGATCTGGGCAAGAAAATAATTACTTAAATAAACGGGTTACCGTGTGTGTATGAAGAAAAGTAGTAACCTCTTTACCTCAGCATACCTTTAGCTCTTTCATCTTAAAAAGATGGCTAAAAGTAAAATGATAAACCTTCATTCCAACTGGCTAGCTTCCTAGGAGAAGCTTCCACTTGTGCCTTAAATTAAGTACTACATAATAGATTGCAACTCAGATAAAATGTGGCATTTCCTCAGCTGTTAAGGAATCCTTGATGTTACCTTTTAACGTGCATGACGTAAGCGTTAAATTGGCATGGGTTTGACTGGTCAAAAATGTCTTCCCACTGTGTCGATCTAGTCTCACTCACATTGCCTGGAAAAATTTGGACACTTCCTTTTCCCATCAACTTTGACCTGTTTGTCATTCATCATCTTTCAGCCCTGCACAACTCAGCATCTTTCATCTCTGCACCCCAGACCATTTTTCCCTTTTCTCAGATATGTATTTAAGCAAGAAAATCACAAAGTTCTGATCTTGTAATTCTGCTGATTTAAACTTGTTTTGTAACGTACTTGTTTAAAAACATAAGATAAGATCACACCAAATTTAATCTCTTTTGCTCAAAGTTATACATACTTATATGCTAAAAATACCATAGGAGCTGGTTATTTGGCTTTACTTTTGGGGAAACCACGTGTTGAGATTTGAGTATTCTCCAGTTTATGGCTACTTTCATCTTCAGTCTGCAAATTTTTCTTAGTTTCACTTTTCTTTTCTCTCAGGCTCCTACTCAATGTCCTGTCTCCACCAGAGGTATCTATGCCTTGTTTTTGCTCCGTATCTCTGGATATGTGGGAATCTCTGGATACCATATACAGTACTATATTATACATGTAAATAGTTCAAATGCACATAAACTGGATTGTATTATACATCTGATGTTTTTTATTCCCTTTTTTATACTTAATGATGTAGATGTAAGATTTATCAGAATGACTGCATCTTAGTTCAGATGGTTCAGAGGACTTTTCTTTCTATTTATTTCAATCCTGTATCTTATTTAAATACTTGAATTACAATCAACTCTCTGCTGTCAGAAAACAAAAATAGTAATGGCAGCAGCAAAATAATTGCATTGTGTATATATGTTTGTTTCTTGAGGCATCAAGCTAGGAGTGAATTTTTTTGTTATAGAGTCTAGATAATTTCATTAATTCTGCAAACGACCAACCTAACCTTTATCCGCATCAATAATCCTTCAGCATTCCTGTTTCCTAATATAGTAGCCAAAATGTTGGTATTATCTGATTTTCAAATTTCGCTAAATTATTCTTGCAAAAAGGCTAGTCATTTCTTTATAATTTCCATTTCTTTATCATTAGATTGAACATTCTTCCTATACTTTAGATTTTCCCTTTGGTGCCTATTAATACTCGCATTAAATTTTCTGTCTTTTCATTCACCCCAAAGCCCTACATATTTTGTTTAATCATTAGCCATTTTATGCAATTGCAATAATCTCCTGCCAATCTATAAGCAGACTGCAATACTCTGTACATAGAATCCCCTTATGCCTTTCTTTTCTACATTTTACCTTTCAGATATTCATCACTCATTAAAGTCTCACTTAAATACCATCTTTGTCATTAAATATGATTTTACTATTCAAATATCATTAACTTGTCTATCTTTATTATCTGTATCATCACATGTCACATTCTTTAGGGTGCTGGGCATATTTCTGTAACATGTTCTCCATATTTTAAACTATGTGGAGTGTATTTACATCTTTTATAATGACAACTGTGCCTAACACAGTGCTTAGGAAATAGTTGTCTGCTTAATGATAAAATATATTTGCTAAGGTCTTTAAAAAGTGGTTGCCATTGCCTGCATGCATTAGTGCTAGGAGACTCATCTGTCACTGCATTTTATTTGGTTGTAAAGTCTCAACAGATTTTATTATAGTTTCACAATCAATGTAGCAGTAAAACCTAATAGAATAGACTAAACATGTGTTCTTGTTAGTAAAACTGATATACTTTCATTAAATGCATTGGAAGATTCCTGCATCAAAAATATTGATTTACATTGAACTTTTTTTTTTTTTTGCTTGTGTTCTAGCTATTTAGTTCAAATTGTTCATAAATGTTACTGTCAATTTTGAAGAAAATGTCTTGTAGTACAGTAATACACACTAAATCATTTCCTTATATACATAAAATGGCGTGCAATCACACTCTGTCTGGTTCTATGAAGTTCATTCCCATAGTTACTCTTGTGAGGATTTTTATTTTATTAGAACTGCCAATCAAATGATTATTGTTTTGAAATTTGAGGGTGGAAGAGTCCTAATTGATTTACTATCACTGAAAAAAGTTTGCGCACAAAAAATGGTAACATAGAAACGGAACTATTTTTATGCTTCCTTTCTACAATCATTCGTTCTATAACCCCAGACTCTGAACATAGTAATGATTGACAATAGATGTAGATCTTATATTAATAGTCTTTTCTGAATTAAAATTTGATTATGGTTTAGTTGATCTAAGAACAGCATCCTCAAAAATAAATTGGCCTCAAAAGTTGATCGGAATGATTTAGCCCTTTTGGAAAATACCCTTCCTAACTTTTGGATAGATGAGTAAGCCCAGCTTTAGAATGGTATATTCTGATGTTCCTCCCATCTCTTGGTTTCCTAAGGCCTGTTCAAAGACTAGAATGAAAGGGTGATTGATCATTCTTTTATCTTTGGATAAGCTGAGGCTTTAAATTGCTTGTTTTACTGCAATTGTCAAAGTTTAATAATACTTTAAAGACTTTAAAGCACTTTAAATATTATAACAAAATGTACCATAAAATTTGTTTATATTTAATGTATATTTGAATCAAATAGTATTCAATGTCTCTCTCTCTCTCTCTATATATATATATATAAAATATTATTCCTTTTCCAAAACACACACACATACACACACATATTACAGTAGCTTTTCGATTCACAAGTCAATGTCTGCTGCTTTCATTTATAACCTTCTAGAATGGAATAATGCAGAGTACTTTCTTAATTTCTTACATAATATTAATAAGGCAGATTTTTTAATGAACATATCCAGATAGCATTTTTTTAAACATCAAAGTCAAAGAGCTGTTCTTTCTAAATCTGAATAACAAAAATTTTTTTCCATTCACTAATTTTAAAATCTTAACTTTTTCTTGTTTCAATCATTTAATCTTGTTTTTAAGCATTTTCTTTTTTCAAAGAACTAACAACTTTATATACATATATAAATATATATACATATATACGTGCGTATGTGTGTGTGTGTGTATATATGTATATATACATATATTTTCATATATGTTTTAGTCATAAAGGCTGTCATAGATTTGGAGAGATTAATTTAAAATTAAGCTGTAGGGCACAAATAATCTTCCAAGTTATTCAGTGAAGAACTATAAAAGACATTCACCTCGGTATCACGTATCTATCTATCTCTATCTCTATGGTGCACCAGAAAATTCTCCAGACATTCCTCAAAATACAAAAAAAGAACTGGATGTCAAATCATAGAATTTTACTTGAAAAATGTTTCTGTTAAATCATTTCATTAGTCTATACTTGTTACAGATTTCATCAAAGCTCTTTAATAATCTTTTACTGCTCAGTTGCTTCTCCTTTCTTCAGTTCATTCTGTGTAAGTTTGAGATGGTTAACTGATAAATAAAAACTTAAACCAATTTAACCAATTTAGTGTAATATAAAAAAAGTTCCATTTAATTTATATGAACTCTAGAAAATTAAGGAATACAAATCATCTCTGTGATTAGTCTAAGATGAATAAATCTTGTGTTATGTGATTTTTTAAAAAAAATCAGTCTATGTAATCTTCTCATAATTAAAAAATATAATTCCATAACTCTAATTTGCTTCATCTTCATTTTAATTATGTTTTCTTCCACCTCCCAGTAATACCCATAGTTTACACAGAGAAATATATGTAACAGATGAAACTTTGTACTTTCTTCTGATCTATTTTAATATTTCTTTATTAGATTCCTTTATTGTCATAGCACACAGCCTTTCAAAATATTTTAATTTCCACAAAATATTTTTCAAGACTGATGTAAATCAGTGGTAAATTCATTTATTTGTATTGGAACATTTACTTTTTCCAGCTTTTGTTTTTTATTTCAAAAGAATTTTTCACCATTTGATTATTTCCTTATATATTTGTGTGTATTTTACTAAGCAGTGAGACTGAGTATAAATTCCATTTTTTTGAAGTACTGTCAAATTGCTTTCTATGAGGAATATAGCAAGTTACAGTTCCACCAAAAAAGGTATGTCTGTGTTCATAAGATTATTCTCTCACAAGTTATCAGAACTTTTATTATTAGAACTTATGTTATTGTTGTATGATATAAATAATCCACTGACTCATTATTGACTTGCTTGTGCTTTCTTTATCTAATTATGGTGAACAAGTCAATATTCACTGACTTCTATGTAGAAAGCATATGCTTCTTTCTAACCATTTAATTGGGGGGAAAATCTGAAATAATATACACTTACAGGAAATATTCCAGAGGTACACTGCTACTTGCAAATAGCTTTAGAAAAAAAGGTATGAATTTGATTTTATAATTAAGCATGTCCAAAACTTTTCAAATTTTTTTTCTTAACAAAATATAAATATATAAAATATGCATATGATATTGAAGCGACCCCAGAGGGCAAGTCCACAAGGCTCCGGTGGCTAATGCGGGCATGAGCTGTGCTTTCGGGCGACTGGTTAGGGGGGCGCCTGAGCACTCATTTCATTTGGCGGCAGTTTTTCTTTAAGAAGCACTTCTTCCTTTTTCAAAAGGAAGGTGTGAATCTACTATCTTGAGACTAATTTTAGTCATGCAAACAAAAAGAATAATAACATAAAAATATAAAAAAGAAAAAATCGAATGACATCTTGTCATCTATTTCTACAGCGTTGTTTAGTTTTAAAAATAATGTGCTTTATTTTTTATTGTGGTAATTTTGTTCTAATAAAGATTGTACGCTTAGAGGTGCAGCTTCAGTCTCCATAAAATAAGTGACAGCACACCCTGTCACCATAAAATTACCACAAGTCCTTAACAACTGTCCATTGGACCCTAGGACCCTTTGCTCCCACCTCCCACTCCCTCCCCTCTGACACATTAAATCTGAATCCAGAGGGATATAGGTATAAAGAAAACATAATATTGTGGTTAAAGCACTAGAGGCTGTGGCCAAAGACCATAAGTGGATGTCTTAGCAGATATGGTATCATATTAAATCAGTTGCAAATACCTCTTTGAAAGAGAAAAAGTGAGCATGGTCACTTCTAGGTGGGAAAAGGGATCCAGAGGAGTCAAGAAAATAGAGGATAATGAGAGAAGGAAAACACGGTTCTTATATCCCTATGCATGTTTTCTTTCTCAAAAAATAAAAATACTGTAATAAACTCACTTGATTAAGTTGTGATAATGATCAAATGAATATAAATAATATATAAATATATATAAATATAATATATAAATATATATAAATAAAATAAAATATAAAATAAATAAATAATATAAATATAAAATAAAATATATAAAAATTTAAAATATAAATATATATCAATATAAATATATAAATAATATGCTCTAAACAGTCCCTATTACTCAATATATTTTTGATAGTTACCTAATTTTCAGATCTCTGTGTATACTCCAGCACATTTTATATCTCCTTCATTTATAAGGCCTGGTTTATGGTTATGGTCTACATTTACTGTTATTATAAATACTCCTCCTTCATTTGTACTCGAAAGTCTTCTTTTTTGCATAATAATTTATATGGCCACTTCTATATTAGTCAGCTTATTTTTATTTTTCTTCATGATACATTGCTATCTTATGTACTGTATATTGTGTGTGCATGTATATATATATATATATATATATCTGTGTGCTGTATATTAGCTTCATAGCTAAGATTTTGTCTAGCATCCAGAAAAATCTGCTGTATGATGAGAATTTAAAAAAATAATAATTTCAGTGCACTATAGTGACTCAGGCCACTGTGTCAGTGTCTTGGGAATACACTATGTAGAGTCAAGAGACCCAGATTTGAGATCTCAGGTCAGGAGAAAAACCAAAATCAATGAAAAGTAAATAAAAATGCTTCCTTTTCTCCCTTTCTTCCTGCCTGCCTGCTGACTTTATTCCTTTTTAAAAAAGGATGTTAAAATGCATCATTTGTGTATGTATATATGTGTGTGTATATATGATATATATTTATATATAATTGGTTTATAATGGTGGAGGCTTTATTTGGGAAGTTTTTATGTTATTTTGAAATATTTCATTATGTGGCGGGCTGGGTACAAAATTTCCTTTAGCTACTCTATGCTAAAGTGGAGAAGGTAATGGAAAGAGTTTAAATAGTAACCTAAGAGGGTTGCCAAAATCTCTGTAACAATGAGGAGATACCTTCTGGAAACAGCTATAACATTATCTCTATTTTCTGTAACTACTGCTAATAATTTTACCACCTATTTTATTGCTAAATATAGTTTTCTTGATCATTTTATTCCAACATAATGGGACTTTAGAAAGGAGGTTGGTGTGGAATCAAAAACATTTATAATTGTGCCAAGTAGCACACATGATATCTCCCCACAATTACCCCAATCACCAGTCTTAAAACTAAAGACAAAGCAACTCAACTCACAAACTATATTTTGCATAATTATTATAAACATATAACATATATTGGGATGTTTCTGATAAAGTATATTGCTAAATTTCAGAAATTGTTTGAGAAGTAACCTCAATTCTGAAGTGCTTGGAAGTATTTAGTTTAAATATATTGTACATAAATAACATAACAAAGATAACACAACTGCTCAACATTTATTGAACATTCCAGATACCAAGTTCAATATTGAGAAGACTCACTGACATAAAAAAAATACCCAATTCAACAAGTGAGGATGGTTATATTTTGTCTAACGTGATCAAAGGAACAGAATATTGTAGGGGCAAATACAGAACATACAGTATTGGATGATTGCTCATTGTTTTGTGTTTTCACTCAGGAAAGTTTTAGTCAGTATATTCACTCGGAAGGATTTGGGTGTGTCTTCAAAACTTTCTTATGATAAAGGTTGATTGCTTTAGTACAACACCACAAGGATAAAAGCATCATTTTCTGTAAGCAGTTTGTATGGAGTACGAAAACCCATCTATTTTTGCCAAGAAATAAGACTTAAAATTAAAGGGCATTTCAAAATCTCTTCAGTCTTTAAGTACTATAAAGTGAATCACTGCTTTAGAATACACCATTGTGAAACTACTGAATGTTCAGGGATAAATGAAAGTGTGTATATTTCTATGTAGAATGATTTGCTGTATTTCCTCAGTATCAATGTCCTTTTCAAGAGAACTTAGACATGATCCTATCAGTCTTATTTTCTCTTAAACAGATTTACCTTTGCACTATCCTTATACTCACATTAGACTGAAATAATCTTTGCATTTTCCTGATATGTCAGAGAAAAAGTTTTCCTTTCTATACCTTGAGCCTTCCTAAGAGAAACACAGAATTTCAATTTAGATTTTTAAAAAACCAAAATAAACTCTTCTTACATAAATGAACAGTGTCATTGGCTGCAATTTACATCTCGATGCAAATGTCATTTCTCTACTTACTGTTGAAGCTTTAAGTTCAGGCTTTGAAAAATCCAAAACTTACTGTTTCTGTTATTACAAGCTATATTCTTGACAGCTTTCACATTGACAGCAGATTGCTTACTTTAATGCCTTCCTATTTGGAGCTTATTTTGTCATCTTCCACCCCTTCTTTGACTGTTCTCAAACAGAATACATTCTACTAAGATTTAGAAAAGTTATAAGTTTTCAGACTAAGAAGATAACTTCCTGTTGCTGATTTAGATGACAATATGCCACAGAATTTACTTATAAAGTCAAGTAGTGGATAGTTCTCATCAGAGGAGGAATGCTAATAGAAAATAACAATTTTCCAAGGTATCACATGAATATTTAATGTATTTAAGGGTGAAGAAAAATTGTCATGAAGAAACGAAGCAAGCTAAAAGGAAAGTTAATTTTGTATTCACTCTGAAATATGAAAAGAAAACCTAAATTATATATTTTAATTTAAAACTACATAGAAGAATATATTATTATATTTATAAATAGTAATATATAATATGTAGCATAATTAACATATCTCAAGCAAGTCATTTTATGCCATTTAATGACTTTTACTAGATAATACAGCTTAAAATAGATAATTGGCTAAATAGAGAATACAGAGAGCTGAAAGCTGTCTTAACAAAAGAGGAATTAACAATCTGGTGATGATACTGGCCTAAGTACTATTACAAAAGGCAGAAGATGATGCTGGGTAGCAACATATATAAGAAAGGAAAAGAGATAAAAGCAAAATATTATGCTTGGTTACAGGAGTAAGACTGTACTTTAGTGTAAATAAGAGTGTTATAGGAAATATTACAGGAGGAAAATGTGGTGACTATAAAACCTCTAATCAATATCACTGGGATGAGATGGTATGCTTGAAACCGCTTTCAGTTATTTGGAAGAAAGTGAAGGGAGACAGATTAATATACTGCATTTCCATACTTTAATAAAAAGTTACATCATTCCCTAATATTTAAATTATTGTGGCATATGAAAGTATATTAGGTGAGAATTCTAGTGAAATTATTTTTTCTGTACTTATTATGTCTTTAAAAGGATTTCCCTATGTGAGGATTCTTTAGATGGCATGGGAGACCCACGGGTGAGAAAGCTTTTATCGTGATTTTTCTAGAATCATGAACTACAAAAATATTGTGGGAAGAAAAAAGAGGAAATCAGATTATACCACGTTCAAATAGATACATCTTTAGCCAATAAAACTTAAGGTATCAATAAATTATCAGATCCGTGATTAATATTAATCAAACTTGATTAAAAATCAGAGGGTACTTTCACTCTTTACATGTTCTATTCACATTGGAGAAAATAATACACATCTTTTTAGCAATTTGTGTTTAGTTTCTCCATAATTCATTATAAACATTTTTTCCTACTCTGTTAGGTTTACTTGTTTAATGCCAATATACCACCTGAGTGTGAACATGATAATAATCAAACAGGAAAACATTAGGAAAAATATGTCAAAGAGAAGACAGGGTGAATTTTTCTGATATTTTGTTCCCCAAAATAAGCATGAGGATCATAATGTGCCATGAGACTTCTATTGATGAAATGCAGAAATGCAATTCTCACCCTGTAACCACAAATTATTCCAATGAATAATAGAAGGGTTAGTTTCCTAAAGAAACCTTTCTGACTGCACAAGTAGTTCCTGGAAAAACGTCGACTTTAAAGGGGAAGAAGACATATAGCAAAGACTGAAAGTTCATAGAACTCAGCACAAATATGAGACTGACATAATGTCATGAGAATGTTATTAGGAAAGAAAAAGCTTCAAATAAGCATTCAAGATCTCATCTTCTACTTGAAATGAAGAGCCTTAAAAAGTGACATTTTGTGCACTCAGTAGAGATGCTATTATTTCCACTGATATAGATCCGCTGGTCTGTCTTCTCCACTCAACTGTAGAATCTTGAGGGCAGAGATATGTCTTTTTACTTCTACACCTAACAGAGGGTCAATTAAAAAGAAAGGTACTTCATAATAGTTTGATGAATAATTATAATACAGTGACACATAATATCAAGATTTAAAAAAGATCTTTAAAGACCTTTATGAAAAGAAGATAAATGAGGGAATTTAACTCCTTGACTTCAAACTATACTACAGAGTGATTGTCATCAAAACAACATGACATTGAAACAAAAACAGACAAGATGACTGGGAAAATAAAATTGAGAATATAGAAATAAAACCACTCATCTGTAGGTAAGTCAATCTATGACAAGGAGCCAAGAACATTCAATAGAGGAAGGAAAGTCTATTCAACAAATGGTTCTGGGGAAATTGAACAGTCACCTTAAAAAAAAAAAGAAACTAAATTACTCGTTAGCACCATACAAAAAGTTAACTCATAATGGATCAAAGACCTGTACATAAGACTTGAAATCATAAATACATAGAAGAAAATATAGGAAAAACCTTCCATCACATCAGTCTCAGAGATGTCTTTGGCAAAGTGATACCTATGGCACAGGAAACAAGTAAACAACTAGGACTACATCAAACTAACATTTTTTTTCTGGAAAACAAAAGAAACAACAATTAAAAAGGCAAACAACTTAATTGAAAAAGACACTTGCATAATATATATCAGACAAGTAATTGATATTCAAAATATTTTAAAGAGTTCATGTAACTCAGCAAGACAAAAAGTGAACAGAATAGCTGAATAGACACTTTTGGAAAAAAGACATACAGAAGATAGACAGATGAAAAATGTTCTACATCACTCATCATCAGAGAAATGCAAATGACCACAATTAGCTATCACTTCCCATCAGTGAGAATGGTCAATAGCAAAAAGACTAGAAAGAACAAATGTTGAAGGGAGTGTGTAGAAAAGGAAACCCTCCAATACCCTGTATCATCTGTTGAAATCTAAACTAGTTCAATTTTTTTTGGAAAACAGCATAGAGATTACTCAAAACTTAAAAAAAACATTTGACCCAGCAATCCCACCTTTAGGCGTGTACCCAATAATACAAAAACACTAATCAGAAAAAAATATCTATACCTTTATGCAGTAAAATTCACAATAGCTAAGACTTGGAAACAACCTAAATTTTATCAAGGCACAACTGCATAAAGAAGCTGTAGTAAAAAGATGAAACTAAAACCTTTGAAACAATGTGGATGGATCTAGAGGTCATTATGCTAAGTGAAATAAGTCAGAAATAAAGAGAAATATAAGATGGTTTCACTCATATGTGGAATATAAAAATTAAATAAATAAAAATACATTAAAACAAATAAACAAAAAAACAGATAAATAGACAAATCTCAATAAAATTCACAAAGGAGACTACCAGGATGGTGGGAGGAGGGAATAAGGAAAGGAAAGAGGGAATAATGTGGTGGTGTCACAGCTATGGTAGTGGGTGTGAGGTGAAATACACACAGACTGAGATGCAAATTCATTATCTTTAAAGGTATATAGCAATATAAACAAAAGAAATTTAAAAAATTGTGTAAGTCATATATGATATAATAAAATCAAAGAAGAAAAAGTTCTGCTTTTAGCAATCAATAACAATGATTGCTGACATTTGGGGATTATGTTTTCTCACAATAAAAACAATCTTAAAACAAAAGAGTACGTACCAAGCCAAAAGAAGGAATGCTAGAGGGAAATGACAAAGGATGAATGAGAACATCTACCAGCTCTGAATGTGTCTAAGCTTGGGTTGTCTAATATTACATTTCAAGAAATAATTTATTCATATACAATTTTTGGTAACTGCAAACATTTGAAATGTATGACAGGTTATCTAAGAATAGTGAATTTTCTGCATTGCACTATTTTATGAAAGAACATTCTATGATGACTTAATAGAGCTATAACAGAGGAAACAACATCAGAGGTTAGTTAGATTAGATTAAATTAGGATTCTTTTCTTCAATTCTGTATTTCTATACATATAAGAATATCTCATTTGAGGTGTTTGGCCTAATCTTACACTCTTTTAATAATTATTCTCTTCTACTGTTGACACCCTTTAAGATATAAAATCATTTTAGAGTCATATGAAAGTGAGATATCATTATTATTTTGTTAGAAATTGCATTTTAGTGAAAACAGTCACAAGGACATGAAATTAATTCTATATATTGTTTGGATTATCTTGATTCTGTTCTTCCCTAATAGTATAGCTTTTAGTAACTTAAATAAATTCCAAATTTCAGTTTAACTATCTATTAAGTAAGAATAACACTTTCCTCATAGATTTACTATTAGGATTATGTGCAATCATGCCTGAAATAGGGGTTAGCACAGATAATTACATCAATCACTGTTGAGGTCTGATTGTTAAGTATTTAATTTTTATGACCCTCAATTTGTTTTTCTCCACTGTGAAATGAAGAAAAGGAGAATCATCTCATGGAATTATAGTTAAGATTTAATGAGATATAAAAAGCATGGTGAGTGATCTAGTGACTGATCATGGTAGGTCAACAAAAGCCAGCATTTTCTCCTTCCTGGGGATTTTTAGGATGATTGTCCTTGTTTGTCACATTCCTACACTTCTTATCTTAGTTTGCATTATTTGTTTTCCTGTTAGACTGATAAAACTCACATCTAAATGCTAAACCACAAAACATTTGGTTTAAAAGTTTTAAGCCCCTTTGAGAAAATCTTGAAAGCAACAGTCCTTTTTTCAAGAAATTTGTATACACTGATCTGGCCTCCAATTTCAGCTAGTTTCTGCAGCACTGAAATCAGATCATGGGACTGTGGACCTCAGGTTAAACATGTTGGTCTACAGCACAGTTGTATATGAATAAACAAAAATAGTCATGGGAGCACCCACTTATCTGACTACATGCAAATCAGCCCTACATTCATTTAAGTTAGTGCTATCTAGTTTAGTTTCAATGATGGTATACAATTTTTACTTTAGAGCATAATTAATACACAAAGGTTAACAACCGGGTTTTACAATTTATTTTATAAATAATAAATGATATTAAAATGAATAAGGGAAATCTCATTCTATGAGAGATGCCTTCTAGAAGTTAAACAAAACCAAAATACCTTGTTTAAAGAAGGGGCTACAGAAAGGGTAGAAATTAAGAACTCCAAATTAATAAATAGAAAGAATAAATATGTACATACATATTCAAGTAATAGCTTACCTAACTCAAAGCAACAAAATGCAATTTTCTACTTGCCTGGTTTAGTGGTTAATTGAGCCACTCTGAATTTCTCCCTTCCTTACCTGCCACAGATCTAATTGCATAAACTAAGCTCTCAGAAGCTATTTTAATGTGTGCAATGATTTTCCCATGTTTCCAAAGTATTTTGCCAAAACCAAAAATTAATAAGACTTTTAAGGGCAATGATTGCAAAGATACTATGAAGATAAATAAACTCATAAATAGAATAGATAAACATATATTGCCAAGACCAGGAAAATATAAGTGTATTTGAAACTATGAAAATGGTAGAGTTCTTCTAGAATGACCTAACAAGTGATTTTAATGTGAATTTAAAATCTTAATTTATTTAGTATTACATTAAGTGTAAAGTTTTTGAGACTAAATGTTACCAATGATCTATTTTAGATTTTATGAAATTATGCTACTTTATTTTATAAATATCTAAAACAAATATATTCAGTTAATGTATTTTAGTACTTTTGGAATTTACATTATTAAGGAGCTTATTATCAATTTCCCTTAACATACATTCAATAATATATATCTTTTTATTTTACTCTATTAACTTTTTCTGTTTTTAATGTATTTGCAACTTAAAATTTTGGAGTTTATAGTGAATAAAATTAACATTATCTTGCCAGAGGATATGGCCTGATTCTAGAGACAAATTATGTTCAAATTCTGATATTGCCATTTACTATTTCTGGGTTTCACAAACTTGAGACAGTGGTGCTGAGAATCTCCCACAGATATTCCTCCCCTACTAGAACCAAAGTGGCAGAGACAGGGGCACCCCAGGAACAAGTTGCATTACTTAAATAATTCATAAAGGAATCTGCACAGTTCAATATAACACTAAGCTAAAATATACACATATGTGCAAACTGAGTAAGACCAATTAGCTTTAAAGTAATTTAAATTATTTAAATAAGTATCTAGAATTTAATTCACAGAAATAAGAAACATTCATATTTTGATTGTAATTCATTGCATTTATTGCATAATGCTTGTATTAGTTGTATATTTCCCATATAACATCAGAATTTTACACCTTTGTAATGTGTCTGCATGAGATTCTGGATTGCTGCTTTAAGTTTCCCTTAAAACGTTATGACACAGAACAAGATTTGGGTACTAGCATTATCATACTACTTAAAGAATATCTCTAGTTTTCATAAAATTCCCTTGGGATTGATGAAATCCTTCCTAATTACTGAAAAGTCTTTCTATCCAGTATGGAAACCACTAGATAAGTGCCTCTCAGAGAATGATGCCTTAGCCTGGAATATTTCTTCCTGGTATCATACCATTGAACAGCAAGAAAAAAAGGAAAATATTTTTATCAAAAAAATGCAAGCACAAGTGCATGTGTCAGTCAGAAATAATGTTGTCAAAGGAAAAGGTGACAGAGTGTGGGACTTTAATTAATATATGTCTGATATCCAACAATTCATTTTGTCACTTTTGGATTCCAAAACAGACACAGTTTAGTAAGAAGAGTCAGTAAAAACTTTTAGAGAAAGTCACAAACTTGAAACAAAGTTGTGTTTTTCTCCCTTGAGAACAGAAATATATATCATTTTTTGATTTGTACATATGAAATAATGTATTCTAAATTGTAGATTGATCTTCAAAAAAGATATTATTTTAAACATATTTTGTAGGAACATTGAACTTTTCAACAAGTTTATGAACTGTTGTGATATGGGTTTTGAAACTACATTTGGTGGAGTGCAATGTGGGCACTGAAGCAGGTATTATGAAAAACAGGCAACACATTTCATATTTACTTTGCTATGTTTAGATATTTATATTTTTATCAAGATTTAATACACAAATAAGTTTATTTTATTTGTAAAACAAAGTTAGTGCGACAAAATATTAAAAAGAATTAAGGGTTTATTAAGAATATTACTTACGTTATTCCATTTCAAAATAAAAGTCGACCCATTAGTCAGTATTGTTATTCATATTGAATAGAAGAGAAAACTAAAGTTCAGTGAAGTCATACGATGCAACTAAGACCACACTAGATTTTAGAATTTGCTCTGGGCTTGAAATGCAGGTCTGCTCATTGTAAACTTTATTACTAAACTTACAACAGTGATTGAGAAAACAAAATGAAAAAGATTTCAATTGAAATATTTAATTATAATAATAGCTATAACTAATTATGTGCTTACTTCCTATGTGTCAGACACTGAACTGAAAGCCCTAAGTTAATTGTTATTAACAACTCTATACTTGGGCTCCGTATTATAGCTGGGAAAACAGACACAGTGGAGTTGCATAATTTTTCCTTTGTTTTTCAGCTAAGAAACAGCAGAATTAAGATTTGAACTCAGGTAACTGACTCCAGTTTATTTATTTATATATTTATTTATTTATTTTTGTATTCCTTTATCAAGACAGTTTTGTGTGTGATATGCCTTGCCCAGTGCATGACATATGATTGGATTACCAAGTAAATGCTAACAAGTGTTACTGTTAAAATCTTGTAGACTTCAATTTTTTTAACAGAGGATATTTTTGTATACTAACAATTATATTGTGTGGAAAAGTATACTAACATTAAAAACTAAATATATGATTTTGTGATATTTAATTTAAATATATTATATATAAAGTATTTGTGTATTTCCATATATAGGCATATATGTATGAAGTAAGTTCTTTCTAGAACTAAGCAAAGAGAATAACAAATTTATCTTGAATGCTATCAAAACCCACATAGAAACTATCTTACATGCCAAAATAACATAAACATTAAGTAATGAATGTTTTAAGAATAGTTTTAGGTTTTTGCTCTAAAAATATATTAATAATTTTAAGTCATTTAAAGTTGTCAGTTTTTAATATTTAATACCTAAGAGGTAAATAATTTTAACATCCAGCATTTATATTTCAAGGAGGTGGGAAAGTCAAATATCTTTCTGGGTCTTGCAATGAATGACAAAGCTCAGAATCAGGTCACCATGGCTCTAAAGACTGAGTAAAAAGTTTCATACCAAGTAGGGGGTTAAAAACTTGTTTCCTGTTTTCCTCTCTTGGGAAAGTGGAAAGACTGAGAAGTTCATCATAAGAGACCTTAAGAGTTGTGAGGGACTTGATTTGGTCCCAAAGTCATTTATCCAAGTTTATTTTGAAAAATAATCTCCCATGTCCTTCCCTTGCCGTGCAAGGAAATTCAATGACACAGAGATTAATTTGTTATTTTTTGCTATCAGTTTTCTCGTAACTGTTATGTGTTTGGAAAGTGATAACAATTACATAGAGTTATTAATTTTATCTTATAGCAAATTGTTTAACTGAGCAAAATATTGACCTTATTATTTCTATTCTGAATTACTTGACAATGACTATTTTTGAAATGCATGATCCTATATTTTATATGCATTGATAACTTTATAAGCTCTTATATGAAGAATGAATTGATGTGTATAATTTTTTTTGCTTGTTTTCAATACAGAATAGTGTTTATAATATTACTGCTAAATAATTCAATTTCCTCATATTTGTTTTTGTAAGCCAGAAGATACAAAACCATAGATGTGAACTCTGTCTGGAGCTTATTATACTTTGCTCATGTAGTATATTATATTAGGATATTTTATGAACTGTCAGGACAAAAAATACAGACATGGATCAATGTTTTATAAACAAAAATGCAAAGTAAGAAATCCTTACTCTTATACAGCATTATGTAGAATGCCACTCGTTCCTCACGCATTTCATCATTTGACCATGGTAACCAAAAACATAGTTGAGAATTAAGCTGTTCCAGTTTGTTTTTGCTTTTTTAACTTCAGAATTTCAAGAACTTTTGCAGAAAGTGTAACTCAGATGTCAAACTGAGTGTCCACACATGTTTTGTTTGATCCAGAAATTTTGGCACACAGATGTCTTTGTTTTTTAATATTTTTGCAATTCTTAAATATTAAGAAACGTCACAAAATATTTGCTTGATATAAAGTATTGTATATTCCATTTACAGAAAACATTAAATTTTATCTAGCCTTTTAGTTTTCAAGTGAGTATTGATGAGGAATTAATGTAGTATTGTATTTAGAAATATGTTTCAGAAATGCCATTCTAAATTTACTGGAGTAGAACTAGACAGGCATTTTTATTGAGATACGTTTTATTTGATGGACTTCTTATTTCCTTTTGAAAATTTAGAAGATATAATCACATCAACCTTCAGTCCTATATGACTGTTAAGGGTGTGTCAGCTTCCTCCTTTACAGGGGCTTGAGCTTGAACATTATGCATCCCTGGAAATCCTTACAATCAATATGTCAACTGCTGCCACATGTAGGCTATGTAATTAATAAACCTTGCGAAGTTTCACTTCTTTCATACAAAAAATGGAAAATTGAAATTTTATAGGGATGCTATGATGGTATAAAATACATCAATATTCTCTGTAAATCTTCTGTGGTGAGAAAACTCAATATGCTATTACAACTAAAACTTTTCATAGTTTATACCTTTTGAATGATATTATTAAAATCTTTGCTGTATGACATCATTGCACAGAAGAATTTGAATCACTGGAACAGTTTTACTTTAGTTTCATATATATGATTCTAAACATGGTCTAATTTTTATCTTCATGAATGATAATATCCATGGGTGTTTTAAATTTTCCAAATGAAGTGTACTATGTCATCATGACCAAGTGTAACTTTCTTTACTTTTAAGAAAAAGTCTAAAAGGGAAGGCCTGGGGCACTCACAGAATGGCTGCAGATAGCTTGTACTTGCTCAATTTTCTTTCTTTGCTCTGTTGCTGGGAATGTTGAAGAAAACAGTTACGAACCATGGTTTCCTGAATTTTTGGCCTAGTCTGTATTCTGCTGTTTTCCCAGAACTTGTTAGATGATTTATTTAGGTGGCTCTGGTAAAAGTAAAGCTTGATTATCATGGAAAAAATTTTTCTTCTGTTGCTCTAATTATTTCACCTCTAAGATTCTCCATTTTCCCTGAAAATCAGGTTTCAATCAAAACTTTTAGAACATAATTTCAGTTTGTATGCAGGCTTTCAGATATTTTCTTCACTTTCTTTTTTTCATTTGTATTGATGGTATACATATAGATAACCCACAAAAATGATTCTTAATGATTTCCTTCTATTACTCACTTCCTCTAATATTAACATCTTACATAACCATCCTAGAAGTGGTATGAACTGAAATTTGACATAGGTACAATTGTATTAACTGTTATTATATCAGCCTTATTTGACTTCTATCACTTTTCCCACTGATGTCTATTTTTTATTCTGGGATCATGTAGTTGAAATTTCTCTTACTTTCTCCTAGTCTGTAATAATTCCTCAGGTTTTCCTTATCTTTCAATGACCTTGACACTCTAGAAAATGATTGATTAAACATTTGATTTTCTTTTATATGGTCTTTCATCATCCTCCCCAGCACCCTGCATCCTTGTGAAGATTTACATCAGGCTCCCTTTCTCTCATTCATGGAATAAGTACATTTAGGAAGTTCTAACTGTACATGAAGCTACATCAAAAAAAAAAAATACATGGTAGAATTAGCAATAATTTACAAAAGAAAGAAAAAACTATATTATGATAATTGGGTAAAAAGACAGCAATGTTAAAAATATCAAGTAGTTGATGCGTCAAGTGAAAACATTTTAACACTTTGCATTATATTCTGAATGGTTGGTAGACATGTAATCTCTTTAAAGTACCTGGGGTGTACATATGAAGAACAGCCATTGCTCACGAAAAGCTGACTGTCAGAGTATGGGAGGCATCTTATAAAGAGATTGCAATAAATTGCCCTACAGTTCTTTTGCTGGTCTGTGAACTGTGTTAAAATAACACATTCTGTACTTTACTTTTGGCCTTTAACGCCTCTATCTAATAGCTCTTATAAACTACAGAGAGCAATGTGATTAAAATGACAAATTTTTCTTCAACTTATAAGTATAAGTGGGAAGAAGAAAAAGTACTCTGGAATATAAAAGTACCTATAACTTCAATTAATCAAAATGTGCATTGTTCTTCTCAGGTAGATATAGGCATATCCATTTGATTGTAGTAAGGAAGAATAGCATGTTATTACTAATATTTGGAAAAGGAAGCTCTGTCATGTTACATTTTCTTTTACTTTCTTAAAAAAGCTCATTTTAAGAGGATTCTTGTGACTCTTCATGATTAAACACTGCTCTATGAGAAAACTTAATCATGCTTCTGAACTTCTGTGATAAATGTGAATTTTCCCAAAACCCAATTTGTTCTGTCATTTAATATTGCCTTTTATATAGGATGCACTAAATGTAAGATGTTGGTGACATTGAAGTAGCACAACACATGGGAATGAGAGATTTAAGAGTCGAGTTCTGATAAGCTATGTGAAAACAAAATATGTCAACACAGTGCTTGAAAAGGAAAACTAAGGAAAGGTACAGATGAAAAGAGGGTGATTCACTCTAAGTATCGTTATTACCCAAATTTACAGAGATCTGAATGTGCTCTATTGATTCCGTTTACTTTCAGGTAGGTAACAGACTGCATTTGCCTTTCTTTACAGTGGAAGCACTTAAGTGCAGCTGTATAGCTTTACTTATAACACTACACACAAAAGGAAGGGTTGTCATGAGAAGTAAGTTCTAATTGGTCCTGAAGCCTCCAAGGAATGTGGCTTAGAGTTGGAATATTTTTTGCCAGAGAAAACAAAGACTAAGATGATGCAAAAATGTTCTGCTTAAACTAGTCAAATACATCAAATGAAAAATGGTTTAAAAAACAAGGCCTCAGTGTACCTAAGTCTGCTATTTGATAATTAGTGATTCTTAGTTTCCTCTTTCCTTCGTCATTCTTTGTCCAATTCATATTCACGTGTGTTCTTATGCTGTATCCATTATAAAAGGCAAAGGACCAACTATTATTTAACACAGAAGAAAATTAACTGTTATTTCAAACGTAATTGGAGCTAATAACCTAACAACAGAAAAATAAAAATGCTGAAGTTGTGGTCAGTTCAAAGCAAGTTTTCTAGGAAGTGCTTCCTGTCTCTTCAATTAACAGAAGCTTTGCCGTCAATCTCATTTGCACTAACAATAGTTAACATAGCTAATTTGTTGTTATTTAAATGCTTTATTTAGGAAGTCCTATGTAGAAAATAGTTAAGGCCCTTTCCACATACTGCAGTCAAGAGTCAGAAACATCCTTTTAAATTTTAGAATAATACAAACCTCTAAAATTCAAGACTGTATTGCTTGGAAAACTAGGCAGACTCAATTTAACCAAATCCCATCTTTTCTTATTTCATTAATTTTCCATAAAAAAAAAGAAAAATCCATGCTAGGAATTGCCAATAATTAGAGCTCTGAGTTGATGATTAAATTGTTTTTTGAATAATGTATTTATAATTGATTTCCAAAGCAGACCTATTTCCTTCATTTTGAAAATATGTTTCATTACTGTTGCTCAATAAATTCTTAATTTTCTGCTTATAATTTATACTTACTCTTTCTCAGCACCTTGCATGTTTTATTTTTTAAAGAGATTTTACAATAAAATAAGGTACAATGATAAAATTGTGTAGATTTACCTTATGACTTAATTTTCTTAACACATGATCTTTAAGGAAACTAATAGAATAATACTGACCATCTAGATGGAGAAATTAAATAAAATTGTACTTGAGCTCTAGAATTATTTTACAGGGTACACTCATGTGGCTCAGTTGAATGAGATACTAGAGAATGAAATATATAATATCCAAGGAATTCAGCTTATGATTGGGACCATGATGAAAAAGATAATTAAATAGATAACAGAAGATGATGGATAGGTAGATAGATGGATAGACAAATGATACATGCATGTTTATATACATACAGACATACATACATTCATCCATACATGCATATAAAGTTTCTTCTTCCTCTCTGTTCCTTCTTTCCTTTCTTAAAAAAAAAAAAAAAAAAAAGAAAAGAAAAGAAATGGAATGCCCTGGCAGTTCAGATGCTGAGTTGTTAAGTAGGACATGGACCATGTAAAAAAAGTCCAAAGAAATGTTTTGGGGGCTATTTGGAGGATCTACCCAAAACAAATAAAAGTGCTTTTTTCCTCCCCTTCCTTCAAAATGCTACTTCCTCCTCTCCCTTACTCTATTTCTTTCTCTCTCTCTTTAAGAATTATACATCAAAAGCATGACTTTTTCTATAACTTTAGATTATGACAAAAAGTGAGTTTTGTTACAGAATGATGACTTTTATTAACTGATTCATTTATTTTAGTTTTTTATGGTGAAAAAAATTGTGTTTAGAACTAGTTAGCTGGACTCAGTTTAGATAATCCCAATTTTGTTGGTAACATCCAAAGCATCATAGTCAGGAGCCAGTCAAACAATATGCTTTCTTTTTTCCATTAAGCCTGAAAAGAGTGTCAACCTTGGTCACCTCAGTGTCATAGAGCTTCTTCATGGCCTGTTTGATCTGAAGCTTGTTGGCCTTGACATCCACAATGAACATGTTACAGTTTTTGGGAGAAACCAAGTGAGCACTCTTTGGAAGTATTTTAGGCAGATTTATTACACGCATGGTCTCAGCTGGGATTTTTTTACCAAAGAGCCAAGCCCCAAGTTCTGGTTAGAATGTGCTTATATAGGATAGAGCAATGCGGGAAGAGAGGAATGTAAATTAGGGGAAGGGATTTCAAGTGCAGGAAGTTCTTTGTCTGCTGGCAAGCAAGCTCAGGTTACAGGAGGTGTCATGGCTTTTCTTTATAGTTGCTGGAGATGGTAGGCAGTCCCCTCCACATTCCCCCATTTTTTGTTTTTAAATTGATGACAATCTGATGAGGAATTGGGGTGAAGACTCGATCTGGCTGTTTCCTGCTGGATGGGGCTATTGTGTGTTGGGGGGTGCAGTATCTTGTACCTTCTGAATATAGAACAGAATATAGTTAGTATTCTTGTTCATCATTGTTGGGGGATATGGGGTTATACTGCCAAGCCAGCAGACATGTTTTGTTGTGACCTGTTAACCATGTTTTGGTGGATGAAATCAGGCCTATTATGTCAGGTAGAGGACAAGGGGAGTAAGGCAGGCTCCCTAAAATGAGTCCCATGGTTCCCAATAGATCTTTAAATCCTCTAATTCAAGTAAACTGAGAAAACTATATTTAGTCCAAGAGAGGCCCTCATTTCTGGACTGGAACATGGAATATTTTCCGTATGCCTCTGGCAATATCTTTAACTGTTTTCTCGTTATCTATTTGTAAACAGCAGTTTGTTAAATTGAACTTAGTGTAAACCCCTCTTTTTCTGCTAATAAGTAATCTAAGGCCAATTGGTTCTGGAGGATTGTAGCTCTCATCTGGGTAGCCAGCAAGTGATATTTCTGCTTCTGCTTGTAATCTTATTAGTTTATTTAGGAGGTAGATGGGGGGTTTGGCAGCCCCAGCTGTCATTCTGTGCCCAAGTGGCAGGGTTATAGGTCTGAATTATTCGCTCAGGTGGCCATTCATTGCCCCATCCGTTAGCATCACCAGTCAAAGTAAGACCAGTGTCTATGCTCCACTTTGGTCTGTCTGACTTAATATAAATTTTATGTCCTAATGTTTTCCCTATAGACTTTCCTAAGAAGTGAAACTAAGGCCTGATTTTGCCAGTGGTCTATATAAGATTGACAGGTAGCAATCCCATGAAAAGGATTTGCGGAGCTGGCAGACAAGGCAACTGAGAGGAGTAAGGCTCAGAGTATAAGAACAATGGACAGATAGACATGGGATCTCCTGGTGGGTTATCAGTTTTCTAAACTTTTGGCGGATCACAGGTCAGACTGATATGAGTGGGAGACAACTGCTGAACAGTCCAGGCAGAGCTATGGTTGGAGGGGTCTCTCCCTTGACTGAGCAATTTGCTGCTCTGATAGGTTGTCTTTGCTCAGGAATGATAGATCCAGGAATTCAGCTCTGTAACTTTAAGGCTTATGGGAGAAGTTAGTATGACAAGATAAAGTCCCTTCCAGGTAGATTGAAGGGATTCTTTCCCAGTTTTTGTTTTTTTTTTCCATAGCTAATCTTCTGGTTTCTTTAGGTTTCCCCTCCCATCTCTTTAATGAAGTCAGTTTTTCCATACAGAGTCTCCAAAGGGAGAAAAAGATTTTATTCTGGCCCTAGGGGTACAGCATTCCCATAGGCGAGCTATGGAAAGAATGTCTGTTCAGGGTAGACTAGTTTCCTGACATAAATTAGCCATAGCCTGTTTGAGGGTCCAGTTCATGCATTCTACCTTTTCTGAACTCTGGGACCAATAGACCATGTATAAGCTCCATTGGATACCTAGGGCCCTAGCTATCTGCTGTATTACACCTGCTATGAAGCCTGGGTCATTGTCTGATTCTATAGTTAATTACATCCCCTATCAAAGGATAATGTCTTTTAGCAGTGTCTTGGTTACTTCCCTTTTCTGTGCAGAGAACATGAAGATAAAACTAAGTGACATCTATCTCCTCTGCTAGATCCTATCTTTAAATCGTTAAAGGAGTCTGGCCACAGCATTGAATTCCTGTTGATCCAGCAAGACCCTGTCTGGCGTTGTTCTGTGCACAAAGGTTGTAGCGTTGTCATTAAGCAGTCGGGTAACAAGGGTTCTAGAGCAGTTTACCTAGGTAAATAAGTTCATGGTGCTGAAAGATTATCTGGTGTTGTACTGGCATAGACTCTGTGGTCTGGGTATGCTCATCATTCTTCCTCTGTTAGATTAGCATGACTCTTGACAGTACTGTCTGGTTTTTAGCCATATTTTCTTTCAGATGCTCCTTGCAGTGTATGGCTGTTGCATCCTTGGGCTTTCAAATTATCTTTAGTAGGTTTAAGATCTCTTCTTTATTTTTAATTTCTTCTCTTTATGCTATCAAAAGTTATTTTCTTATAGTTCCATGTACAATGCAGAGTTGCAAGGGCACATGCCAGTCTGGTATAGAGGTTGATGCATTTATTCTTGCTGAGTTTTAATGCCCTGACTAGAGCCCATAGTTCTACATTCTGGGCTGATCATTCCCCAGACAAGGTTTTTGCCTATATAGTCTCTAGTCTGATACAACTGCATACCAGTATGCCTCTGTCAGTGACCTCCTGCAGTGAAAGGGAAGATGAGGGTACAGGCCGCTGAGAAGGCATATGCCATTCATTCCGCCCATTGCCTTGCTTCATACCTGCAAGATGATGAGGTTCTCCAGCACGTTGTCATGTACTTCTCAGGCAGGTGCTTCAGCTTGTGGATGGAGTTGATCATGTACTCAGAGTGGGGACCAGTGAATACAGTAGAAGTGGCCGTTCTCATAGTGGGCATACTCTGTCTCCATTTTCTCCATCATCTGCTTCCCAAAAGAGCAGACCATTGTGGAATAGGTGAATCTCATGTTCTTGGCCTCTCATACTGGCTGGAGACATTGCGGAAGGAGTTGCCTTCACCTTCAATGTTGGTGTTGAGGTTTGCTCAGAACTTCATGAGGAAAAACGGCATTGGAAGGTCCCCGTTCAAATTGTTCTTTGAGTTTACCCTTCTTCTTCCAGAATTTATTGTATATCTGGCAGATGTCCCGGTCTTCAAGTTAGGGGTCACTGTAGTTCAGGATTGACTGGCCAATGTGCAAGAACAGATGCTTGTTGTACATATCAGGGTCCAACTCCATGGCGTACATGTCAATGCACAGGAAGGCATGTCTCTGGAAGTTGATGGCGTCCTTGAGCACCTCAGGCCATGTACCGTTGTGTCCCCACCTGCTTATGGGTTTTTTTGCTTCGGTGGCTTCCCTGGCTCAAAGCGAATATGCAGGCCAAAGTCAGCCAGCATGGCCGTGTGGTCACTCTTCACAGCACATTCTTGCTCTAGAAGTCCCTGAGGGCGATGGACGGCTTGTGACCCTCCTCATGGCACCAGGGGACGTCCTTGTGCAGGTACAACAGGCCTCTGGATATCGTCTCTGCCACATGGCACAGCTCATTCCATGGGATGACATTCCCCTTGAGGTAGTCCGTGAGGGAGCCCTTGTCATGGAACGCTTGTGATAAGCCATAGCTCCACCTCGAGGTTTGAGTCCTGCTTCTTGGTGGCAATGAACTTCAGCAGGTTCTCATGCTTCATGCCAGGGGTGCTGAAGATCTCCTGCTCATTCTGCCATGACTGCTTATCTTGCAGAGGGAAGACCTTAACAACCACAAAGTTGTTCCTGAGCTGTGCCTTCCATATGCAGCTGAAGCGCCCCGGGGCTTTGATCTCCAGCAGGTGCAGCGGCTTCAGGCCCACCAAAGGGGACGGGGTGCAGGGCCAGGGTCCTTGTGGACATTCATGTGGCTGTAGGGGTTTTGCAATGGCAGTACATCCAGAAAGCCAGCAGGATGAGGAAGGAGGGTCCCCAATGGGCAGCAGCGAGTATTCTAGAACTGTGTGCAGCATGGGGGGGCTTCAGGGCCCCCAGCCTCAGACAAGTGGGTGAAGCGCTCTTTGCAGAAGTTGCCTTCACAGCAGCATTAGAACACCTGCAGGTTCTCCTCGGTGGGCATGAACTTTTGTCTGTTGTAGCAGTTGAAGTCATCCAGCTAGCAGTCCTTCTTGATCAGCTCCATGGTGCCGGTGCTGTTCTGTCAGAAGGCATAGCAGCACCGCTGCTTCTCCTGCTTGCCCTCGCAGCATTTGCAGCTGCTCTGGTTGGTGCGCTTTAGCTCCCAGTTGGCATTGTAGCAGGTGCACTCACAGGTTTCTGTCTCGTCGCACCCAGGGCCCATGCATAGTGATCCCCTGAGGAGGGTGAGGGCCAGCCAGGACATCATGCTTTGGGAGCCGTTGGGCAGGATCTGCTTTGAATTGGCCCCTCTACTAGGCAGTGCTGAGGGCAAAGGCTGTTCCAAAGACCCCAGGGCCATCAAGGTGTCAGGTTATCACTCGAGACAACTTTAGCAGAGGCAGCGCCAGCTGCATGGTATAGGCACTGATGAGGAGCAGGCCTGGCCTTCAGAGCACCCAAGAGCATTCCTGTCCTTCCGTGAGCGATGCCTGCAGTTTACCCAGGCAGCCCAAAGACCCGCTGGGCAGCAGAAGCCCTGGAAACAATGACCTCAGCTTTGGCATCCTGGGTACCAGACTGGACTTGGCCCCTGGTTTGCCATCCCCTCCCTGCAGGTCTTGGCTGCCTCTACATGGCTTAACCAAGGCACAGTGTGATTTTATTTTATGTCCCTTGACACTCATTAGTGTGATGAGAGTGGGGCGCTTTAACATCTAGGTTTTGTCCCAATGCAGATTTGTCTGCCTCTACTTCCTTTTCTGACTTCTTAAATCACTACTAACACAGAACCAGACCCACAGAGGCTCAACCTGGGCATCTTCCAATCACTGGTCTAGTATATGGAAAAACCCAGCCAGGTGGCCTGGGTTTCCCATTAGGACTTTGTAAAGAGTTCTCACTGTGGAGATGATTTAAGGTCCCTTTAATTTGCAAAGAGTGCGGAGTCTTTTGGGATCCATTTTAACCCCATAATTACTTGAGAATGCCTGCAAGGCTTACAAGTATTTCCAAAAGGCAAAGGTCTTTGGTTTTTGTTTTTGTTTTTGTTTTTCTTTGCTTGCCTCTGGCCAAGGTGCTGCTGTGTGCAAAACCAGGGGCCTGGAAGCGTTCTGGTTCTGGGAGGGGAACAGTCAGTGGGATGCTCTCCCTTTGTCCCTTGTCACCAGGGCGGGTAAGGAACGGGCTGGCTCCAAAGCTCGTTGTGCCCCACCGCAGGTACATCTGCCAGGCAGCACAGCTGGGGCGCTGAGAGCTGGTGCCAGAGCTCAAATTTGTAGCCTCCTTGGGCCACGGAGGGAGTCCTGGGTGCGAAGGGGCATGCTGGCCCCCCACCACCGCCGCTGTTGCCCGCTCTCCGCCCCTGCCGTCCCAGTGCTGCAGTCCCCAGTACCTGCCTGGTCTCCGCCCCAGCAGACTTAGAGCCCCCCATCCCACGTGGCGCGCACCCACTGAGAGACCTTAGGCCTGCGGTGCTGGCTGGCCCGCTGTTGGGCCTGCCAGACCATCTGACCCCTCAGCCCCATAGGCAGCTCCCACCGCCATTGCCACGGAAGGGGACCTGGGGGCTTGAGAGTCAGGCTGCTAGGGATGCAGGGAGCACCGAAGCGACCCATGCCAGCGCAGTGTGCCTGGGGAGAGCCTGGCCTGCCGGCCGCAGCCTTTTCATCAAACCAGTGCCTAGTCGCCAGGTGGGCCAACGAGAGTGTACTGGGCGAGGAGGGGCCCAATTCAGGCAAATACTCAGCCCTTTTTGCGCTCCAGCCGGAACAGACCTAGCCCTCATCTCAATCTTTATAGCAGAATTACAGACTCTGCTTGTCCTTTTACATACAGTCCAAGACTGCAGGTTTAACTTAACTTGTCCAAGCTCTCCCAGAAACATTCACACACAGCACTTGCGTTCACACACAGCACTCTCTGGACTCTTTCCCCAATGCCTCTAGAAATCCCCGACCAAGAAACTGCTAGCAATCCCATCCTGACGGAGAGACATCTGGTCTCACAGGAGGTGATCAAGCTCCCTTCTGCCCAGGGGGCAGGACTGATTTTACCTTACCAGCGGCCGTTCCGGTGCCTGATGCCTGATCTTCCCTTTGAGAATCCGGTAGGTTCCACGGTTCAGGGCCGATGGGACATGGATGATCCTGGGCCCGCTAAACTCAGCGGGCTGGACCTACCCACCCTGTCTCCTTGTCTCCCCGGCTGTGGACCAGGGCTTCTCCTCACCGGTGGTCCCAAAGACCAGATGGATGGTTTCCCAGCCAACGCACCAAACACAAGTGTGCTGCGGTCTTCTGTCTTCTTCATGGCTAACTCAGTGATCAGGGAGAACTTGATGATGGCATAGTTGTCAGGCTTGTCTCTCCTGGGTCACTCTTCTGAGGATAATTGGGCTCCCTTCAGAGCAGCAGTATCTTGGGAACTCGCGAGGTGGGTGATGCACAGATCTTTTTCATGTGGCTGTGGAGATTTTCAGCATTGCTTACTTGACCTTGAAAGCTTTGGCTTTGGCTTTGCTTTGGGAGGGCTAGGTGCTTCCTTCTTCGCTTTTGGTGCCACCTTTGTAAAATGGTTTTATTAAAATTTGAGGTGAAGCTGTCTGACTTTGAAATCAAGCAACTCAGAGCAATGATTCAAGTATCGTATCTTTATAGTATCATATGTCTATAGGAAGCAATTGATGATGTATACAGGGACCCAGCAATAATTACAATAATACATGATATTCATCAATCACACTTGAAGAGACAAATACTATACTAAGCATTTTAGAAATCTGCAGAAGATCCAGAATAGTTCTTCACCAAGGAAACCCATATTCTTCATGATAGCTTGACATGATTAGGGCTTATTCATTGGATTCTTATCTGTCATATGTTTTCATTGTAATTCTCTCATGCATTTCTGAGATCTAGTAAGTATTCAACCTAATAGGAAATGAAAATATCCAAGGTTTAGGTCTCTATAATTGCATTTGATGAAAGATCACAATTTTATCATCTGTTTTATTTTTAATGATATTGCTTCTATATCAACTTATAAACATTTCTCAAGTAATACAGTTTTTCACCAGAAAGTTCCAGCATTTATGCTATATTTTAAACTGAGGCTAGGTATATGAGGACTGAAAGATTTTAGGGACAGAAAGGAAGTATTCTAGGGTTTTATAGATCAAAAAATTGAGATTTAAAGAATGTAAAGTTGAGATTCTTCATTTCAAGGAGATCTTAGTTCAGTAATGGGTGCTATATGCAAAGTAATTTATTTACTTTTCAATTTTTATTGAGATGTGCTTAACAATAACATTGTGCCCACGTATTACAATACTTTATAGAGTGAGAGATAATTAAATAATCACTACAGCAATTTTAGTCAATATCACTTCATAAAGTTACCATTTTTTCTTACTAGAGAACTTTAAGCAATTTTCAAATATGCAGTATAGTATTACGAACTATAGTAGCCGTGCCATAAATTATATTCCCAGGACTTACTCAAGACTTATCAGTGGAAATTGTACCTTTTGACAGCTTTTACCCCTTAACCCTGCCTCCAAGCCCCACCTCTGGCAACCAATGGTCTATTCCATTTTTTAAGCATTTTTAATTTTAATTTATTTTAAATTTCACATGTAAGTGAGATAATATGATGTTTGTCTTTATCTCTCTGACTTATTCCACATAGAATAATATCCTCCAGGCTTATCTTTATAAATAGAAAAATGTCCTTCTTTATAAGGTTTTGACAAAACATTAGAAACATAATTGATAAATAACCTCACCACCTAGATAATGTAGGTAAGATTTAAGATAGCAATTTAAAAAAAAGTTAAAAAATGGGTTTCATTACCCACTTTAGAAAGAGGAGTTAATAAGGTATATTTTTAAAAAGTTGAATAACATTTTATATTGGATATAATTTTTTGGGAAAAATTTATTTGAATTTGAAATAACTGTATATTGCATTGATGTAGTAGATTATATGCTAGGCAACACAACTTTTGAATACTTATTTTTATTTGATATTAAATTTATACTTTAAATCAAGAGAAATTTTAAAATAGATTCTATGTCCTTAGCAATAATATACACTTTAGAAGCTTGTGTGATGCCAGATCCATGCAAAAAACATTTTCATGTTCAAATATCCTTGCTTTTTCAGATATTATTGAGGAGTTTTAATAGAGTGTCACACTTATATTTTAAGGATAATCCCAATCTTTGTAATGGAAGAGAGATGGAAATAGAGATATTAACTAGGTGATGGTGTTTGGCATTCTAGTAAGAAATGCTGAGGGGTTTTAGGGAAGCAGACCAATATGGGCAATCTTAAAATATGTTTTAAAGTAAACCAGCAAAGGAGAAATATGTTAGAGATATTTTTAGGTAATTAGTGAGCTCTGAAGATACAAATCAAACAAGTCATTGTCCCAGTTGATAGTTGATGAAGTCACAGAGGAAAAGCTCATAGAAATAAATTAATGTTAATTGGTTACTCATGAACATCAGATTCCATAGCCACCAGTAGTATTGGTGGAATGGAAAGCAAAATTGATGAAAAATAAAAGCTGCATTTGCTAATAAAAGAAAAAGGAAAGCTAGAATGATAATTTGAGGGATAAAGCATTGAGAAGGAAATTTGGTTTAAATTAACCTTTTGTTTTACATTTTTAAGGTTGTACATTTTGCAATCCTAGGGGAATTTTTATGGTAAAAGGAAGACGTTTACAAAGCAACATCCAAAGAAAAATCAAAGAGGACATAAAGCAAGAAACCAAGAGAGAACAGAGTTGATGCTCACTTACATTTATATACTTCAAAAGCATTGGACTTTCAAATGTGTGTAGAGTAAAATATCTGAAGTAAATATTTTTTATGCAAAAATATTTTATATATAAGGGAAATTTTTTGTGTATAGTAACCATCTAAGAATTCAAAATAGACAATCATATATTTAAAAAATTTTAAAATCTCTGAACAAAACAAGCTAGTGTGCAAGTAATTGCAGATTGGAAATTATTAGTCCATATCCGAGGACTCTAAGTATTAACACCAGATAATGATTAACAGATACCTCAAGATTGTTAGATAATTTTAAAATTACTGAGAGACAAAAGCAATTAAGATGCTTAGAAAGTAGAGAAATCTGGGAAGATACCCAACCACATTTGTTGATAAACTTTACTGTCACTTCTCCACATGCTGTGATGACCACAAAGATTGATTCTTTGAGTCACAGCATGCATGTTGCTGTGTATATGTCAGTATCACAAACGCAGTCTAACCATTTTATTTTATAGACTTATTTTGGTATGCTAAAACAAGTTATAGAATTTCTTTGATTCCGGGAAGTGTCTTCTGTTCCAATATTCTTCTCTAGTTTCTTTGTGTTCCCACAAAAACAGAGCAATGCTAAACTAGTTTTTAACATATCTATTGTCTTCTTTTGAGTCAATTGTAAATTTCTAGGAAGTCTTTATCATGACACACCTACGTATAGAAATGTGCAATTACTTAATGATTACTGAACTTAGAAAAAGTAATAATTGCATTTGAGACCCCACTTACTATTGTTTGTTGAAGATTCTGAGCAAACCTTTTTTAATCTCTTTGAGTCTCAATTTTCTTTTCCAAAGATGGAGTTAATCATTCTTCTTTCTTTATTGAGAAATTAGAGCAAATGCTCATGTGTTAACTATGTGTCACTTCATAAACTATGTGCTACATTTCACATAAAAAAGGCATTTTCATTTTATTACCTCTGTTTGTGCCAAGTGCAGATACCGGGTGGCTAAGAAGCCCATTACTGTTATTTGCCTCTGATCAAAACAGGTTAGGGTGAATCCATGTAATTGCAGAATGGAAAGTATTAGTCCATGTACCAAAGTCTCTAAGTGCTACCACCAAGGCAAGTCAACCCAGCAAGCTCTATAGATACCTTCACTTCCTGGAAATGTCTGAGCAAGAGAGACACTTTTGTGGACTCTTCCCTGGAACCACAGTCCATTTGCCTTCTCTGCTTCTAACTCTGAGTAGGATCATTACATAGTCCATTTCTGAAATCTTTTCATAGAGAAAATTATCGAGACAATCTCAAATTGATCAAGCTTTTAACAGAGAAGCTATCATCACTATTGGCAAATGACACGAACTGAGATAATTTGGAAAGAGGGCATGTAATTGATACGTATTTTATTTTACTTTATTTAGTATTGCATGTATATATATATAAACAGATCCTCAGTGTTTACTCAGATGCCTCTTTTGAACTATGCCCATCTCTGAACTCTTCTGCGGGTTATATCTGCATCAGCACTTCACATATTCAAAGCCTGATTAGTCAATGTTTTAAATAAGTTGCCCAGGAGAACTCCAGTGCAAAACCAGGAAATATGGATCTTATATCTTGGAGAAGGTAGTTGTGTGATACCCTTATTATAAATATTTCACTGCTTTGGGGAGAATAGAACAGTAGGATACAAAAGTGAGTGGCTGGTAATTGTGAGGACAGATGCCAGGAACAGCTTAGGGCAGGTGCTAAACTTAGTTTTACTAAGTAATTCCAATTGACCTCAAATGTGGTTCCTCTGGTTGTCCTGCCTCTTGGTGTTCCAATATTCCATTTCATATTCTATGTTCCATCTTTCTTGCCTTCTTTGCTTCTTTCTTTTCTTTCTTTCTTTCTCTCTCTCTCCCTCTCCTTCCCTCCCTCCCTTTCCCCCACCTTCCTTCTGCTCTGCTCCTCTCTTTTTCTTTTGCTAGTGTTCTTGTTACAAATGAATGCTTGTGTGATGTAAGGAGAATACCACAGAAAAATATTTCCAAACAAATATGTTTAGGATCCTAAAATAGGGAATGAAATAATAGTTAGGAGGAAACAGTTTTGAGTAGAAAAGTCCAGCATTTTCATCACGGCACCTGAAACTGTGAGGATTTTCCAATAGATTTTGGTTTTATGAAGATAACTTCTAGACCAGCGTCTCTGTGAAGAGAATAAACTTGTGAATAGAATGTATTAAGAATGGAAGAGAAACAGTACTAGCAGGCAGCTGGGTGGGTGGAACATTGCTTTTCAGCTTCCACTCTAATAACTCCCATACTTCTCTACTCTGCCTTTCCTGTTTGCATGACTAAAATGCTTTAAATCCAGTTAAGGGTAATTGAGTTAAATCAGTTTCCTATCCAAATAACATTAAAGTAATGATGTATGATACGGAAAAAAAATTGAACTGCTTTGTTAACCTCTATTTTAAGCCTAAGAAGTAACCTGATGCAATTTATCCTTCTGCCCTCCCTCTGTGTTTGAGAAAGGAAGCAGTGTTTTGCAGAGCAATGCATTTTTTTCTCCATATGCTCATATCTATCTTCTTCATGTTGGCAAAAGATCATTGAATTTTGTTCTCAAACATCTGAACTTTTACTCTTGCTCTAGAGACTGCCAGGTCCTGTCAGAGTCCATGAAACTAGAACAAGAAACATGGGAAGCAGCCTGCTGAGTAAACATCTAATTAATGTAATGTACTTTTAAAATAGCCATAATTTAAAAAACTTTATTGGAGAACAAGGTGAAATCATTCACAGAAATTTGATTCCATGTCCCCTAGCAAACATGGTTTGGTTTCTTTAAAAATTTCTCTTTAACTAATCATTAATGGCCTGAAATGTAAATGTTGCATTTCATAATGATATGGCTTTTCTTTATTGTCTTGAAAAACTCAGCTGCTTTTGAAGCTCCAAAGAATAGCCTTTGCTTGATGTTTTCTTTTCTTTTTTTAAAAATAGACTCACTGTGGAGCATAAAGTGAAGCCCTAGCCAGGGCTTCCCAGTGTGGTTAAATGTACGGTGCACTACGTAAGGCCAGGAAGTGTGTTCACCCAGGTGATAACGTGACTATGCCTCCTAAGTTGTTCACTGCCGCTGTCCTGCTTGGAATATTATTTGAAAAGTCCAAATAAGACATGTCCTTCACATCAATTTTGTCTGAATGAATCAGACTTTTTCCCCCTTGGTGTATTTGGGAAGACATTGAGGTCCAGACATAGACTGAACTGGTTTTTCATCTGAAAAGAATTAAAACAAAATCACCTGTCCACCTATCTCTGGATTCCCTGATGGCAGAATTACTTTTGTAGTGTTAGGACTTACTGAACTGAAAATGCATGGATAATAAAAATGACCTCTTGGTGGAGCAATTTATTCTTTGAATGTAAAAAAATCTTCAAAGATATTGAATGTGAAGTTTTGGGTCCTTTCATAAATAACAAATTCTTAGAAACACTATAGAAAGTTTTAAACTTGAAAAATAAGTACAATTGTTACTTAACTGTTATCCAGAATGCTATTTTTGAAAGGCATTTATGCAAATTTGAAAATTTCATTTTCAAGAGATTATTATGGTTTGCATATCTTGTAGGTATTTATGTCTGGAAAATTCTCTAGATAGAATTAGTAATATAAAAGACAAACATCTGAGTTTGTGAATATAGTTTTATATAACTATATAATTAAATGGTGATCCTATTATAGAAAAAATGATTTTCCTAATTTTAGAAAAATATTAGTGCCTGTATCATAACTTTACAATGATGATTAATATTTTAAATGTATAGCATAAAGAATAATACTTAACATATATTAAGCACTTAATATATATCAATGATGTATATTTCCAGGGTATTATGGTTCATTAAGTTTTCATGGTAGAACTCAATAACTATTTGCTGAATGAGTCATATTCTTTATTATAAAGCAAATGCTTGGGACTAGGTCATATTGGAAAAAAATATTAAACAAAAATCTCACAAAAGAACAAAATTATTGCCTGAAATTAATTAGGAATGCTAATAGAGAAGAATATACTTGAAAATTATTTTACAAATAGAGAAGATGGAAGGTAATCAAGTGAACTTATTGGTAAACAGACAGCAAATTTCCAAAGGACACATAAATTCAGAATGATCTTCAAGAGCATTATTATAAAGATTGGACTTGAATCATGCCATGACAGATAGTTGAAACATGACTAAATGTATATTGAAAAAGGGATCCTTTCACACAGCAGCCCAGTGGGAGCAATATTGTGGGGAGTGTCAGTCAATCTGTGGATTAAAAAGCCGTCAGTGCAGCTGATCAAGAGTCCGGTTTGAAACTTTAAGACTTAAAAAAAGCTCCTTTTTTCTTGGAAATTCAGTGAATGTTTTAAATTCCTAACTAATATATTTTGTTCCCAATTTAAAAGATGTATCATTAGAAGGGAGATAAAAACAGATAAGGCAAATTAATACAGGACTTATTAAAGTCTGTTTTGCTTGTTTCCTTTTTTCTTGCTTTTCTAAAAAAATAGATCAATTGTAAGCAGTTTTGAATAATCTGCTAGACAACCTTATCAAAAATTTAACTATGACTTTTGTGGTTCCTTTTGGTATATTTATCTTTATATTGAGTAGGAAAACAGAATTACTGGTGTCCTTTTGCTTATTGTATTCTTCTCTAACATTCAAGATTATGATGTTCATAGTAATTCTCTGCCTGGAGTTTAGATAAATTTGTTTCTCCTCTTGAGAAGTTTTAAAGATCACACTAGCTACAATATGCAAAATTAATTTAAGGAAAGAAAAAAATAGAAGTGTTGAGATCAGTTAAAAAACATTTCCATTAGGTAAGAACTCAGGGTGTCTTGGATTATCATGATGACAGTCCGGTTGGAGAAAGTGGATGAATTTATATATAATTGGAATTATAGTTACACTGACTGATTAGATATAGATTAAAGTATAGAAGAATCAGGATGATTTTCGTGTTTATGGATTGAAAATTTAGGTTAATTATAGTGCCATTTGCTGATCTGAATAAGTCTAAAGGAGGTCAGAGTTTCTGAAAGAAAACATAATCAGGAACAGACTTAAAACTCCTTTAAGGATCTATTGTGTCTGAGATACCCAAACAAAATTTTAATATGCTGTAAAACAAAAACATTTAAACAGATGAACTTACTGCTGACAAATTTGATTTGAAAATGTGAATTTGAAAAACATAAGCACATAAACTACAATGAATGCCATTTACATTTTAGAGAACACTAGCAAAACAAAGCAGAGTTACAGGTGAAAACCCCTGAACAAGGTCTAAGTAACTCAAATATTTAGCACAGGTAGTGATAGGCTGAAACTAGGATAGTGCTCATCATAGACCAAGGAAAAGAGTATAAGAGTGAAGAATAAAGATAGAGACCTTGTTCAACAGCATTAGGAATTAAAATGTGATCTTAATGTTATATTAAATATATTGTCAGTAGTAGCTTGTACAAGAGAGTTGATTAAAAGGATGTGGAAGGAGAGGACGTAGAGATAATATAAACAAATTTAAGTGAGAAAAGAAGTATATATAAGAGAATAACTGTTATTTTTGTTTTCTATAACATTCTCCACTAATATTATTTTGTTTAAAATTTTTAATTTATAGTTATTACATTCATGCAGGAAATTGGTAGGAGCTTTGCTTTACCACATGTTAATATCAAGCTTTATTTTTCTAATGATAAATTTCTTTATATGTTGATGATGTTTATTAGGAGAGAAATAAGTATATTGATGAATAAGTTAGTAATATTGAAACAGCTCACTTACAGATTAGACTTTATTTCTCTGAATTAGATGAGTATTTTTAAAGAAAATAATGAATTTTTTTTTCATTTTGTAGGCAAGCATGAAGATGAATAAGCAGGCAGACAGGAAATTAGAGGAGGAAGAAGTATTTTATTTATTTTATTTAGTTGTACATCTTGGATGTCCCACACAGTTCTGGATCATGAATCCAGATACTTCAGATATATGTGGACTATACCAGCTGAAGATTGTGATTTAACTGCTAGGCCACTAGTGTGTGCTAAAATGAATTTTAATGTCTCTTTCGAGTGTAAAATTCGACAGTAATTGAAGCTTAGCCCAGGTTTATATACTTTTACTATTAGATACATTTTGAATGATTGAATGCCTTCCTCCTGGATAACTAGTGCTAAACTAGATGACTGTGTCTAGGTAACCCCACAATGCCAGAAGAAGATGAAACTTCATGCATGATTTATTAGTCAATGCTTCACACTCTGTGGGCTTCTAAAAATGAATTGATTTTTTCACTTTATTTTATTGTTATTTTTTATATTTAAAAAGTTATTTAAGAGAGAAGTTCCAAGATGATGGGCTGTTGAGATCTCTAGCTTACCTCCTCCAAACAGACACAAAACATTACACATTTAACAACTATGACATTTGAAAAGGAACAGAAACCAGGAACTTGACAATTTAAATGACACACACATAAACATTGGAGGAAACCTATCTGTCTTGACATCATGTTACCTTGTATGGAGATCCTGAGGTCCATAGGGAGAGACCAGCTCTCTTCTGAGCTGAAGGGTCTCCCCCTTCACCAGCTGCCCCTACATGTGGGAACTGACCATATATTTCTTGGGAAAAAGTCTCAGTGTGGAATGGAAAGAGAGATAGCCTCCATGCGAACTAATATGCTGCTTCCGTATGGTGTGCACTCAAGTATGACATTACAGGAAGAACCTAAGAGGAAATACCTGTTCTCTCCACCATTAACACACCTATAAAGAACTGTTTGTGCTCACAAGTTATTCCCAAGGTGGACAAACAATGACAGCCAGATTTACAAAGTTAAGATCACTGAGTAATTCACCTCAAAGGAAAGTACAATCTTCAGCTCTCTCAGGGAAGATCTTTTGAAAGACTCCATTAGTCTCCAGCAGTTTCCATCAGCTGGATACTTCATAGATTATCAGACCTAAGGTTTATTTATCAACCCAGTCTGAGACTGCTGCTCCTCTACAGTATTGAGGGGTTTTCACAAGGGAGTGTGCTTTGCTTTTTCATTCTTTCTAGTAATATCTGTGAGGACTGTGTTCTCCTTATGGGCTAGACCCAAAACCCTTGTTCATGACTATGATTCTGGGGGAAACCTCTCCATTCCCTACCCCAACTCGAACCCTGAAGGGTAAACTTTAAAACAAAGTGCTAGCTATAGGACTTGGCAATTCCGATGAGTGCCGAGATTCACACAGCTAAAAGAACTTCAGAATTTAGGATTCGCATCACAGAGCTAACATGTATACTTGAAATAAAGGTCTTTATGTCATAGAAATAAACCTATTGACACAAACATGAAATGCCAAATTGAAAGGAGACAGAGAATTGTGTGCAAAATGATAGGCAAAATAAAATTGTAGGGGTAAATGAATCTAATTGCCACAAAATTAAGTACACAACCTGATAAAAACTTTAAAACAACAATCTTATTGATATTCAGGACAGCATAGAGGAACAAATAGAACACTACATAAAAGACACAGAAAATTATGAGGCTGTTCCAAATATAATTCATATAACTAAAGAACACAATGACTAAACTGAATAGCATAATAGGGGAGTTCAACAGCATTTGGAAGAAACCTCCAATAGAATCAGTGAGTTAGAAGATATGTCAGTAGAATGAACCTAAACAAATTAACAAAGAAAAAAGAATTAAAGAAGCAAAGACAATATATGAAACTTATTGGTGACATCAATAAGAAGAACGTTTACATCATAAGGTTCTAAATGAGAAGAAAGAGAAATGGGCAAAAATTTTATTTGAAGAAATAATAGCTGACAATTTCCTAACCTAAGGAAGAAGGAAACAGACTTCAAAAATAGGAAACGCAAACATTTCAAGCAAAAGAAATACAAACAGACCTATCATAACACATTGTCATTAAAATGATAAAAACACAAGCTAGAGAACCTTAAAATCAACAGAGAAAAAGGAGCTGCATAGCTATGATCCCTCATAATACTGAAATTTTGTAGGCCAGAATAGAAGGATATGATTATTATATGCAAAGTATTGAAAGATAAGGACTTCCAAATGAGGATACTCTACTAGACTATCATGTAGAACTGAAGGAATGATAAAAAGTTTTACAGGAAAAAAAAAATAAAACAGCCATACAAGAAATGCTAAAAGAGCTTCTATAAAATGAGAAGAAACTCTACTTATAGCACCAAGATATCAAAATATAAATTATGAGAGTAGGAGAGTAAAAATATAGACAACTAATGATCTTAAGACAAACTTGCTCTCAAGTTAAAACAGGTTGTAAGCATAGACTTTATGTAACTCAAGGGTAACCACAAGACATAAAGCTATAGCACAGAGATAAAAAGGCAAAATGGAAAACAAGCACACTATATATTCTCTCAAAGCATCAAAGAAGAGAATAAGAGCAGAACAAAAGTACTCTGCAATAACATCCAGAAAACATTATAAATTAATAACTTAAATGTTAGTGTATCAAACTCACCAATCAAAAGGCACAGAGTGGCCACATGGCCTAAAACGTATAGCAGAAATTTCTGTTACACATAGTATACTCATCTAAGTTAGAAAGATAAACATAGACTCAAAGTCAAAGTATGAGAGATAATGTTGCAATCAAATGGTAACTTCAAAAAGGTAGGGATAGCCATGCTAATAGCAAATGAAATAGATTTCCAGCAAAAAAAAATGACAAAGATGGAAATTACAATGATTAAGACATTAATTCAGAAAGAAGACAGATCTTTTATTAACATACACAATGAATAAGGAGTATCAAAATATATAACACAGTTGTGAACAAGACCAAAGACATATTGACAGCAATGAGAATTCAGCACTCCTCTTGCAACAATGGACAAAACAACCAGGTTAAAAATTAGCAAAGAAATAGTAGCCTTGAATGACAAATTAGAACAAAGGGGTTTAATAGACATCTACCAAATACTTCACAGAAAATTTGCAGAATGCAGAATTCACATGATTTTCAGTCTTCTTGGGACATTTTAAGGATAAACCATATGTTGGGAAACAAACAAAAAAATCTCCAAAAATGTATGATTTAAATCATACTGAACATCTTTTCTGATCACAACAGTATAAAGCTATAAATCAATCACAGAAAAGCTGGAAAATTTCAAAATACATGGAAACTAAACAACATGCTTCTGAATGACATTTGGGTAAAAGAAGAAATCTAAGAAATTAAAAAATAATTGGAGACAAATGAGAATGAAGACACAAGCTACCAGAACTTATGTGATGCAGCAAAAGCAGCACAAAGAGGAAAGTCTGTTGCAATCCAGGCCTACCTCAGGAAATAAGAAAAATCACAAATAAACAATCCAACACTACTCCTAAACCAACTAGAAAAAAGGAGAACAATTGAAGTCAAAAGTGAATAGAAGGAAAGAAACAACAAAAAATTGAACAGAAATAAATGAAATAGAATAAAGACAATCAGAAGATCATTGAAACCCAAAGATTGTTCTTTGAAAAAAATAAGAAAAATTTGCACACCTTTGACTAGGCTCAATAAATAAAAAAAATAAATAAAAAAAGAGAAAACTCTAATAACTGGTATTAGAAATGAATGAAAAATGTTACAATGGATACTTCAGAAATAGAAAGAAAAAAATCATATCCTGCTATATATAACAGCTATATGCCAATAGTTAGACTACCTAGAGGAGATGGACAGATTTTGATCTATATTTCAAAGCAATAGTGATCAAACTTGTAGGTATTGGGATAAAAAAGACACATGAACCACTGGAAAAGAAGTTATAATAAGAAACAGGCACACATATATGGTCATATAATTTACAGCAAAATAGCCAAGCACAGATGATGGAGTAAAGGAAGTCTTTTACATCAAATGGTGCTGGGAAAATTGACAGCCACATACAAAAGAACAAGCAGCCTAATCAAAAATGGGCATAAGATTTAAATAGACATTTCTCCAAGGAATATATACAGATGTCCAACAATCACACATTCTTCCTCTCTTATTAGTAGAGAAATGCAAATAAAAACAATGAAATATCATCTCCCACTTGTAGAACCTATTATCCTAATGATTAGAAACAACAAATATCAGCAAAGATATGGATGAAAGGGAGCTTTCACACTGTTAGTGGGGGTATATATTGGTGTGACCTTCATTGAACGTAGTATGGAGATTCTTAAGAAATATTGAGAATGGAGATACCATGTGATTCTATAATCCCACTTCTGACCATTTATTCCCCAAATGCAAAAACGATAACTTGTAGAGATATAAGCGCCCCCATGTTTATGCAGCATTATTTATACTAGCTAACATTTGAAAACTATATATTTGTCCTTTAACAGAGTAATGGATAAAGATGCTGTATATATAAACAATGGAATACTATGTAGTCCTAAAACAAAATTATCATTTGCTTCAACACGGATAGAACTAGAAGAGGATATACTAAATGAAGTACATCAAAAGGACAAATACCTCACTCATATGTGGAATATAAAGAAACAAAGTAAATGAAAAGACAAAATAAAGACCTACCCTTGGGTGTTTGTAATATAACTGAAGTTACCAGAGGGGACTGGGTGGGGGATGGGAATAAGCAGAGGTGGAATTGTTCAATGAACAGTGCTGGAGGACTTTTGGTAATTGATGGTGAGTTAAGTGTATTTTCACATATTTGAGGTGAACCTGTACATCTGGGCTTATATTATTCTGTAAATCAGAATTAACTCAATAAAAATTGAAAAACAAAAGCTATTTACAACCTGTCTGCTCAGTGTCTACCATTTACTTTACATCGCCTCTTGAAACAATTTAATAAAAACGTTTCCAAATTGGTGTAGCTTTGCAAATATCGGCACATGACATGTCTACTTCAGTTATATCTGAAATCAAATTTTGCTTTCATTCTACTTAATATACCCTCATATTTTTTATCTATAATGACACTCAATATTTGTATAAAACAAATAAGAAGTAATGAGAATGGAGCTTGCTACATTTCTTGCCTACGTTGATGACATTTTGCTTATCTGTGGATCAAATGCTAAGTTTCACCTTCAATTTATTTGGTTCTTTGATATATTGATCAAAGTTTATCTTTATAACCACATTACAGATTGTATAGTTCATAAAGTATCAGACAGATCACGAATTCCTTGCGTATGTTGTAAACATACCTACTACAATGTAGAGCAATCTCACTCTGAGGAGCTGAAGATGCATTCATAAGAACTAGTAGAGGAGCAGAGTTTCACACTTTATGCCAAAGGAAAAGCTAATTTGATTTTTTCCATCAAAATTATTGTTCCAATGTATGAGATGCTAGAAACAATATAGATTATAGGAAATGGCAACTTTCTCTCCAAAATAACCAGTTGAAATCTGAAACAAATTGAATGATGAGAGGTAAATATCATAAAAAAATGGTGCATACATTTTTAGCAGATCATCATGAAGACATGAATATCAACTTTCACTGTTTTGGGTTTTTTTGTTTATGAACTTTGGTTAATGGGTTCATATCACTTATGTCATCAAAACCATGATGCTTTTGGAAGTGAAAATTAGTGCTAAAATAACATATAACTATCAAAATACATACAAACGAATTTGAATATTATTAATTAGCTTCTATTTCAACTGAGAGAATATTGCAACTGGTTGAAATACAGTTAAAAATAATGAGGACCAAATAAATTTTAATTATGTATCACCTCCATAATTTTTTAAACAAAAACTTTATTCATTACTGCAAAAATAACTATATCTAACTGTAAAAAGTATTATATGATTTATAATAAAATTATTACCAATGTCAAATAGTCAATGTTTCTTAAGTTGGCTGTAATTATTAATAGTTTTACCATCATTATTTTTCTGGTCATGAATTTGAAATTGACACATTAGCAGTAAGCAGGATATTTGTAGCCATGTATTTCCTGTGTCAAGTATTATTGAAGTAACTACAGACATTCTTTGTATCAGGTAAGTAGAAATTAATTTGGGGCTAACTTACTTTGGAATTAGGTGGATAAATTTTGAATTTATAAAAACATATTTTTATGGAAAATAATGTCATTATTATACAGTGAAGAAGGGATCAAAGACTATATAACCAAAATAAATAGCTGTATATATATATATATATATATATATATATATATATATATATAGTGAAGTCATACACTTATTCATTCCAATATAGACATGGCTCTATGATAAAGTCCTACCATCTAATTTTTATCATGCCATAAAGATGTTAGGGGTTTTACCACAATGTAAATATGTCCTATAGCCTCAAACACCAAATGTATAAGGATATGGAGAAGAAACAAATACTTAAAACATGGACCAATAGCAGATTATGGAAAATTACTACAATTATTAAATGTGTAAAATAATAAAGATAATTTCATTGATGACTCGCCAAAAGAAAATTTTATCCTGAGAAAATATATTCCATAATACAGTGCTTATTATAATGCTCTTCATTTTTATAAGACTTAGATGAGGTAGAATTTATCAAAATTTCAGAAAAAAAATTGCATCCATACTAAAAAGTTCATACATCTGTATTTTACGCATCTCAACTATAATTTTATGCCTCCATAGTAGACAAAAGATCTTTCCATTATTTACAGAAAATTATGTTTTAAAAGTGCTATCATACAAATAAAAAATTAGTTAAAAAACTAGGAAAAGATTATTTTTGAGTGTATTAGATATGGCATGATATTCTTATATTTATCAACCATTGTTACATTGAAATTTTTTGTTCTTTCATCAAATGTAAGTTCATCTTTATCCTTTATTTTGCATTTTTATTTTTCCATTTTTAAAAGAAGATCACCTGGTTTCCGCACATCTTTAATACTTCTATTAGAGCTATAATTTAGGCAAGAACTTCAGGATAGTAGCATAGTCATATTTAGTCTAATTAAGTGTATTCCTGTCCATGACTCAGAAATTGAGATCCTGGGTACATCTATGCTAGAGAAATTCACAGAAATTCCGATTCTTCTGGGCCTAAGTAGTTGAAAAGTGTCTATAATTGGGAAAATATATTGAATGTATGTCTTTGTGCTCTATTTGGTAGTTATATATAATGAACTAGATACCCCAGATTATTTTAGATATCTCTATATACACCTTTAACACATATAACCTAGTGTCCTAGCAGTCTAGTACCCCTTGGGAACAGTCCTACGTACATCACAGACCAGGGGTCACCAATGTGAGCATCTAATTAAAAATAAATGGTGTGACTTCTGGATGGGGAATCAACAGGAAGCATTCCTGGGTCACTCCACACAGATACCAAGGAAAAAAAAATCATCTATTTTCATGAGACAAACACCAAGAAATGAATGGGACTTCAACTGGAGACAGAATTGCTGATGACTAATGGGTGAGACCCAGCTAAGTCATAGTTTTGGACTTGAGACAGAGCTAGGGCATCTCCAGATGTGTGGTGGGATGCAGGCTAGGGATTTCGGGACCTGTTACAGAGGCAGCGAGAGGTGGGCCCAATGGGGATGAGACAAGGAGTCACAGAAGATTTACTTGGGAGGGGGTGAAAACAGAGCAAGTGCACCAGGAGCTGAGCTGGATCCCACATGGTAAAACTGCTGGGTGCAGCCATAACTGGAAATTAGCCAAAGAAATTCCCGGCTTGAACTCTTCCCACAGCCATTTCATGCCAGAGCCCACCACATATTCTCCCTACCACATTTCATGCCCATCGGGTACCCCACCCACAGGATAACAGTGAGAAGGGAGTCCCATATGGGACCAAACCTCAATGCTACCCTCTAGCGCCACCTTATGTGTAGAGGCAATGCTAGAGACTGATAGTGAAGCCTAGGCAGGTCAAACCTATACAATGCCAAGGAAACCAAACTCTCAGAAATATAAGCAGAATTCCAAATATAACAGAGGCACTGAGAAATATTCGTGAAATGATGGATTCAATAAAAACCCAGGGGAAAATCTGAATGTAGAAGACACATGTAAATTGCCTGAAGATGAATGTAGGGTAACAGTGATGAACATACTCATCGGAATCCAAAAATCAGTAGAGGTAGTAAAAGAAAATGTCAGGAAGCAAAGAGAAGAATTAAAACAAGAGATCACACAGGTAAGAGATGAAATGGCTCAATTCAAGACTCAATAGTGGGAATCAATAATAGGTTGGATGAAGCCTCCAATAGAATCAGTGATCTGGAAGATAGGGCAGGGGAACTCAATTAAGAAAAACAGCAAAGAGATAAAAAGAATCCAAAGAAATGAAGACAGCATTCGACCTCTGGGATGATATCAAAAGGAACAACATTCACATCACAGCGGTCCCAGAACAAGAGAAAGAAAATGGGGCAGAAATCATATTTGAAGAAATAATAGATGAGAACTTTCCCAATTTGAAGAACGAGGCAAACCTCCAGATCCAGGAAGCTCAAAGGGTTCCTAAAAACCCAAACAGAAATACACCTAGACACATTGTCATCAGAATTCAAAAACACAAGATAAAGAATTTAAAAGCAGGCTGAGAAAAACGTGTCACAAACAGAGGAGTCACATAAGATTATCAACAAATTTCAAAAATGAAATGCTACAGGCTAGAAGGGAATGACATAATATATTCAAAGTGCTGAAGGAAAAGGATTTTCAACCCAGGGTATTATATCCAGCAAGATTATCATTCGGAACTGAAGGAATGATAAAAACTTTTTCTGACAAGTAAAAGTTAAAGAAGTCCAACACCACAAAAACAGTTTTGCAAAAAATATTAAAGGATGCTCTATAAAATGTAAAGCAACAAAAACAGTAAGGCAGCAAATATTAAAATATTTAATATTTAAGAAAGATAAGAGAACAAAATTTTGGATAGTTAGAATGTGTGGACGACTAATATGCTTTCAAATAAAATTAGGAAGTAAACATAGAACTGTGAATGCTAGCTCTAGGGTAAATACAAAAAATACATTCCCAGGGTTAAAAAATGAAGAAGAAAGCAAAAGGTGAAATCAATCAAAACATAACTGCACCCATCTGACCTAAAAGGAGAAATACAACAAATTCATCATCTGGAGCAACACAGAAAAGACAAATTATAAAATGACCCTAAGTAGCTATATATCAATAATTACCCTAAACATTGATGGACAGAACTCACCAAAAGATGCAGAGTGGATGAATGGATTAAAAAACATAACCCAGGGAGATCTTAAGATGACATTTATGTAAAGAGGGTACCAAGAAGACACAAAGGAAAAAAAGTCAGTTTTTATGAGCCAACACAGAAAAAGGGATTTTCCTGCTTCAGCACTGGCCAAAACAACTTGGAGAAGGAAAGACTAACAGCTGGTTCTACAGGTGAGTGAAAAGCACAGGGACTCTATGAAGACTACAGCAGCAAAGGGGAGCCCTCAGAAAAGGGATCTTCATGGTACAGGTGCAATCTGCCTTCACCTACCAGAACCTAGCTGGAGCTACGCAGGCCGCATGGATATTCTAAAGAGTGTTAAACGGTTATGGTGACCTCCAGCATCCACCCAGGGTTTGAAATAGTAGCAGCTCTGCTGCTTACTCACTTCTCCCAGTGCAAACTGCAGAAACAGACTCGGTAATCTCTAGCAGTGTGAGTTCTGTCAGAGCTGGAGTGGCAGCCTTGATCAAACTGAGCAGGGGAATTTTAGTGAACACTGCTGGCAACTCTAGGCTAACAAAAGGGAACCTTGGAAAGGGGAGCACAGTAGCAGTAAAAGTATACGACCTTTGTCTTTCCCTACCCGCGCTATCATATTCAAGAAATTACAGAGCTTCAACTCTAACCCCCCAGCAACAACCCAGGGTTAGAAGCAGTAGTGATCCTGTTGCTGTCGCCCTTCTCCTACAGAAAGAGCACAAGCAGCCTCCCTAAACTCTAGAGGCACAAATTCAGAAAGAACAGGAGCCACAAGTCTGAGTCAAACTGAGCAGGGTTTCTGTGATTGTTGCCAACGAACACTTGGCTAGAAAAAAACCCAGAAGGAGAAAATTGGAGACAGAAAGAACAGGAGCATACAGGTTCTGAGAACCCTCCACTACACACCTTCAGTGTCGAAGACCCTGGAAGAACAGCCCATAGAAAGGATTTGATCCCGATGGTTTGGATAATACAAGAGACATAAGTACAGACAGCAGATTCAAGTCACATAGCCCCAGCCATCAGTTATCCTAATAAAAAAAGTCTGCCTCCCCCACACCATCAGGCAGCAAAACTACATCATCTTAGACAATCATCACACCCCCAACTCTGCACCCAACCCCACCCAGCAATCATCACTTCCTGACTCAGCAAGGCAAACTACAAAAACCTGTAAGGGTCAAAAATACAAAATTTAAAAAAAAAAAAGAAATTAAAAAATAAACAAGCAAATCAATAAGATTTCAAATCATGGGGGAAACAAACAAACAAACACAACAACACCCTGAAACTTCAGGAAATAGAATCACAGCAAAATTACAGCTCATCAGAAATTAACTTTGAATAAATGGAGAAATGTTTTTTTCCTAACAAATAAAGAATTCAAGTCTGCAATTATAAAGAAATTCAAATAATTAAAAGAAAATTCGGATAAACAAAACAAAGAGCTCGAACAAATATTTAAGTACCAACAGGCTGAGATTGAAGTTCTACAGAAAAAAACTAACAGTAACACAGGATTCAAAGAAGATAATTTATGAAACTAAGAATGATATAGAATGTTATGGAACCAGAGTAACCCAAATGGAGGAATGGATTAGTGATACATAGGAGAGTAATGCAGAAGGGAGCCAAGAAGAAGAAGAAAGAGAAATTAAATGAAAAATAATTAAGAAACTCGGAGAACTAACTGACACTATCAGGAAAGGCAACATTAGAATACTGGAATTCCCAGAGGGCGAAAAGAAACAGAAAGGAACAGAGAGCACATTGAAGGAAACAATGACTGAAAACTTCCCAAATCTAGAACAAATAACAAACATGCAAGTTAATGAAGTAAACAGCACACCGATTTATAAAAATCCTAAAAAAAAAAAAAAACCCAGCACACGCCAAGACACATAATTGTGAAACTATCAAACATCCAAGACAAAGAAAGACTTCTAAAGGTAGCCAGGGGGAGAGGGGGAAAGCAGATAACATACAAAGACACTCCTATCAGATTAATCTCAGACTTCTCAGCAGAAACTCTACAGACTAGAAGAGAATGGAATAATGTCTTCAAAATACTTCAAGATAAAAAATGCCAGCCAATACTTCTATATGCTGCAAAACTCTCTTTTAAATTTGAGAGATAAACTAAGGTTTTTTTCCAACAAAAAGTTAAGAGACTTGCAATCCCAAGACCTCCTCTACAGGAAATGTTAAAAGAGACCCTACTAGCTAAACCAAAGAAGAAAAATTTCACAAAAATATAACAAAAAGTAACAAATAGATCAATATAACCAGAAAACAAAAGTCAAAATGGCAGCAGCAAGTTTTCAAATGTCAATAATTACTATAAATGCAAACAGGTTGAATTCACCAATCAAAAGTCACAGTTGTTAAATGGATTAAGAAACATGACTTAAACCTATACTGTCTACGAGAACTCATCTTAGGTTGAGAGACAAGCAAAGGTTTAAAGTAGATGGATGGAAAATGGTACTCCAAGCTAATGACAAATTCAAAAGGGCAGGAAGAGCTATAATCATTTCAGGTAAGGTAGTCTTTCAACCAAAAAAATTTTTTAAAGATAAGGATGGACATTATTTAATGATAAAGGGATCAATACAACAAAAAGACAACACTTACTAACACCCAAATATACCAAGAAAATATTAACAGATCTGAATAAAGATATTGACAGCAACACAATAATAGTAGGGGACTTCTAGACTCCTCTTTCAGTAAAAGACAGATCATTCAGGCAGAGAATCAACAAAGAAACAAGATCCTGAAAGGGCAAAATAGAAGAGCTGGACCATATATATATGCATATATTATATATGTATATATATATATATATATATATATATAGAGAGAGAGAGAGAGAGAGAGAGAGAGAGAGAGAGAGAGAGAGAGGGAGAGGTGGGGGAGAGAGTAGTTCACCCAAAAACTATAGACTAAACATTCTTCTTAAGTGCTCAAAACAAGTCTCAATAAATTTAAAAAGATTGAAATCTTATCTAGCATCTTTTCAGATGACAGCGGCATCGAATCAGAGATCAACCAAAAGAAGAGAGGAATATCACAAAAGAGTGGAAAATAAACAACATATTGTTGAGCAACCAATGGGTAAAAGAAGAAATGAAAAAGAAATCCAAAAATTTCTGGAATCAAATGAAAATGAAGAAGTAACATATCAGAATCTATGGGATGCAGAAAAGCAGTAAGAGAAAAATTTATAGCAATACAAAATTCAGAAAAAAAGGAAAAACTGCAAATAAGGAACCTAAGCCATCACCTAAAGAAACTAGAAAAAGCAGAAAAACAGAAGACTAAATCCAACAGAAGGAAGGAAATAATAAAGTTTAGATCAGAAATCAATGAAATACAGTTCAGAAAGACTTCAAAATAATCAATGAATGCAAATTTTTTAATTATTTTTTTAATTTTTTTTGTTTTTTGGATGAATAAACAAAATAGACTGGCCATTAGCCAGACTCACAAAAAAGAATAGAGAAAAAATTCAAATAAATAGAATAAAAAAATGATGAAATGAATAATCACAATAGATACAACAGGAATACAGAGGACTATAAGTGAACACTATGTACAACTATATGGCAAGAAACAGAATGACCTAAAAGAAAATGACACATTTCTGCAAAGGTGCAATATCCCAAAACTAAATGGAGAAGATCTAGAAACCATGAACAGACCAATCACAAGCAAGGAAATTGAAACAGTGATCAAAAACTTTCCCCAAAACAAAAGCCCTGAACCAGCTGATTTCACCAGTGAATTCTACAAAGCATTCAAAGAATAATTAATAATTAATTCCAATTCTACTTAAACTATTTCAAAAATAGACGAATATGGAACACTTCCACTTTTTATGATGCCAGTATTATGCTCATTCCAAAACCAGATAAGACTGCACTGAAAAAGAAAAACTGTGGACCAATATCTTCAATGAATATTGATGCAAAAATTCTCAATAAAATACAAACAAATTGAATTCAACAATATGGAAAAAAATCATGCACCATGATCAAGTGGGATTTATTGCAGGGCTGCAGGAATGGTTCAAAATAAGTAAATAAATAGATGTTATACACTGTATCAATCAAAAAGGACAAACACCACATGATTAGCTAAATAGATGCAAAATGCATTTGACAAGATTTGACACCCTTTTATGCTAAAAACCCTCCCAAAATAGGTATAGAAGGAACTTACTTCAACATAATTAAGGCTATGTATGACAAACTCACAGTCAACATTGTACTCAATGGAGAAAAACTGAAAACTTTTCCCCTAAGAACAGGGATAAGACAAACACATTTACTCTCACTATTACTATTTAATATGGTTCTGGAGATCCTGGCCAATGTAATAAGACAAGAAAATAGGAAATGGATAGGAACAGAAGTTAAACTGCCACTTTTCATAGATGATATAATTATATACATAGAGAATGCCAAACAATCAAGTAAAAAGTTACTAGACATAATAGACAAATATAGCAGAGTGAGAAGCCACAAAATTAATATTAAAAGATACGTTGTATTTCTGTGTGCCAACAATGAAAATACAGAAAGAGAACTGAAGAAAACAATACCGTTAAAAAGAAAAACAAAAAAAAATTGATACTTTGGAATAAACCTAACCAAAGAGGTGAAGACCTATGCTATGAGAACTATAGAACATTGTTAAAATAATTGGAAGATAACACAAAGAAAAGAAAGGAAAAGATATTCCATGCTCACAAATCAGAAGAATCAACATAATAAAAATGGCATTGCAGCATTGAATCTTCAATGCTATACCCATCAAAATTCCAAAGACATTCTTCACAGACATGGAACACAAAATAATGAAATTTTTCTGGAACAACAATAACCCAGGATAGCAAAAACTATCCTCAAGGAGAAAACCAACAATGGAAGAATCATACTCTTTAATTTCAAACACTATTGCAAAGCAATAATAATTAAAGCAGCATGGTACTAGTATAAAAACAAAAAGATCAATGGAACAGAATTGAAAGTCCAGAAATAAATGAACATATATATGGACATGTAATTTTTGACAAAAGTGCCAAAAACTTACAATGGATCAAGGACAGCTTCTTTTAATAAATGGTGCTGGGAGAGCTAGATAGTCACATGCAAAATGTTGAAACTAGACCATTACCTAACACCATACACAAAAATTGACTCAAAATGGGTTAAAGACTTAGACTATACCAGAAAGATAATGAAATTATAAAAGATAATGGAGGCGAAACATTATTTGACATAGACTTAAGAGATATTTGGGAACTCAACTCCCACTACAAGGGAAATAAAATCCAAAATAAATAAGTGGTATTATATAAAACTAAAAAGTTTCTACTCAGTGAAAGAATCTTGTATACAAACAAAAAGGCATCCAACTGAATGGGAAAAGATATTTGCCTCTCACAACTCAGATAAGGGGTTAATACAAAGAATACATAATTTGGACAATAAATATACAAACAATCCAATCAAAAAATGGGCTGATGATCTTAATAGACACCTTTCCAAGGAAGACATACAAATGGCCAACAGGTTCATGAAAAGATGCTCTATTTCTCTTGTCACAGATGCAGATCAAAACAATGATAAGATATCACCTCAAACCATTAAGAATGGCTATTATGCAAAAAAAAAAAGAAATAATAAGTGCTGGAGAGGATGCAGAGAAAAGGGAACCCTAATTCACTGTTGGTGGGAATGTAAAGTGGTCCAACCATTCTGGAAAACTATATGGAGGGTCTTCAAAGAATTGAGAATGGAAATTCCACATGATCCAGTTTATTACCCTACTGGGCATTTACCACAAAGACACAAAACCACTTATTAGAAGAGATACATGCACCCCATGTTCATTGAAGCACAATTCATAATAGTTAAGAGATGGAAACTAACTAAATGCCCATCAACAGATGAGTGGATAAAGAAGATGTGGTACATATACACTATAAAATGCTATGCAGCCATCAAAAAAGGAGAGATCCTGCCATTTACAACAACGTGGATTTCCTTGGAGAGAATTATGCTCAGGGAGATTAACCAGAAGGACAGACCTCATATGATAGCACTCATATGATGTGTAAGGAGAAAACAAATAATATCATAAATTAAATAACACTAAAAATGTGAGGGGGGGAGAGAGAGAGAGAGAGAGAGAGAGAGAGAGAGAGAGAGAGAGAGAGACACTACTCCAAAAAACTATGGACTCCTAGAAATGAGAAACAAAAAAGGCAAATCAGAGGGAACCAAAGTGATGGGGGAGGGGTGGTAGAAATGAAAGGAATTAACTGGAAACAAAAGGAGAAAAAAGGGGGAATACTAGTAAACCTACTATGCTATTTGTAAATATAGAAATACTATGTACACCTCAAAACATGCCATTGTCAAAATGCAATATTCTTTCAATGATAAAATAAACATGTAAGCCAATCTTCTGCTGCACTCAGGAAACCCACCTTCTTTTAAAAGATAAACAAAGGCTCAAAGTCAATGACTTGAAGATTTTGTCTACAGACAAATGGTAACCACAAAAGAGCAGGAACACCTATAATCATATCAGATAAAGAAAACTTCCATCTAAAAAACGTAGCAAATGAATGAGATGGACCTTATGTAAGGATTAAAGGATCAATCCAGCAGGAGACATTACATTTATTAACATATATGCACCAAATGAAGGAGTATCAAATTATGTCAAACAAGTATTGTTAGACTTGAAGAGAGACAAAAACAGCAACACAATAATAGTGGGGTACTTAAACACCCCACATACAACAATGGACAGATAAACCAGGCAAAAATATTAAAAGGGAAATAACCACTTTAAATGATCATATGGAACAGATGGTTCTAATAGACATATACTGAGCGAGCACTTCACCCAATGACTACAGATTTCAAATTCACTTTCTTCTCAAGCACACATACAACATTCTCAAGAAGAGATCATATGCTGGAACACGAAATATCTCTCAACAAATTTACTAAGATTGAAGTCATACAAAGCATCTTCTCTGACCACAATGGTCTAAAACTGGAAATCAACCACAAAACAAAAGCTGGAAGACCTCAAACCAATTGGAAACTCAACAATATGCTCATGAAGGACTCTCGGTAAAACAGAAAATCAAAGAGGAACTTAAAAAAATACTTAAGACAAATGAGAATGAGGGCACAAGCCACCAGAATCTATGGGATGCTGCAAAAGTAGTACTAATGGAAAAGTTCATCTCAATTCAGGCTATCTCAAGAAACAAGAAAAATCATAATAAGCAACTTAACTCTATATTTAAAACAACTAGTGAAAGAAGAAAAAATAAAGCCAAAAATCAGCAGAAGAAAGGAACTAATCAAAATGTGAGCAGAAATAAACAAAATAGAAAACACATTGACAATCCAGAAGATCAAGGAAACCAAAAGTTGGTTTCTTGAAAAAATAAACTAAATTGACAAGCCATTGTCTAGACTCACAGAAAAAAAAGAGAAAAAACTCTCATAACTAGAATCATAAATGAAAGGGGAGAAGTTACAACAGATATCACAGAAATTCAAAACATCATAAGGGACTACTATGAATAGCTCTATGCCAACAAAATGGACAACCTTGATGACATGGGCAATTTCTAGAAAAGTATAGTCTACCAAGACTGAACCCAGAAGAATTGGAAAACCAGAACAGAACAATCACAAGCAAAGAAATTGAACAAGTAATCAAGGACCTCCCCATAAATAAAAGCCAAATATCAGATGACTTCTCTAACAAGTTCTACCAAACCTTCAGAGAAGAATAAACACCTAATATTCTCAAGCTCTTCCAAAATATTGTAGAACAAGGAACTTTCCCAAATGCATTTCATGAGGCTAATAGCATACTGATGCCAAGGGTCGATAGAGATGTCACCAACAAATAAAATTAAGGGCAATATCTTTAATGAACATAGATTGCAATAATTCTCAACAAAATATCAGCAAATGGAATTCAATAATTTATCAAAAAGATCATCCATCATGGCTAGGTGGGATTAATCTCAGGGATGCAAGGATGGTTCAACATACATCAACCTACTACTGTCATACACCATATAAAAAAGAGCAAACAGAAAACTCACATGATCATATCAATAGATGAAGAGAAAGCTTTTGAACAGATCAACACCTATCTATGATAAAAAAATCCCTCCATAAAAGGGTAATAAAGGTTCATACTTCAACATAATAAAGGCCATATATGAAAAACCCACAGCCAACATCTAAGTCAATTCTGAAAAATTGAAAGCATTTCCTCTTATCAGGAAAAGGCCAGTTGTCCACTCTCACCACTGCTTTTTAACATTGTACTGGAGGTCTTAGCCAGAGAAATTATGCAAGAAAATGAAATAAAAGGAATCCAAATTGGAAAGGATGAAGTAAAACTCTCATTATTTGCAGACAACATGATTATATATATTTAAAATCCAAAAAAAAAATCTATCAAAAATCTTTGAGAACGCATCAATTAGAGCCATAAAGTGGCAGACTACAAAATCAATGCACAAAAACTGTTGTATTTTTATTTGCAAACAACACGCTATAAGAAAAAGAAATAATAAACATACCATTCAAAATAGAAGTTAAAAAACATTAAATACCTTGGGCATATATCTAACAAAGCAGAAGATATGTACAATGAAAAATATGTCCTTCTTAAAAGAAATAGTGGAAGACACGAAGAAATAGAAAGACATCCCTTGCTGATGGCTTGGAAGAGTCAATATCATTAAAATGTCCTACTTACCCAAAGCAATATGTAGGTTTAATGCTATCCTCATTAAAATCCCTTGGGCTTATTTCCGGGAAACAGAACTAAAAAATCTTAAAATATTTATGGGACAACAAAAGACACTGAATAGCCAAAGCAATCGTTAGAAAAAAGAATGAATCTGGAGGGATAATTTTGTACTACATTACAAAGCACTAGTGATTAAAACAGTATGATACTGAAATAACGACAGAGGCACAGATCAGTGGAATAGAACTGAATCATCAGAAACTGACCCAGTCACATGCAATCAGTTAATCTACAAAAAAGAAGTCAAAAGCATTTGATGGAACAAATGGTGTTGGGTAAAATGGAAAGCCACATGCAAAACAATAAAGTTAGACCACTTTCTAACACTATTCATAAAAAACTAACTCAAAATGGATTAGAGACTTGGACATAAGGCCAGAAAACAAAAAGCTCTTAGAAGACAATATAGGAAGGACTTTCCATGACATCAGTTGTAGAGAAGTCCTTGGGAACTCAACTACACCATCAAAGGAAATAGAAAGAAAAATAAACAACTGTGACTACATCAAACTAAGGAGCATCTTCACAACAAATGAAAACATCACCAAAGCCAAAAGGAAACCTATTCATTGGGAGAAGATATTTGCATCCGATTTTTCCGTCTAAAATATGCAAAGAACTCATCAAACTCAACAAAAGAAGAACAGACAATCCATTTAAAAAATGGAAAGAGGAATTGGAGAGACACTTTTCTGAAGAGGATATATAGATGGCCAACAGGCACATGAAAAGATGTTCCTACTCACTGGCTATCAGGGAAATGCATATTAAGATGACAGTGAGAAATCACCTCATACCTGAAAGACTTGCTAGTATCCAAAAGTCTGGAAACAACAAATGCTGACAAGGATGTACAGAAAAGGGCAGTTTTGCACTGTTGGTGGGAGTGCAAATTGGTGCAACCCCTATGGAAAACAGATTTGAGTTACCTTAAAGAGCTCAAGATGAAAATCCCATATATTCCCATCATTCCACTTCTGAGCATCTACCCAAAATATACAAAAACACCTATCCACAGAACTGTATATACTATCATGTTTATTGCAGCCCTATTCACAATAGGTAAGAACTGGAAATTACCTAAGTGCCCAACATCAGATGAATGGATATAGAGGATGTGGTACATATACACAATGGAATACTACACAGCCATTAGAAGAGATGAAACCCTGTCCTTTGAATCTACTTGGATGGAACTAGAGGGGATTATGCTAAGTGAAACAAGTCAAAATATGTAATATAGATACCAGATAGCCTCAGTGACAAGTGAAATGTGAGGAGACAAAATAAAGGAATGCAGGAAACATAACCAACTCCAAACAATTGCGACAGAACTGAGGTTACCAAATGGAAAGGGGTGGGAGAGAACAAATGGTGGTGGAGCCCGCTGGATAGTGTGAAAGAACACTTGGTAATTTGGTCCAGTGCATGGTGTGTAGAAATAAATCTATGAAATGTGGAAACTATAGATAGGAAATTATTTTAATGTGTAGAATAATTATTACAATAAAAAATGAAATATAAATAAACAAATGTGGTGCTTCTTCCTCTTCATTTTCCTTGTCTCCCTACTCTCCTCATTTCTGCTTGCATATATAATTTAAAAAAGTCAAACAAAATATATACAGCATTGAATAGTTAAATAATAAAATTTTTTTAAGGATAGAAGTGATTTAGTTGTGGGCTTAATATTCACGTGTTGATTTACAGTGATGCATATCTGTGACTTTGAAGTGGATATCTAAGCAGGTAGTATTGTAGGCAATATTGGCAGGCACTAAAAGTATTACTAAAAGGTATATAGTATAGAAAAGTTTCACTATTCTGAAAACTAAACAATATAGAATACAACTAAAAAGTGTAAAACAAAGAGTAAAATGGGATAGCTCTTTAATGTTTAAATTTGACTTATTTTTCAATCTATGTAATTTTTAATGTACATTTGAATAACAATGGCATACAATGATTTTCACTATCTATAAATAGCATGTGTTTAACTTGTCATTATCCAAATATTTTGAGAAAAAATTACTTAACTACATATATTTTTAAATGTGCAAATTTATTCAAATGTACAATGTAAGTATTTTGTACCAATTAAGTTTGAAATACTTGTTAAAATATCATTAGAGAAAATATTATGTAACTTTTTCATTCCTAATAACAAATATTTATTCACAGTTATTATTGAATACTTAATTCTATTTTTAGCTTTGCATTTTTTTACAATTCAAATCTAGCTGTAAAATTTAAAAAAGATAGCAAATAATTATTTTCTATGGCAACAAGCTGAACATCTATGCAATTGCAAAGGAGTCTTTTTTATATAGTAAATAATGAGGAATACCAAATAAAAACTCCAAAATATACGCAGTGTAACTCATTTTCTATTATGTTCTCAAAACAAGGTAAAAGGGCTCATTAAACAAAAAACTTTATCATGGATATAATGCTCAATAGAAATTATATCCTTCAATCTTGGCACAAAATGTCATCTCTCTATGAATCATCAAGAAGAAGCTGTACCAAAAAGATTGTCTACATCACTGAGACAACAAACCAAGTAAGCCAAAACTTAAAGCAGAAGATGACATTATAGTGATGTATTCTTATAGGATCTATTAGTATGAAAGGAGCCAGTGGGTTGGTTAGACAGAACATTCCTGTAGAAGAGATTAGAAATGATAATGTCAAGTGGTAGGTGGAAGAGATTTCTAGGAATGGAATAAGGAAAAGAAAGCAATACAAGTAGTTTAAATAAAATTAAAATGTCAACTGTATTTTATGATATACAGAATTAATAAACAACTGATATAGCCAACCAGGAATTTATTGTTGGTCTCTGAAATAGGTGTCTTCTTTAGTATGGTATAAAAGCTTAGAATAAGAGAAAAGACAACAAAAATACATGGGGTCAGGAAAACTTAAATAGATGTATTTGACATATCTTTAAATGTGTGTCTTGGCTTAGAAGTTCTTTACTTTGGAGGTTTGCCTATGCTATTCAAAGACCTAATAATATTGTCTTAGGTTTATTACATTCATAGCATGATGTTATGAATTTGCCCTATATTTAAGATTCCCTAATATAGGAAATTATTAAGGGAGGATATGCCAGACTTTACACACCCTGTGAGATTAATTATCCTATCAGATTCAAGAAAATATACTGAGACTCTTAATTGGGTGAGTCTGTTTCTGTAAACAGTATTATCAGCATAACTCATGTTAATTCAATATGGAATCAATGATTTGAACACTTTTGTTTACTAACACTTTTGGTACCAGGATTTGACGTAAATGAGAGTAAGTTAAGAAGTATTTATCAACGGTAATAGGAAATCATCTTAATTAATTCTTTTTGTACAATTCTTTCCTGCTATCTTGAGAGAAATAATGTCTTGTGCTGTCATGTAACAAATAAATTCAGTGACTCAATACTGATGAAATTGGACTGGTAGAATTATTATTTCTCTAAAATACATTGCAATAAACAAGTATCATACCTTCCGAATGATTTTCTAAAGACTCAGGGGATTCTTAAATTTCCATTATAAATTTCCATAACAGTCACCCGTAAAAGAGAAAGTCATCAAGAAGGAATGTGCATTTTTTACCTGGGAGAAGGGGGAATGGCTCAAATCTGTATATATGCCACCAAGTCAGGAAATGAAGTTGAGATTCAAGGTAATGCTGGCCATCCATTTAAGCTTAGAAATTCATATGTACATTCTTAATTAAATTATGAGAAAGTGTAAGAGGAAAGAAATTTCTAAAGGTGAAGTGAGAAAGACAAGTGAGTCCTAATCTGATAAAGTCAAGTCTAAAGAGATGAGTTATATAGTTATAGAAAAAGAAAGAAAAATCATGACACATTTGTTTAAAATTTTGGACTCAAAGAATCTTCAAGTGTTCTGTGCATGATTTCACATTTGCTTGCTTGTTTTATGGTAATTTCTATCAGTATATGTGAATCAATACTTAAATATTTTGGAAAAAATTATGCTTTAGTCTAAATACTTGGGTATGGGAGGAGATAAAAAAATAGCTTTTCCTTCATTAGTGTATTGAACAAAAATGTACTGAGCACTTACTCTGTGTCAGACTGTTCTGGGGTACAAAAACAGTTGTAGCTCCTAATTACACCAAACTTACATTTTAGTGAGGAAAACAAAATAAATAAGCAAATTTATTTAATAAAATTGTCATTTTAATTTTGGTAAACGATGAGAGAAATAATGATATATGACAGACTAAGTGTCCTTGTCCCAAGGCCAGCATTGTTGTGGTGTGGTGATGGATCTGAGAAGACTTCATTCTAGTCTGTCAATATCCCCAAAGCCAAACAACTATTAAGAAAGTAGGCAAATCTCTCAGAATTGATAATAATGAAGAAACTCAAAGTACAAGAGACTTGGAAATTTGCTTTATCAAGTATTAGAAAGTGTGAATGATTTCACACTGCAGAAATATGTTGGTTAAGAGTTAGACTGGGAAAGAGAATTGTCTGTAAAGAACCACATAGGAATGTCTAGAAGCTTAGAGTACCAAGGATTATAATTCTACTGAAACTACTGTTTGATTTATTCACATAGCTGTACTCCATAGTTTGCTTAAATGCTGTTTGTGATTATGGATTTGAATAAAATGAGATAATTATGTTGTAATAAGAGATTTGTATTGGCAAATATATGTGTATATATATATATATATTATTTTTCTGTAAAAAACACCTCCATTATCTATAATTTTGTTTTAACTGCGTTTTACATTTGACAAAAGTAAAACAAAACTTTCTGAGGAGAAAATAAAGGTGGTAGCAGAAGTGTCATAGAATAAGTAAAAATCTATGACTAATTGGTAAAATTCTTACTTTTGTTTAATCTTGTGCCAGAGAAAATTAAATAGAAGTGAGTGTGCTTTGTATTATTTGTGATATACATGAAAAAATTTGACTTTCTCCTCTGACATTAGCATGGAATATGTTATCCTTGCCCTTGCCTTCCTGCTTTTGTCACTAAATCTTAGTTCAATATTCCCTACTTTTTACTGTTTTTTTCAATGTATACACCACTTTATAGTAATTTATTCTATATTTTATAAAGTCTTTTTTAAATGGTGTTGTGAAATAAATAAAGACAAGTTTATGTTTGCATAACCTTGTGTTCCAAATGGTGACAGAGAGCTCTTCACACCAAAAAGTTGTTCATTGTCTAACACAATGTCACCACACAAATGATCCACCCTTCCTTCCCTCCATCCTTCCTTCCTTCTTTCCTTGCTTTCTTCCTTCTTTCCTTCCTTCCTTCTTCCCTCCCTCCCTCCTTTCTTCCTTTCTATTATCCAAAATTTGCTAATTGACTAAAGTCACATTATAAGTGCTTCACCTAACACTTTTTAAAAACAATATTGCCACTATAAAAGGAAATGAAAAATCTACATCAGAATTCAGGTTACCAAACATAAGAGGTTTAACACTTAGGCAATAAATTATACAAGAGTTCAATAAATCACTGTTGTTATTTAGAGAATATATAGATAAGTTTTCTATTTTCTAGATACTGACAAGTTTCTTCTGCACTCTGATATTTGAGTTTTATTTTTCTTGGAATATAGGAAAGAAGAAATGTTTCTATTTTCTATTTTTCTTACTTCTCAACTAATGCAGTGATTCAGAAAAAGGAAGCTTGTCCATGCTTACTTTATCACACATTGGATGAAGCATGACAGAATCAGTAAAAAGTATATCTTCTCTTACCTGTTGCTTTGTTTTTCTGAAAATAAACAGCCCTCTTCTAAAAGAACAGATTTTAGAGAAAAATAAGTGATTTAATACTTCTAAAGGAGCTTCAAAAAGAGCACATTCTTTAGACCAAACCATTGCCTTTTTAAATATAAAAGATATAGGAATAAGTCTTCTGAAGCATTACGTAACAAGCTATCTTATATTTCTGGGAGACAAGACAATGAAAAATGTAGGAAATCCTAATATAAAAAATATTAAATGTTCAGACAGTGAGAAAATTTTCCAGTGAAACATTTTTTAAAACAGGATTTTGAAAGATCCCCTTCAGAGAAGAAGAAAAAAATCTTAAACATTTCATGGACAAAATATTTGGAGTATACTACATTATATATCTCTTGTTTAGATTAATGATAGACAGAGGTTAAATACCTTGAGAAGTGCTACAGGAAAAGAAGTGATTACTTTTGGTATTAGCATACTTTATTGAGGTTTTATCACATTTCTAATTCTCTGTAACATCTTTTCATTCAGCAAGAAGCCAGATCTGTTCTAATTTCTTGTTTCCTGACCCAAAGCATAAGATTCTTCAAGAGATAAATTTCTCTCCTGGAGAAAGTCTAAGATTATTAAAGAAAAGATTATATATAGTGTTATAAATGGGAATAAAGAGTTTTGAACTGAAGTATAAGTGTGAAATTTTCCCTGACTGGGAAGCAATCTTGAAATTAGTAAAACAAGGATGCAGAGATGCATTCTCATTCATGAATTCATCTAAAAGATGGCCATTGCATGGTAGGCACCTAAGTCTCAAAGCTTTAAACTTTAGAAAGATAAAAAATCCTATGACCCAAGCTTAGAGCAGAAGCCATGGAGTAGCCTGCCATAGGGGATCACATATTCTGGGTCATTGAGGACATTAGCAGTAATCATGGTGAACTACACAGACAATGCTTATGATCTCAGATTATAGATGAGCAGCAGATAGATTTTGATAAGATAAAAATTCTGATTTTCCAGTCAAACTAGCAAGATGGGTAGCTCACAACTGAATTTAGTTTGACTTTTAAAATAAATATATCTTGTACACTTGTGTTTATCAAATAAAATTCATTCCACTACCTATATTTTTATCAGAATTCCCTATTTAAGTAACAGCATAATACATATTATAAAAGCATTTAAAGTGTTCAAAATAAATGGAAATAATTCTACACAATAATTTACAAATAATTCTACACAATTTTACACAATTTCAGTTCTTGTGTGCTTTTGCAAGAATTTACTTTGCTGGAAATATATGTGCCACAATGAAGCATTCCTCTCTACCAGTAGCCTAAGGGAGAGACCAGCAGAAGCCTGTTGAGTGATGCTACTATTTTGCAAATACTCCAATGTCTGGGAAACCTGCCAGGACCTACTGCTGGTACTTTCTTTGGCTCAGAAAAGGAGTTCCCTTGTTTTTAGGTGTCCTTAAAACAGAAATTCTACTAGGGAGATTAGAACAAAGGTTGAAATATTCTAAGCTAGAAGATATCAAGACATCTGTTAAAATACCTCCTAGTTATTAACAGTATTTTTGGAGCTAGACTTCTGGATTCCAGTCTTATGCTTGTTGCTCAATTGGTTTGTGCAAATTACTCCAGCTTCTTCATCTGTAAAACAAGGTTAAAAAAATCTTATCCACCTCATAGAACTGTTATGAGCATTAAGAATGTTAAACTATGTGCAATTCTTAGAAAAGTACCTGACACATGGTACTAGGCACAATTTAGTTACCATATATGTATATTTAGGAAGTAGAATAAACTGCATTATTTCAAGATCTAAAACCTTCTGCTTCTATTTTTTTTTCCATTTTCTGTAGTGCAAAAATAAAATGCCCAACATTTATTCTATTATAATTGCGTAAACTGCATCTGAATTTAATGTGTTATAATCAATATATTCAGTCTTTAGAATGAAGCAGTATTCAAGATAAAAGCTGAAAGTCAGAAGAAATATCCACTTACAAATGTAGATGTATGGATGAGTCTTTCTTTGAGTAACATATAACTGGAATCAGTAAATATTAAAGTCTGCAAAGCCTCTGAAATACAGTGCAGTAATACGTCACTGGAAATCACATTTTAGTATGGAACAAGACGTTCTGAAATCTATTTAATAACTTACAGCTCTATTGCAGTGCATCGTCCCAAAGAAATTTAATTCAGGTCTTGCAATAATTGTGATTCTCAGGGAAAGTTCACAGCTCACTGGCAGTCAAATGAATTTCTGTTTGTGAAGTAATTTAAGGCTATTTCACTTGCAGTAAAAGAATGAATACTTTAGATAAAGTTTACTTTTTTCTTTACTGCTACAACTTTATAGGTTTTTACATTTTCCTTTAAAACAATAATTTTAAAATGAAAATATGTAGGACTATCAAATCATGATACCCACTTTGACATTATTAAAGAAAATCAAACTCTGAAAACAATAATGCAACACTTTGAAGACGATTAGGTTATTGTACCATGCTATTAACTTTAAATAAAAAGGATCACTCACATGTGGCAGATATCTCAATTTAATGGAAATTTTGTTTAATAAAATGTCCTTTTCAACACATTTGTTTCCTGATATTTTTAAAAGGAGGATATCAGTGGAAATACTAAATTTAAGAAAACTATAAAATGTCCTTCCTAATAAGGGGCAATTATATTAAAACAATTTTCTAAATTTTAAAGAAAAATCTCAAGTTGAAAATTTATTTTTTAATATTAAATATCAAAATAGCTGAGATTTACCCACAAAGATTTTTGTTTTATATTAATTCCATGTCCTTGTATAGTTAAGCAAAAATGAAACAATTCTGAAATAAAGTGGTACAATTAATTGGAAAAGTATTAAACTGTCACTGTAAGAAGCAGGGAAAAACAAAGTATAATAAGCATGGTAGAAGGATTTATCTAATTTTCTTGACAATAGCTGTTATACGTTTACATCTGGAAAAAAATACTATATATAATTGTAGGTTTCAATTGTTTTACAAAATAGTCTACCCAGAACTTGTTGACAAAAACTGATAAAATTAAAATGTAGGTAATATTCAAGATAGTGATTACAGAATTGCTGAAAGTAAGGTATCATTATAATACAGGACTCACTAATACCTAATGAGATTGCACTGTAATGACTAAAATATAGAAATACCTCTTACTCTGGGCGTCTATTTCAGGAGAATTCCTCCTATAGCAGTTTATAGTAATTACAGTATTATTCAAAAGATTTTGCACATGTTTATTTTACTTATTTCTGCCAGATTTACTCTAAAGATGTTAATTCATTATTTAGTATTCTTTCATAACCAAGTAATAGGCTTAAAGAAAAATTGAAAATAATGTCAATGTTGTACCATAAATATAATCAACCACATTGTCATTGTCTTTAGTCCTCTAGTCATTATGTTTCCCTCCATCCTGTTTAGTTTTTGTGTTTTTAACCTTTGTTTTTACAGCACTCAATTCAATTCAGAGAAAGGCAATCTTTTTTAAACATAAACAGTTTGCCATTTTATTTACTTTTTAATGTACAATCCTGCAACATAAGTATATTTGTTGTGAAACCTTTACCACTAACCATCTCCAAAATTTGCTCAACTTCCCTAACTGAAATTTTGCACCCATAAAACACAAAATCCATTCATTCCTCTTCTATAGTCCCTCACAAATACCATTCTGCTTTCTGTCTCTGTGAGTAATAAGTAATATAATTAAGTGGAATCATATATTTATCCTTTGGTGATTGACTTATTTCATTTCACATAATGTCTTCAAGATTCATCCATCTTATAATTTGTGTGAGAATTTCCTTCCTTCTTAAAGATGGAATATAATTCCATTGTTCATTGATATTTCTATCTAGACATTTCGCACATACCTCTAACTTCACAGCTTAAACCTGTTTTAATGCTATGATGTAATTTTCCTTCCACAAAATTAATTTAATAATGAAATCCTGTTACTGAGTATATTTTCTCTTATTATCTCATCAAGCTACACCTTATACATTTTTATCACACAAGCATATATGACATTCCACTTGTCTCCATCTTCAGTGTCATCACCCAAGCACAGCTTTCATTGTCTGCAAAACAGCTTTCCAATAGTCTCTTCATGCATCCACCTGTCCTTTCCAAAGTATTTTAATGATACAGCTAGAAAAATATTAAAACAAAAATCAGCTTTGTCAATACTGTGCTTAAAAAAAGCATCTTACATTTTTTAAAACCAGAGTATATACTTGGTCTTTCTTCCATCTACTTTTCTAACATTTGACTTTATTTACCAGTATATCACACCAACCCTCAGTCTATACTTTGAGCTGAGTGTTTTCCTAACCACTTGTTTTATGCACACAGATAATTATCTTTGCAATATTCTTCCTTTCATTCCTTACATATATTTCTATGCTTTGATAAATTCACTCCCTCAGCAAGGCCTTTCATAACTATACTATTAAATCAATCCTTACTTAACTCACACTATTTCAAGCGCAGCACACTTTTTGTTTCTTTAATAGCACTCTGTTAATTTCTAATATGGTCATTTTCTCATTCCTTTCTTTCTGCATTGCTCACTCAATAAACTATTATCTCTACAAGGGTAAAACTGCCTGTTGTCTTTTTTTCCCTTTATGTCTTTAGCAGTTAGCTAGCTCTTGGTTTATATTCTGGAATGATATATCGGCTAGTTTATATTCTGGAATATAGTGCAATAAGTTTTGTTTAAACTTAAGACGTTTTAGAAACAGTCTTCATAATAAAGTCTAGGAATTCAGAAATTTGAAAGATCCACTTGGTCATTGAAGAAAATCTAAGAGGAGTCAATTATAAGAAAGAAGTCTAAGCAAGCAAGAGTATACTAGAAAGTGAAAAAACAGGGCTAAGCAGTTACCCATATAGTTGGTCTGGTGGAGGTGGAAGAATGTGGTAGTGTATACAAAACACAGACCTGGGAACTGAAAGTTAGAAATGAAACTGCAGTGTATGTTGTGATTTCCAGAAAGTATCAATCAAGGAATTACATTAACAATGGAGCTCTAAATTCAAATCGTTATGATTTCTGAGTGCTCGATCATAAGGAACCAGAAGATAACCATGGTGTTAGAACTATGACTAGCAGAGAGAGTAGCCTAATGTCAGTAACTAAGAATTTCATTTTGCAGTTTGGAAATTCTGCTTGTCTCTTGAAAAGATAATTCATTCTACTTTTCTAGTACTTGGAAGATGACATTTGGACACTAAGAATGCAGATGTGGTTCTATGAAGTTGAAGCAGACTATTGCACTTATATAAAACATACACTTTGGAATCAAGTCAATCTATGCTTCAATTTAAAGTACACTATTCTGGATCTAGTATGCCTTGAATAAGTAGTCTTTAAGATACCTTATATTTCATTTATCAGTTGTAAGTTCAGATAAAATATGAGTTCTTTAATATTATCATGAACAAATGATTAGTGTACTGTATAGCAAGTACATTGCTATCCTCAGGTGAGCACTAGCTGCTGTTACCATATTTTCAGCACTTGTAGGAAGAAAAGAAATAAGTAAGCTATGAGCGGAATCCTAGCTCTACCCTTTTGCTCCTATCTTCTCTCCCTCCCCACACTACCATGTAGGTACATGGCTTTGCAAAGTAAGTACAACATGGCAGCAAGCTTGTGTGTGAGGAGAGATGAACCTTACCTATTCTGTGATGTGTTCCTTTGTCTTTCTGTATATATTCAGATTTGACTTTCACTTATCACCCTGTGATATTAAATAAGACTCTGAGAACAAGATCCAACCATGAATAAAAAATCATGCAATATGTGAAACAGTGTATTACACTATACTATATAGATTACTTGTCTATTTATTATTTCACATTTAAAAAGGAGTAAATAAGCATTAAAAAGTTTTCTGAATGTTAAAATCTATCAGAGTCAATTACAAAGGTAGAAATGAAACCAAAGATAAGCAAATCTCTATATGCAAATGATATTATTAAGAACAGGGCTGTTCCACTCTAGCCAACATTTAGACCTTATAGCTTATATTCATATCACAAAGATAAAAAAAATGTTCTTTCAGTTCTAGGACTGTGTGAGTTAGAACAAAATACAAGTAGGTAAAATCAGAAACAAATCATCAAATATTACTAGATGCAGGATGTGTAGATTTGAGGAGTCCTTCAAAGCACAAAGAAAATTTTTGAAAATTGAAAATATTCTAAATATAAAGGTTGGGGTTGAACATTCATGAGTAAACATAAATACCACTTAAAGTGCTACCAGTGGAAATCACTCTGCTCATCACCAATACAGCAAACAAACTTGGCATAGGATCAGGGGAAAGACTCAAAGAAGCCAATTTAATATTTTCTCATGCATGGGTAGATGTAAATATATTCTTCTCTCTGGGAATGAATCTCAGATCATCGTCATAATAAAATATTCATCTTTATAACTGCTCATCAAATACAGTTTAAAAAGGAAGAAAAATACGGGAAGGAAGGGTGAAGATAAGGGAGAAAAAGAGAAAGATAAAGGCAGGAAGGAAGGAAAGAAAAAAGAAAGGAAGGAAGAAGGGAAGCAAGGAAGGAAGAAGGAAGGAGCAAACAGTAAAGAAGAAAATCAAAAGAACGCATATTCTTAGATACAATTAAGGGAAAAGTCTAAAGGGTGCTGTAATAGTGAGCAATTAGTATACATCAGTCTATATATATAGCAAAGGGACTGATGTGAATCAGTGATTCTGTCAACTATGTCAACCTAAAAGTACTATGAAATTTTAACTCCTGATACCATATATTTTTTAAAGGGAAGAAAAATAAATAATTTAATCTCTGTGGGTGGGTGCTTTTATATCTTTTGGGTAAATACCCAGAAATAGAATGAGGGGATCATGTGGAATTTCCATCTTCATTTTTTTTAGGTATCTCCAAACTGTTTTCCATAGGAGTTGCACCAATTTTCACTCCCACCAACAGTGAAAAAGTAAGAACTACATCTTATTATGGCAAATATCCAGAATAATAAAGTATGAAATAAAATTATGATATATTTGAACATATTATATAAAGACAAAGAAATACAGATACAAAATAGCCCTAAATGTGAAATTTTGTATTTTATAAATGTTTAGAATATTTCTACTCATTGATCACCCTCTAAAGGTTTAGCTGGTAAAATGATATAATTTCAGTATTCCAGAAAAAAAGGCAGCAATTCATGTGAAAAGCATATTTGTGCCATATTTATTACTTGGTGAAGCAGTTTGAAAACTAGAATTTGTTAATTAACTCCCATTTTAGAGCAGAGAGTTTCGTTGAATCAATTTATTAATTGATAAAAAAGCATATTTGTATGTGGTATAATTAGTTATAGAACAATGATAGGATACCATTTCAGTGGTATTTACATTATAAATATAAACACGAAAGAGCTATATTAAGATATGAAAATGTAGAGGTGATTTTAGAAAGATGAAATCGAATTTGTGTCTAAAAACTGAGTCAGTATAACAAGATGGAAGCCCAATAAGTTGAATGGGAGACCAGACTATCTCAGTTTGAACTTGGGAAGGGTCGCTTGTCCTAGTTTCTCAATCTATAAGGAGGGTTAATAATACTACCTTAACAAGTTAATGTAAAGATTGAAAACAATGTGTATAAAATGCCTATATCAGATAGAGAAAAATGCATTGTTTCATGTTCTGTGTGGTGTAGATTTCCTAACATTCCTAATACTTGTCTACAAAAATACCAGAAAGTTATTGACTGACTTTAATGACAAATTTCTCTCTCCAAAACATTCACAAACATATTCTAAAGGAAAAGAACATTTCGTTAAGAATAATTGCTCTGATTCCCTCACCAATTTCCATCTTTATTCTCCAACCTCCACCATTTAAATTAAATAGTAACCAATATTATTTGAATTAATAATTCTAGCTCTAGAAAGAATCATATAAGCTCAAAAGCAAAGACAAATCAATAAAGAAATGATGCACATGTGCAGCCACAAGCAATTGACCTGACTATAAAAAAACAATTCTGTCTGATTGAGGTCTCATATACTCATTCATTTCTTTTTCCCTGGGATAATTTAAGAAACATTGTGAGACCCACAAACTACTTGTAGGTATGTAAACTGGACTAGGACTTCTGTTATGCAGGTGTTCATTCTGACAGAGTAATTCCTTGACTTGTCTGTAGTCTGAGGACATCATGAAAACATACAGGTGACAAGGACACGGTCTTTATTGTACTCACAACAGAGCGTTCTGATGGCAGTGGCATAGAAAGGTAAAGTCAGTGTAGACAGATCCCCAGTTATCATCTCATAAAGTCCATACATTTCATTCAATTCGATGTTTAACTTGTCCAGTTACCAAGCTCACTTTCAAGTTTGGGCATGAGTCATGTTCTTATGCTACTCTACAACTTCCATGACAATTGTCATTTTGCACATTGACATTTTTTGTTTACTTGTTTTTTAATATTTCAATGGTTTTAATATAGATAAACATAGCTTTTGTTTGATTAAAATATTCTATTGAGATTAATGCTAAGTTTAACTGAAATAATATACATTCGAGATGTCAGCATAGAAGAAACCAGGTAAACCAGATCTCACCTCCTTCCACTGAGACAACACATACATAACTACACAAGGAGGAATACCTGAAAACCAAAAAAAAAAAAAAAAACACCCAAAAAACAAAAGAGAGATCCTAGAACAGAGGATATGATATTAAAAAAAAAGCAAACATAAGTTCTGGCTGAGATGTTAACACTACCAGAGGGTGAAGATTCCTGGTGAGAGGTATTTTGAAGGTATGCAATTCATCATTGGCATTCTCAAATCTTTGTATCCTGCACACTGGAGATAAATCTCTAGAGTGCTTCTCCTAAAAAACTTGGCATGTGCTATCAAAAAAAGAATGTTCTAAATAAAATTTGTCAAAGACAAATACAGTGCAATTTCATTTGCCATTGTTTGCCATGAATAATTTGTGCTTTTTTGCTCAAATTTGTGAGAAAAAATAAAGATGCACGTTATACAAGTAGAGTACTAATTCAATATCTATATAAATGCTTGTATTTATTTTATCATTTGTACCCTGTATCTGTCTTTGTGTTTGGTAATTATTTGTTATGCAAAATTTCTTATACCATAGTAGGTTAAAATAAATGTTATTCCTTTATAATACAAATAAAAAATGTGTAAATACAAATTTTGAACTGAAAAATTGGAAGACGTTCTTTTTTGAAGATTGAAGCCAAAAATATGGGTGCACATTGTACAGTGGAGTACATTATATGCAGCAAAATACAATATATGTGGGGTGTAATAAATATATACAAAATAAAACAAAACAGTAGTTTCAAAACTGGGAAGGGAATAGAGAAAATAGAAAATGTACAAATTTCCATTTATAAGTTAAATAAGTCCTGGGCATGCAACATACAGTATAGCTATTGTTAAAAACAAACAAACTTATATTTGAAAGTTGTTAAGAGTATAGCTTAAAATTTGTCACAAGAAAAATTGTAACTAAAAAGATAATGGCTATTAGCTAACCTTGTGATAATCATTTGTAATATCTAGGACTATTGAAACATTACACTGTAAAACCTAAAATAATACATTTTATATGTCAATTTTAACTCATAAAATTGGGGTGAAGAGAATTATCAAACACAACACATGCAAGTGGATTTTAAAACTATAAAAATCACACTAGGAAGTGATTATTAAATAAATTTATGTTTATACTCATTTTTATGCCTGATATATTAAAGAAAGTTATATTTAAAAAAGATTTAGTCTGTAGGGTGTGTGTGTGTGTGTATGTATGGGTGTGTGTAAACAATCTGATGGAAAATCCAATGAATAGCCTCAGAAAAAATAAGCTGAAATAAAATATACTCTGATGTTCCAAAAAAAGAAGAAATTCTAGATTCTAATTATCATTATCTTTTTCCTGCATTTGAAAAGTTAGGAATGTTAATGGTGCCATGGTGTCTAGTTCTTTGAGATTCTGTAAGTGATGATGGAATACAGCTGATGTATTAGTACCCAGTAAGCCTGATTCTATATCTTTTAATCTCAGTTGTTCAGTTTCAGGGTAATCCACAGCAACAGTCACTTTTAAGACTTAAAAGTTAGAAGCACAGCATGATGCAGTAATGATTGGGTCAATTGCCTTGAAAGGAGTGTGTGTCACATACCTCTGGATTTGAGTCCTGGGTCCAGGGGAAACAACCAGTGTGAAAAATGAAATAAAACTAAAATTAAGTGCTACTTCTTTCTTTGTTTCCCTGCCTGCATATTTCTTTAAAAAAAGGAAAACGTAAACATTAGTAATCCCAAGTAATTTAAACTGAATCCTGGAAAGACATCAAAAGAAAAAAATGTGAAAAAGAAATGAAATTAATAGCTGGGATATTTTATATTTTTGAGGAAGTGTTAATCCTCAGATTCCATGGGGAATAAGGGAATTCCAACTGTAAACCAGCAGGTCATAACCTTGAAATTCATACCTCATCTAATCTTAGCTCACCATAGACAATAATTATTAAAAATTCACATGCATAATAATATGGTTGGAGCTAGATTTTTCTTGCTCTCTCAAGCTACCAGATAGTTTGTATAAATATAGTTGGACACCTGTCTACTAATAGAAATTCCAGCTTCTCTTAAGAATCTGAAATTTTGCTTCAATTTTTATAAACAGACTTCTCTGCCAAGTAGATTAATGTTCATCTAAGCTGTTGCCATTCTAATCCTTAGAACCTGTTATTGTGTTATATTATAAGGCAAAGAGGAATTAAAACTATTAATGGAATCAAGATTGCCAATCAGTTGATATTAAAATAATGAGTTTATCCTGAATTATTCAGACAGACCCATAGTGTTTTCAAGGGTTAATTCAGAAGAGAAAGTCAGGAGGGTCATGAGAGAGAATCCATCTTATTAAAGGCTTGATTTACTGTTATTGACTTTGAATATCCAAGAACTTGTATATTATCCTTCTTAGCAATATTGGCAATGTGTTCAGACTGGTTGTGGAAGACAATTTAGAACCAGAAATGTGTATCAACTATTTGATATACAATTTGATTTTAAATGATATACTTTATAACTATGCACCCAACATTCAAACATATGTGATTTTAATTTATTGGTATAGTTTGTCACCACTCAGTGGGTTGCAGGTTTCATATTTAGCTGAAATTGTAACTTCTATTTCTTTAGACACTTCATATTGATGTAATTCATTATAATCATTGTGTCACTAGTGTAGTCCAAGTAATTAAATGATTCATTCATTTTATGCATAAATTTGTGCTTAAAACAAGGATGTATGCTTTAACTTAACTTTAGCTTAACTTGGTTAATTTTCCTATTTGCAACTTTAACCAAGTTTATACTGTTTGCAAAATAAGTACAAGATCACAAAATTTTTATATTATGAAAGACATGATTTGAAAGAAATACCTTAACTACCCAATAAAACTGAGCAGTCAGTATTAGAATTTGATATTCATAAAGATGTTATTGAAACATATTTTTAATTTTCCTATACTCCAATTCTATCAAGCAACCACAGTAAGTTATTTTGCTTATAAACTGAACTTGGCTTCAATAAATATGGCCTGTTATTCACATAAGTACACTAAGAATAGTTACATATTCTCCTGGTAAGCTTTCATGGAATTATCTTAAGGAAACTAGATTGAGCACTTAGTGGCCTTTCAGTGATCTAGTCATACCAAGATCTTCAAATCCGAGATTCTGTAAGTACCTGATGCTGAGTTAATTCCTCTCTTCTTTAGGTCATCCAATGTCTCAGAGTTCCTGGGCCTGCCAGGAGTTAACATTGTTTACTCATATGATAGACTATCTGGAATATTATAAGCAGGGTATCAGGCTGATTCTTTTTTGTGTATGTGCGCCATTAGGTCAATCTCAATTCCTAAATTGTTATATTTCTGTTATATTTCAAATATGACATTATAGTAAAACTCTGTGTACTACATCATAGAGAAAAATACTCTACTGAACTTATGCAATAATAGCCAAAGTCATAAGAAATATGATTTCTTACTAACAATTTTTACATTCATGGTATCAGGAAGAAAGAAGCAAATGTTGAGTTCTGCTTACAAAAAAAGTACAATTCATTATATGTCTGCAGGTGTCACTGTTCCTTAATATGGTAAAATATAATAGTACTAATATTTTAAATAAAAATCATAAAGCAATATTTATTATCATTCAATTAATCCTTGATCTTGATCTCTGTTAATAATTTCCAAAAAGTTCTGTTATTCCTTATCTAGTTCAGTTTTGTAATAAACTTGTCAAAGTCATTTCCATAACTCTCTCTGGTCATAAGAAGCATCAGAATAGTGATTATCTATAAACAGCTGTAAATTCAGTGAAGAAGGGTGTGACACTAAATCTAATGCTACATTACTCACAATCCCTATCACCATGGTCAGGCACTCATGATAATATCCATGTCCCTGTCTATAAGGAATAACTTTTCCCTGAACAGAGCACCTGGAGGTATATCTGGTTTCTGTATACCAACCCTGATGATCTCTTTTGGAAGGCTAAACTCTGTTATAATCTTAGATTTGAATCAGTGATTAATCAGCACTGATATAGTCTCATCCTGTATAATCACTGCACTGTTCACTGCCATTTTGGCAGTCTTCCATACTGACCTGTGTTACTCAGGTTCATAAGTAAATTCATGTAACCCACTGCTGGACTTGCAAGTGACTTTTTGGGGGTTGGAAAGCATTATGTTCAGGCCTTGAGTTATTTGGGCCTTTGGCAATACAATGATATAACCTTAAATATGACACCCTAACATCATAACTGGCAAGAAAATTATTTTGGTATTCATCATTTTCAGAAAGTGACCAGAATGGTAAAACAGGTTAGACTTTTTAGAAGTTTCATACAACTTTTATACAAATCTTGCACTACACAGTAATTATCAGAATTCTACATTAATGTGTATTAAGAAGGCTGAACATTAGCTAGTATTTTGACAATGTTCCCGTAAGTTAATACCAGAGCATGCTAGCCCATTTGTTCAATATCTCTTCTTTCTCAATGAGATGAATTCCTTTAACAGGATATTCCAGGAGATTTCGAAGATATCCCATATTTTACTTTGAAATAAACCTTTAATTTATAAGTTTATTTTGGGAAGGTTTTGGAAGTTTTGCCAAAATATCAACAAGCATTTTAACACAATTACACAGAACATTTAAGTATTTTACTGTGTTATGAAAGTCTGACTATGAACTAAGAAAAAGTTAAAGTCTTGTTTTTAATAAGTGCATCATTGATAACAGAGTTCAAGTTTAAAAATTCATATAAAAGCTTTTAAGTTCCTCTCTTACAAACCCTCTACAATACAAAATTTTCCTTTCTCATTTTTATCTTAATTCTTTCTTATGATCCAAAAATAACCATGTACCACTTAAGACAAAATATCTATTCTCTGAAAAATATATTTGCATTACTTATAACTTCCATTTTACTGGATTTTCACTTGTCTTGTTTACAAAGAAGTGAGAAAAGAAAAAAAATATTCTAGTACATAAATTTTCTGTAAAAGGGGGAAGAAAGGTCAGTCATGAAGTAGAAAGCACACCACAAAGATATGCAGATTAAATTTCTGTTTCCCCCACTACAAAGATATTTAGGTCTTCAGTCTCTAACACTGTTCACAAAAATTAACTCAAAATTGACTATAGACTATAACATAAGACCAGAAACTACAAAATTCTTAGACGACAACACAGAAAAGACATTCCATGATATCCACTTTGAGGCCTTTGGGGACTCAACCCAACATCATGGGAAACAAAAGCAAAAATAAAAAACTGGGACTGCATCAAAATAAAAAGCTTCTTCACAGCAAAAGAGACATCACTAACACCAAAAGGCAACCTACTGACTGGGAAATTATTTTTATATTTCATGTTTTTGGCAAAGGTTTAACATCTAAAATACAAAGAACTCATAAAACTCAGTAACAGAAGAACAGGCAATCCAATAAAAAGTGGGAGGAGGAATTGGAGAAACATTTTTCCAAAAAGAATATACACATGGTCAACTGGCATATGAAAAGATGCTCCTCCTCCCTGGTTCTCAGGGAAATACAAATTAAAGCAACAATGAGTTATCAGCTTACACTGGAAAGATTGGCTATTATCCAAAAGTTTGAAAATAACAAATGCTGACAAAAATGTGCAGAAAAGAGTACAGTTTTGCACTGTTGGTGGGAGTGCAAATTGGTACACCACCTATGGAAAACAGTTTGGAGATTCCTCAAAATACTGAAGATGGAAATCCCATATGATCCCATCACACCACTTCTGGGCATCTACCCAAAAGATATAAAAGCGCCTGTCCACAAAACTGTATGTACCTTCATGTTTATTGCAGCTGTATTTACAATAGCTAAGAACTAGAAACTACCTATGTGCCCAACTTCAGATGAATGAATCAAGATGTGGTACACATATACAATGAAATACTACACGTACTTAGAAGAGATGAAATTCTGTCATTTGAATCACCATGGAGGAATCTACAGGTGATTATACTGAGTGAGAAAAGTCAAAAGAAGAAAAATAGATACTAGATGACCTCACTCATAGGTGGAATGTGAATAGACAAAATAAAGAAACTGATGAAAAACAAGCCAACCCCTGAACGCTTGCAAAAAAACTGAGGTTACCAATAGGCAATGGGATGGGAGGGTGTGGATGAGGGAGAAATGGTGGTGGAACATACTAGACAGTGGTGAAGAACACTTGGTGATACGGTGGCGGGTAGGCTGTGTTGACATACATGAGGCATGGGAAACCTTTACACATGAGTTTATTTTAATTATGAAAATGAAAACAATTACTAAAAAACAAAGATATTTAGGTTATACAGGTATGCAGAGAAAGCTATAATTGAAAGAGATTTTTTCTTTATATATGCAAATGTTTAAAATAAAAACTCCAACCCAGTCCTTAATATTTTTCCAAAGGGCATATTTTTGGAATATTTTTTTACTTACAATATTCATTGGTTTTAATTTCTTGTATCAACTGGAATTCTTAAATCTTAAAAATCTAACTTGTCAATTACCACTAATTGGAAATAAAAAATAACAGTCTATTTTATCAGCATTTTTCCAGATCAGATGCTTTACAAATTATGCTTTCTTTTACAACTAATGTTGCTGTCTTCCACATGAGAAAGAATTAAGAATGACAGGAGAATAAAATCAAGCAAGAATTTAATTGGTAAAAGGAAAGTACATTTGAGAGGGGTCCAAACAGGTGATTTCAGTTACTCCAAAAGGCGTATTATGAAATGTACTACCTGTACTCTGGGAATGATGGTTTATATCTGCTCTTCTTATCTCAAGACCACTACTCTTGGGTATTTCACATGACCATTAGTAGTTTCAGAATCCCCTTCCTCAAAATCCCACTTCCACATTCCTTGGTCCCTTTAGTTTATTTCTGTTTCTTACCTGAGCAAATTTCTCTTGTGCTGATATGATCACTGTCATTTTGTTAGCTACTCATACATGCCCTTTGTCTGCCTCTATTTGTGTCTACCAAACTCCCTATCCTAACACATATCACAATTTCCCAACATTTGTAAGACATTTACCTATAAATTCTAACTCTGAACTTGTGTCAGAAATTAACTTATTATCAAGAATTTGTATCTCAGTAACATAATCTAGATATTTAGTGACTACAGCTTCCCTGCTATAAGATTAATCACATTAATATTTAATTAAATATTCTAAAGATGATAAACTTAGTGTAGCTTTTATTTACCAAAACTTTCCTAGATTATTCATTCATATTAATTTCCATTGATTAGGAATTTAGTATTTTATGAATGTACCTTCCATAAGCCAATTACATAGGACTTAATTTTAATAATATCATTTAAAATTTATAATACACACATACAAATAGACACAGAGCTCTGCCAATTTTTCTTTAAAATTATAGCCAAGTGCCAGGCAGTTCCAAAGAGAACATTTGGACAAGAAAAATAAAATAAATCCAATCTCCAAATAGTCTTCTTTTTCCTTTTATAAGAGAATTTTACCTGAAAATTTACATTTCAAATGTTGGTCCTCCTTGTCTTAAAAGTGGGAGTACAAAATTTGCATTACATAGACAGACTTCTTTCTAAGATCCTAATGCATAATAAGGGCTTTGGGAGGGGTATACCTAATAACTCCAGAGTCACACCTAAAGACTGATTTGTAACCAAAAAGCTAATCCTCCCATTCAGCTACATTTATTTAGCTCAACATATATAGAAACTAGCTCTACAGTAATATTTTACTTGATTTCTGGTCTCCCAGAGAATAGTTAAGAGGAAATGTGACCTTTGGGGAAGGAGTGCTGTTTACCCCATCATAGCGATTGAGAAATCTAACAGGGCCTGAATAGGTAATGAGGGTCAAATAAATGGCTCCTGTGTCATTTAGAAAGGAAATCAGCTTACTTGCCACTACCATATCATCCAAGGCTCTGTCATTGTTAAAAGCGTTGTGGAGGTCATTGACCAGGCAGGGCTGCATACCCTCTGCCTTCTAGTAGAGTTCCCTATAAATTATGAGTACCCAGAGCAGCTGTGGGTGGTGAGGGTTTGGGAAAGGATGTCTGCTTACCTTGAGAGGCCAGTGGACTGTCCTTCCAGTGGTACATCTGTCTACATGAGAGGAAGGTTTCTGGCAGCATTCAAGGGTTAGGGCATTGGGCTTCTCTTGTTTGCATTTGAAACATGGGCCTGGTGGCAGAGGTTTGGAGGGCCTGACACTGATAGGGGTCTTGGTTCTGGCTGGGAACCAGTCACCTGGTCCTTTCTGAGCCTCCTGGAAGGAGGTGACCAGGAGCTGAAAGCCCTGTCACTGAACTTCTAACTGAGACTGATCTCTTGTTTGTTTTTACTGAGTTTCCTCATTTATATTATTACATACCTTAAAGACTGTATTGAGAAGTTCTTTTTGAGGAGTGTGGAAGTCATTTATGCTAGATTCTGTAGCTTATGGTGGATTTCAGGGGCAGACTGAGAAATAAAGAAACCGTTAAGATGTATTTCCTCAGTAAAGTTTGGGCTAATAGGTGCATAGGTTTATAGTACCTTAGTAAGGCAAGTTAGGAAGTGGGCTGAAGTCTCATCAGGTCCCTGTGTGAGTTCCCACAGATGGTGTGGCCAACTGCCTTTTAGACTGTCTTTTGTAAACCTTCAAAAAGACAAACAAACACATGATGGTGGGCTATTCAACCAGGAGAACTTTCTGGGAGTTGATAGTCCTAGTAGTGGGTCAGCCCTAGAGACTGCCTTGGGTTCCTGAGACTTAGCATTGTCGCAGACATGGAACACTGCAGTGTGCACCTGGGCAGCAGACCACACACATTCAAATGCATCAGTGATCAGATGGTAGAGAGGCAACAAAAAGATCATGCCAGGAAAGGTCATAGGCCTGAGTGATGTACTCAAATTCCCTGATGAATGTTGTTGGATGAGAGGTTCCAGCAAGCTCATCCTGACCCAGACAGCAGTTCAAAACATCTCAGTAAAAATGGCCTTCATAAGCCTGGATCAGAAAAACAGTCTGAACTAAGATAAACTTGTGACATGATGAAATGTAGCTGCACTAAACATACAGACAAGCCAAGAATGGCAATGGTCACCTCAGTAACAACCAATATTAATCAGCTACAAAGCCAACCTGATTCATCTAATCGGAGACCAACATCCCTTCCTATCTTGTGGTTTTGCACTTAAAAACTCTGTTCCTAGAGCAGTCAAACTGAGTCAGCTTTTGCAGCTGGCTCCATCTCCATTCTCTGTTATCTCTGTTCCCCAGTAAGTAGATAGATTCAGCCCTTCTTAACTGGCTCCACTCCCAATTTCTCTCTTCTCCATTAACCAGTTTGAGTCAGTCTCCTTTAGTTGGCTCCATTCACACTTTGACTCTCACTGCTCCCTGCTAATAAATTCCCTCCTTTGTTACTCTCTGCATCTGGCCTGGTCATTGGGTAAGAAGAAAAGGACCCTAAATGACATTCAATTTGAGAGAGATCAGTCATGAAAAGGGAACATGAATGTGTAAAAGTCCTGTTGCTCTGGCTGCATTGCGTATGGGAAGAATAAGTGTCAGGGAGGGAGCAGATTAAGCAGTCTTGTACCTGATGAGACCAGATAATTTGCAGCCTGTGAATGTGAGCAGGAAAGGGAGAGGAAGACAGTGGATCAGAAGCAGGAGTTTGAGAGCCAAGGGTTGGGGAGATACAGGGAGTTGTGGATCATAGAAGGAGGGTGACATTTTGGAGAGATAGGTGTGGGGTCAATTGGTTCTGAGTCTGGTAGGTGTGAGATGGATGGAGAGAGAGTTATTTGAAAGAGAAAAAATTGGAAAGGGAAGCAGTGGGAGAGAACCTCAGGCTTGGTGAAAAGATGAATAAAAATATGAATACAGGGGATTTTTGATCACTTTCTATTGTGCTGCCAAAAGTTATATGAATTGTACAGAATAGAGGGATCAAGGGGGCCATTAGGGGGCCACAGTGACCAATTAGCCAATTTATATTGTGGCCAGACCATATTATCATGTTTTTCTAAACATGAGGTGTTTGGAACACAAGCCCTGTGATAGCTCCAAACTGTACAGGCTGCTTGAAAGGCAGCTTCAAGATCAGTCTCTTAGTACAGACTGATTTGATTCCATAGTGGGTGGGTGATAAGTGGGGGTCATGAGGGAAACACAAAGGATGACCACTTACTCTGCTTCATCCAAATTGGGAGAACAAAGAGACAGGGAGGAGGCAGCCCTCATCCCTAATTCTCTCAAATGAGAAGTCTAAAAGTCACAAATCTTCAATCCTGCAAGGCACTTTTGCAGCACATTTATCTGAATACAGCAGACACATGTAAATTACCTGAAGAGCAATTTAGGGTAGCAGTGATGAATATACTCATGGAAAATCCAAAAATCAGTAGAGACAGTAAATGAGAATATCAGGAAGCAAAGAGAAAAATTAAAGCAAGACATCAAATAGGTAAGAGACACTATTATTGAATTAAAGAACACAATAGAGGGATTCAACAATAAGATGAATGAAGCTTCCAATAGAATAAGTGATCTGAAAGACAGAACAGAGGAACTCAATCAAGAAAACCAGCAAAGAGATAAAAAAAATTCTAAGAATCAAAGACGGAATTTGAGATCTCTGGGGTAACAGCAAAAGGAACAATATTTGCATCATAGGGGTCCCAGAATGAGAGAGAGAAAATGGAGCAGAAACCATGCTTGAGAAATAATAGAGGAGAACTTCCCCAATTTGAAGAATGAAGTAAGCCTCCAGATCCAGGAAGCTCAAAGAGTTCATATAAAAGAAGCTCAAACAGAAATACACCTAGACACATTGTCATCAAAATGTCAAAAAAACAAGATAAAGAATCTTAAAAGCAGGCTGAGAAAAATTTGTCACATACAGAGGAGTCCCATAAGATTATCAGCAAATTTCTCAAATGAAATGCTACAGGCCAGAAGGTTATGGCATAATATATTCAAAGTGCTAAAGGACAAGGATATTACCTAGGATACTATGTCTGGCAAGAACTGAAGGAATGACAAAAACCTTTTCTGACAAACAGAAGTTAAAGGAGTTCATCATCACAAAAGCAGCTTTGCAAAAAAATATTAAAGGAAACTCTATAAAGCTTTAAACACCCACAAAAAAACAGAATGTTTTAAATGTAAATGTTAAAAGAGGAGAGGAAGAGAGCAAAAGTGTGCTAGTTAGAATGAGAGGAAAACTAATATGCTTTCAAATAAAATTAGGAAGTAAACACAGAACTGCAAATGCTAACTTCAGGGAAACCTCAAATACATCCCCAGGGAGAAAATGAAGAAGAAAACAAAAGGCAAAATTAATCAAACATAATGGCATCCAACCTAAATGGAGAAAAAGAACATTATCATCTGGAGCAACATACAAAAGACAAATTATAAAATGAAACTAAGCAGCTATATATCAATAATCACCCTAAACATATCTGATAAAACAGACTTCCATCAAAGAGCATAACAGAAGACTGAGATGAACATTATATAAGGACTAAATGACCAATCCAACAGGAAGACATAGGCTTATTAACATATATGCATCAAATGAATGAGCATCAAAATACATCAAGCGTTATTAGAACTGAGGAGAGACACTGAATGCAAAACAATAACAGTGGGGACCTTCAAACCCCATTCACAGCAATGAATAGACAACCAGGCAGAAAATTAACAGAGAAACAGCCACTTTAAATGATCATCTGAAACAGATAGGTCTAATAGACATATACCAAGCACTTTGCCCAGCGACTACAGATTTCACTTTATTCTCAAATGTGCATACAATATTCTCAAGGACAGATCATATGCTGGGACACAAAACATCTCTCAACAATTCGCTAAGATTAAAGTCATACCAAGCATCTTTTCTGACCAAAATGGCCTAAAACAGGAAATCAACCACAAAACAAAAGCTGGAAGACCTCAAACCATTTGAAAACTCAATAGTATGCTACTTAAGGACTCTTGGTAAAAGAGGAAAACAAAGAAGAACTTAAAAAATACTGAAGACAAATAAGAATGAGGACACGAGCTACCAGAATCTCTGAGATGTAGCAAAAGTAGTACTAAGAGGAAAGTTCATCACCACCCAGGCCTATCTCAAGAAACAAGAAAAATTATAAATAAACAACTTAACTCTACATTTAAAACAACTAGTGAAAGAAAAACAATTAAAGTCAAAAATCAGCAGAAGAAAGGAACTAACCAAAATTTGAGCAGAAATAAACAAAATAGAAACCACAAAGACAACACAGAAGATCAAGGAAACCAAAAGTTGGTTCTTTAAAAAAATAAACTAAATTGAAAAGTTATTGGCTAGACTCACAAAGGAAAAAAAAGAGAGAAAGCTCTCATAACTGGAATCATAAATGAAAGGGGAGAATTTACAAAAGATACCACAGAAATTCAAAACATCATAAGGGACTACTATAAATGGCTCTATGCCAACAAAATGGACTATCTTAATGACATGGACAATTCTAGAATAGTCTACCAAGACTGAACCAGAAGAAATGGAAAACCAGAACAGAACAATAACAAGTGAAGAAATGAGCAACTAATCAAGGGCCTCCCCAAAAATAAAAGCCTTCGACTTGATGGCATCTCCAATGAGTTCTACCAAATCTTCAGAGAAGAATTAACACCCGATATTCTCAAACTTTTCCAAAATATTGAAGTAATCAGGGAATTCTCCCAAATAAATTTCATGGGACTAACAACACGCGATACCAAGGGTTGATAGAGATGTCACAAACAAACAAAATTACAGGCCTATATCTCTAATGAACATAGATGTAAAATTCTAAGCAAAAAAATTAACTAACTGAATTCAACAATGCATGAAAAATATCATCCATCATCACCAACTCAGATTCCTCCCAGGGATGCAAGGATGATTCAACATATGTCAGTCTATTAATGTCTTACACCATATCAACTAGATCAAAGAGAAAAAACACATGATCATATCAATAGATGCAGAAAAAGCTTTCGAGGAGATCCAACACCTATTTTTGGAAAAAAAAAAAAAATCCCTCCATAAAAGGGGAATAAAGGTTCATGCCTCAGTATAATAAAGGCCACATATGAAAAATCCACAGCCAACATCATACTCAATGTTGAAAAATTAAAAGCATTTCCTTTTAGGGCAGGAACAAAGCAGATTGTCCACTCTTACTACTGCTCTTTACCATTGTACTGGAGGTCTTACCCAGAGCAATTATGCAAGAAAAGGAAGTAAAAGAAATCCAAATCGGAAAACAGGAAGTAAAACTCTCATTATCTGCAGACAACATGATTATATATATTGAAAATTTAAAAAAAAAGTCAAAAATATTCAAGAACTCATCAATGAATACAGTAAAGTGACAGTCTACAAAATCAATGCACAAAATCAGTTCCATTTTTATACACAAACAACACGCTAAAAGAAAATGAAATAATCAGAATCATACCATTGAAAATAGAAGTTAAACAAATGAAATACCTTGGGCATATACCTAACAAAGGAAGAAATAGATGAAGACACAAAGAAATGGAAAGACATCCCCTGCTAGTGACTGGGAAGAGTCAATATCATTAAAATGTCCATTTTATCCAAAGCAATATACAGGTTTAATACAATCCCCATTAAAGTCCCTTGGGTTTATTTCCAGGAAACAGAATAAAAAAATCTTAATATTTGTATGGAACACAAAAGACCCTGAATAGCCAAAGCAATCATTAGAAAAAAGAACAAATCTGGAGGGATTACATTTCCTAACTTTGAACTATATTACAAAGCAATAGTGATCAAAACAGAATGATAGTGGAATAACAACAGAGGCACAGATCAGTGGAATAGAACTGAATCATCAGAAACTGACCTACTCACATACAGTCAGTTAATCTATGACAAAGAAGTCAAAAGCATTCTATGGAACAAATGGTGTTGGGTAAACTGGACAACCACATGCAAAAGAATAAAACTAGGCCACTTTCTAACATCATTCACAAAAACTAACTCAAAATGGATTAGAGACTTGGACATAAGGTCAAAAACCATAAAGCTCTTAAAAGACAACATAGGAAGGACTTTCCATGCCACCGGTCATAGAGAAGCCTTTGGGGACTCAACTCCACCATCAAGAGAAACGAAAGAAAAAATAAACAGCTGCAACTACATCAAACTAAGGAACATCTTCACAACAAAAGAAAACATCATCAAAGCCAAAAGGAAACCTGCCAACTGGGAGAAGATATTTGCATTCCATATTTTGGCTTAATATCTAAAATATGCAAAGAACTCATCAAACTCAACAAAAGAAGAACACGCACTTCTTTAAAAAAATGGGAGGAGGAATTGGAGAGACACTTTTCTGAAGAGATACATAGATGGCAAACAGGCACATGAAAAGATGTTCCTACTGACTAGCTATCAGGGAAATGCATATTAAGATGACAATGAGAAATCATCTCATACCTGAAAGACTGGCTAGTATCCAAAAGTCTGGAAACAACAAATGCTGACAAGGATATGCAGAAAAGGGCACAGTTTTACACTGTTGGTGGGAGTGCAAATTGGTGCAAGCCCTATGGAAAACAATTTTGAGATTCCTCAAAAAACTGAAGATGGAAATCCTGTATGATCCCAACATTACACTTCTGAGGATCTACCCAAAAGATACAAAAGCACCTATCGACAGAAATTTATGCACCCCCATGTTTATTGCAGCCGTATTTACAATAGGTAAGAACTGGAAATTACCTAAGTGCCTCTCATCAGATGGATGCATCTAGAAGATGTGGTATATATATAAATGAAATATTACACAGTCTTTAGAAGAGTTGAAATCTGTCTTTTGAATCAACATGGGTGGAGCTAGAGGGGATTATGCTAAGTTAAAGAAGTCAAAAGAAAAAGATAGACACCAGATGACTTCACTCATAGGTGGAATGTGAATAGACAAAACAAACCCATAAATGAAACACAACCAACTCTGAAACATTTGCAATAGAACTGAGTTTACCAAAAAGGAATGTGGCAGGCAGGGATTAATGATGGTAGAGCCTACTGGACAATGGGGAAGAACACTTGGTGATTTGGTGGAGGGCATGATGTGTTGAAATATATGTAAGAAATGGGCAACCTATACATAGATGATATTTTAAGGTGTAGAATAATTACTATAATAAAAATATGTATTTAAAAAACTAAACAAAAAGAGAGAATGCACACGTGTCCATGTGTGACGTAAGTTGTCTGCCTCTCAGTCAAGGAAGATGAAAAGTTAGGGACTTTTTGGGTGAGTCCAGGTAACCTGGAGAGAAACTGTGTGAGCATCCAGGGGTGTGTCCTATATGCAGGGCTGCTAAGCTGAGATTTCCACTGGGTTTTTTTCCAGGTTTTGCCAATTAGTTCACTATTCATATAGCTGCATCTCGCCCTGAAAGTTTCAATTTAAGATGACTCCACATCACTTAATAATTTTGTACAAGTGCCTATGGGCCATTCAAAGAAAAAACAAAGGGCAGCATAAAACACAAGAAACTATTTTCCAATATTTTCCTCTAATCGATGTATAGAGATGCTAAATTTCTTACTGTTTAGTTCTTTAAATGAGTTGTTGAGTGTGTAATAGAGACAATTATTTCACACTTCTGAACCCATATGAGATTCAAATCTGAGGGATTGTAGCCTAAGGGGAGTGTAATCTTTGACTGAATTAAAATTTTTCATAATGAAATTCTTTGAATAATTGCAAAGTACTAGGTAAGATGTGTTTTTGGTCAGCAAATGTGTTGCTTTCAAGGAATATTTCCTGAAGGTGTCAACCCTGAGACTAATTGTCCCCTCTTTTACATGTATCAGAAGGTCCCCAATCTGTTTAGAGGCAGGGATGTCCAGGATACTGTGATCAATGCCTTATGCTGTTCTCTGAATGGTGAAGATAATTTTTCTCTGACTAAGGGGTAGCATTATGTGTATCTTGCCTTAGAACAACCTCCAGTCACCTCTATGGTTACAGTTTACCTAGAGATATCCTTAAATTAGAGTAAACAGATGCCTCTTATCTTCTGAACTAGAAAGTTCTCATGATGGCTTGATTTAGTGGATAACTAACTGTTTGAAGACCAGTTTATCAAAGTCCAAACCAAATTACATAGAGGACTCCTTTAACAGAGCTATCCACTTTCAGTTGAAGACCCGCACAATTCAGGATACACATTCCATCTGAATCAAACATGAATATGGAACATTCAGTGTAGCCCCCCAAATTTTGGGTTCATGCAACCAATATTTTATAAAATGTCTTACAAAACAACCAAGGGCAAAGGAAAAACCAAATAGATTGCTTTCCCCAAAATAAATCTTCCCCTTCAGGAGCATAAAATACTAGTATTTTAAAATCTTGTATCATACCACCCAGTGCTAATAAATGACCCTACAGGGTTCAAAAGGCAATAAAGCCCCAATGGCAGAGACAGAAGACTACTGATGTGCACTCCAGTATGACTTATCCAGTGCTAGATTCTATTGACTCCTCCCCTAAAACCACAAAAAATTTCATCAAGAATGCATATGTATGCAGCTGATTCTAATGTGAGTCTTTTGGGAATTGGTGGAGCATGGTTCCAGAAATAATTCGTGAGACAATAAAAATATGCAGTTTTTTAAGTTTATTAGAGAAAGTAAGAGAGGGAGAAAGTGACAGCAGGAGGACTATAGTTCCCATGGTCATAATATTGCTGATCTCCTAACTGTGAGTAGTTAGATTTTCTACTGTTGGGAGGAGACTTTTGGGCAGACTACCTTTCAAGTGACTGTAATTAGTAAGAAAACTGAGGTTAAGAGGAATTTCAAAAATGGCAGTAGGTGAGGGAATTTCCAGGAAGTTCTCCAATTCTTTGTAATGAGCTCTAGCATATGGATAGTCTTAAAAGGGGTTTATAGTTCCAGTAATTTGCTGCTTCTTGTATTGAGGAAAACATTAGTTTGATGAAGGGATTACATGAATCTTTATAGAGTTAACCGAATAAACTTTGCCTGTAATGCCAAGGAGCTGATCTGTTGAGTGTGACTCAGAGCATTCCCAGGCCCTCTATGATCTCTGTTACCCTGGAAGGTCTTCATCTAAAATAAACCTAGAGAATACTTTATTGAGATCCTACATTCTCCCTCTACAATGCCACCAAAAAGAAGAAAGATACAGTCAGTAGACAAAGATTTCTCAGCAGCTGCCAGGAGATAGTTCCACTCTCTGGCACAGGCCCAGCTCCCCATGAGCATTTACTCCCACAGGCTACTGTTCTTTCTACTAGAAACAGAGAGGGCGGCCTTGCCTAGAGTACACTCTCACAGGCTATTTTGAAAAATCTGTAACCAAAACCCAGGTTGCTGCCTGCCACGCCAAAAGTTCAATACTCAAGAGAAGGGATATTGATGAAATACAATTAAGTTTATTATCAGGGTGCTAATCAAAGAAGTGGGAAACCTATTCTGTCTCATATCTACTTCTGAGAGAATAGCCTTGGAGATTATGTAAACAAAGTACATATGGGTCAACTGAGGGAGGAGATTTTTACACTCCTTGTGATTATAGACCAGCAGGGGTCTGCTCCCTTATCAGGCAAATTCAGAATTCGTTTGCTTTCATGAAGAAACTCTGATTTAATCAATTGTCTGTACTTTGCCAATATTTAGTTTATGTGTATTGTTGGAAAGTATATTCTTGGAATCAGGGGGAAGGAAGTCTTGTAGCATGGATCTAAGGCCCGTTACTATTACTGTGAGGGTCTTGGAGTCTTACTGCAGTGTTCTTGTATGTCTGAGACAAGATTTAGTTGGACCCTCCTGCTCAGGGAACAAAGAAGATACCACAGTCAATTGAAAGCAAAACAAGTAAAGATAGTATGTCCTTAAGAGATATAAGGGCAGACTACATTCTGAGAGATGAGTAGGCCATGAAGAGCTTCAGACTGAGGTGGTTAGAGTTTGACATCTCTGCTCAGGGGTGTCCTGTGGTGCCCATCAGTGGTTCCCCTTTTAAACTGATTGGAGGACTTCAGATTGACACCATTTTATCATCTGCTGCATGTTGACTGACTCTTCCCTCCCCACATGCTTTCTCATTCATGGCTGATTCACTACCTACTACTACTTCTGCTGGTGTGAGAGAAGTCAGCTGAAGAGGGTTCACTGACAAAATGAAGCTTCCCTACTCCTGTTCAGAGCACTGCCAGATATCTGTGCTGTCTCTGAGGAACTCAGACATCATATGGACAGCAACCTAGGCTAGTTCTACTCACTTAGCACAGGAATTTCTGATCTTTTGTATCTTATTTTGTTTCCCTTCCCCTTTTTAAATTAGACCTTAAAAACAGACAAAAAAGAACAACACACACTGAAAATTGTTTGTCTCTGTTTATCCCTGGTAAGAAAGGTCTTAGAAACAAAAGTGTAATCTGTTTCACAGCCAGGAGGGGAGAATTCTGCTTTCAATCCCAGGGAAAAAGAGAATCGGGCATAATGTGTCAACTGATTTCTAATAAACAAAAGACAGAAAAAACAAATAAAAGTTGAATTTTTGTGTAAAAATAGATTGAATATTCATATATCACTAAACCATGATAACATCAATCAACTTTAGATTCGAACAAGACAATTTTACTTATTAAGAATGATTGAACTAAAACAGAACACCCCAAGTTTCTCAGAACTGGTCTCCTTTATGCCTATACTCTCACATGAAGAGCCAAGGACCATGAAGGACAGCCCCAGAAGCAAAGGAGAAACTCCACTTCTTCTAAACCATTTAGCGCTTCCCTAAATAAAAGAAGTCATCTACTATCCCTGAGCATCCACCCTTCTTTTAATGCAGAAGTGATCCTGTCTCTGTTCTCTAGAAGAGTGTAGAAAGGGGAGTCTTTTTACCTTTACTTTCAGAGTAAATATAAGCCATTCCTCCTTGTCATGTATCAACCCCTTCTCCCCTAAGATCCTGAGTTCAGCTTTTTATGCCTCCGCTCAGGATATAAATGTGGCTCTTCCCCAGTAACCTCAAGTTTTACTGCCATGTAAATTTTCCAAATATATGTTATTAAATTTGGGTTTTTTCTTACTCGTCACCCTTTATGTTAATTTGTTCATTTGTTAAATCTGTGAAGAACTTCAGAGAAATGGGAGAACATTTCCTTTGAACCCCACCCCCTGCCCCACAGTAACAAAAAGATGATGTGAATTAAGTAGCTAGCATTCTTGGAAAGAGTTTGGTAAAAGTGTGACCTATGGACACAAGACAATTCAAATACAATATTCTTCCCAATCAATGCTAACATTTTTGGATAATGAAACTAATAGATTTCTCAAGAACAGTCAATATATGTATGTTGCATGCATGTTGCCTTTGACAAAATTCTGTTGCAATTGAGGGTTAGCTTTTGCAAAATATTTTATTGTTTTAAAAAATTTTGTATAATATTTATTTTTATATTAGATTCTTGGTAACACTGTTCTAATAAAAGAGTAATATGGATAGTTACATGATAAATGACATTTTGAATTGACCTAGATTATAGTAAAGGAACATTAGTAATACTTAGGCATTCCAACAACATTTAGATATTTGTAGAAGAGAAGTAGTTTGTTTCCTGTATAGTAATAGTTATTGTATCACCCTAAATGATACATTCCTCAAATATTCAAAAAAGACAAGATGAATCAACAATATATCTTCCAGTGGAAAAATTATGCTAAATATATACATGCTGCCTAGTATCACCTTTTTTGCAACATTCTAAAAATGTCATTTTTGTAACATAGCTAGATACATGGATATTAGCATCCATTTTTTTCTTAGCTATCCCAGATGAATGCAGAATGCTTTGGTTCTGATTAAGCAAATATTTCTATCAGAATTATTACATTTTTTAAAGGAAAGGTACAGATAGGAATGAAGGTGAGTAGGCAAACAAGAAGGAAGGGAGAAGAGGAGGAAGAGCTTCATTTATTTATTTATTTTTTCATTTTAGTTGTTCACATTTGTTTTTCACTGTGGCCCCGGGTCTTGAACCCTGGACCTTGGGATGTATGTGGGACTGCTCTGAGGTGTATTAGATTGCTAGGCCACTAGGGTACATCCAGAATTATTATATTTTTAAGGCTAATAATGTTTAACTAGAACTAAAACTATCTTTTTAACATAGGAATAGTTTTATGGCAATATCAACAAAAATTAACCTAATAGAAAAATTAGTTAAATAACAAAATTAACGAAGCAAATAACTAAAAAATGAAAAAATATATTTAGAATGGTTTACTTATTTAGATATGTAATTAGTTGTTAAATAAATGTATTTGCTACTTAGATAAACCCATCCTTTACAAATTTAAGTGTCCGTATATTGAATTAAATAAAGAATTGGATTAAAAAAAGAATTTCCCTGGCTTGGTCCGTGTATACTAGGAAATTCTGAAAGAAACCTTATAAATTCAATGATTAGCACAAATAACAAGTCTGTTTTTCTCTTTTGCCCTTCCTTAAAATTTACTTAGACTTAAACTTATTGCTGTAGAAAACACGACAACCCTGAAGCAAACAATTAAGATAAAAATTCAAGTCCATGATGACAAAGTATCTGCCCCAGGTATCCATCAGCCATCAGCCTCCCCAAATCCCTTTCTCTGTATACCCATGGGGCCCTTGGGACTAGTTTCTTTCCTTCCCTAAAAGACACTTTCTGTATACCTTCAGACCACAATATTTCCCCCCTTCAGACCACAATATTTCCCCCCTAGATCTTTAAAAAGTCTTCATCCCATTAGGGGCATGGAATAGCTATTTTGGACCTATAAGATATAAATATCTTTAATAAAGTCTTGTCCTCTCAATGTCAATCTCATCCTCCATTAAGTGATTGTCTTTTGGTGATGACAAGCAACAAGGACCTGATGCTAAGAATTTTTATCTAAAACTAAATTTACTAAACTAATATTGAATGATTATTTATAGCACACAATAGACACTGAAGTCAAAATAAATATGATAGAAGCTATCATGTAATAACAGAAAAACATTTATCCTTATTGACTCAGTTCTTTAAAAAACACACATAGGGTCCATAAAATGCAAGATCAGAAGACAGTTGAGATTGTGAATGATTTACTGAAAATTCATTTGAACCATTTTCTTATACACCAGATTTTTCTGTGATTTCTGTCTCTATTCAGTTCCTCCAACTTCAATTTCTTCTTTAATACTCTGGTGTTTCAAGAAGCTTGTTTCAGGCAGGCTTCACAGCTTTCTATACCTGGTAGAAAGCCTCCCTGTGGCTCTGCATGGAATATTCCACATGTGGGAGCTGCTACTAGCAGCACTTGTGATTCAGATTTGAATAGCAGATTTCATGATCAATCTACTACATGTGGTTTACAGGAAACCTGCTTTTTTATGTTTCTCTATCTACCATTTATCATCTATCATCCATCTATCTCTTCTATTGTAGTATCTTCTTTTTATATATGATTATAATGAAAGTCTTTAATTCTAAATAGTTGATTTATTTTATAGTTTAATAATCAACAGGAGAAAAAAACAAAAGAAACACACTTAATTTTGCCCATTGTTTAATATTTAATATTCTCTCTCTCCCTCTTTCTTTCTCTCTTCCCAACCACTGATATATTAAACAGTAAATAAAAGAAAGTAAAAAAGTTAATGTACAAAATAGACAACACAAAAAACTATATTAATACATCTATGATATTGTCATTCCTTTGATAATAGAGATGACCATTGGGTTTTGATTTTGTTATTATATCTACTTCTCTGGATAATGGGATTTAAAAATTGATGCCCTCCATTTTTGTAAAGTTTGTTTTCTGCAAACATCTTTTCATTATAGGTTATGAGGAAAAATCCTTGTCTTTTCAATTCCACAACTGTTATAATTGCAAATTATTTCTTTTTACATGTCTGCCAAAGTAATTTTCATGCAGTCATTTTTATTTTTTAAGGAAAGGCACAGGAAGGAATGAAGTTGAATAGGCAGGCAGACAGACAGGGAGACAAAGGAGGAAGAAGAATTAATTTATTTTACTTAGTTGTTCACCTTTATTTGGTTGTTCCCTCTGACCCATGATGCAAACTCTGTTTCTTGGTATGCACATGGATTGTGCTAGGCAAAGGTCATTAATTTACCACTAATCCATCAGAGCTACCTTCAGGCTATCTTTTTAACTCATTTTTCTCCATAATTTTTCTTCAGTGTGAGTCTTTATTCTTCGATAATTATTTTTTTCTTTATAAGAAGTTGAAATATTGAACAGAAAATGTGAATTTATATTATTTTATTTTAAGAGAAAGAGGCAGACTTAGAAGTGAATAAAGCTGTAGAATTCCATGACCATAAGATTCATGTTCTAACCAGAAGAGCATTGAAAGGGCACATTTCAACTGGAATTAGTTTATTCAATTTTAAACAAATCAATAGATATAAATGAATAGTCAAGGACATTGGTAGTTTAGATGTGCGGTCAGTGCCAAATAAAACAAGCAAACAGAAGCTGTTAGCACACATTTATTGGGCACTGTTTATGTGACAAGCACTGAGTCACAAAGATTTAATCCTGAGCCAGGCAGATTATTTTGTCACATAATGCTCACATCCTGGTGTAGAGCAATATGGTAAATAAATAACTCTAGCTCCTTAATTTCACACACACTTTGTCTTCTTATCTCCATACACTAATTCACAGTATATTGACATTAGAGCCCGACAATATCCAACATTTCTGTAGGATTTCCAATTTACCCTTTGAAAGACTAACCACGATAACACAATTTAAAAGACAATAGAAATAGGTAGATCTAATAGGAGAAGTAAGATAATTTGGTTGAATGAAAATGAGCTGAAAGTTCTCTAAATTGAAGATGTAAGTGAAACTAAACCCAGACAGATAAATATTACAAAAGTTAAACAAGTTGGGAACCAGATAATGTTATTTTATGAAGCTAAATATTGATTTCAATTTAAAAAGATGACCTGGTGGGCACTTTTCCGTGGTAATAATCTCAATACTAAAAAAATAATAAATCAGTGAATAGTGACTGCTATGTTTGCCTTAGTTCCATGGTAATGCTTTTAAGCAGGTCATGAAACAATTCTAATGAAAGGGAAAAGGACAGTATGAGTGGTCAAGGTGAAGCATTCATAATGAAGAACCAAATCTGTGAACTATGAATGAGAAATACCCAGGGATAGTAATTCATGAGGTAAGCGGTCAGTCAAAAAAATTTTAATAAGATTCTTTAGAAGAGGGAAATTTTAATAAAGTTGCATAGAATTCCTGTATCTCTTTCAATTAGTGTTTAGTATTTTTTTGGTAAATATTCAGAAGAGGGATAATGGGATTATATGGAATTTTCATTCTCTTTTTCTTCCAGGAATCTCCATACTGCTTTCCATAATGGTGGAATCAATTTAAACTTTGGTTCACAGTATAGATCTTCACATCCTTGTCAGCATTTTTTGTTTCTAGATTTCTGGATAATAGTCATTTTTGTAGGTGTGAGGTGATATATCATTGTTGTTTTGATTTGCATTTCCCTATTAAGGAGAAATCCCACTGTGATTCTAATTTGTATTTACTTGATGAACAATGAAATTGAGTACCTTTATAAATACATAGAATTTTAGAAAACCTTTCTGGGAAGTACAGAATAAACAATTTCCCCAATTTTCTTTTGTGTTTCCATTCTTTTTTTCATTAATTTTAAAAGCTTTTTATATTTTCTGGATATTAATCCTTTGTTAAATATGACTTACATATATTTTCATCACTTTTATGTAATGCATTTCACTCACTGAAAGGAATCTTTTGACAAATAGACGTTGTTAATGAGACCAGATTTTCAAACTTTTCCCTTATTTTGTTTGTTTAATAAATTTCTGATACTCCTAACTTAATAAAAATATTTTTAAGTTTTCCACAAAAAACTTGATGGTTTTATATTCCACATACAGATTTATAATCCATTTAATATTTATTTTAATGTACAGTTGTAGGTATAGCTCAGTCACCTTGTATCTCATTTTTAGCACCATTTGTTAAAAAGACCATTCATTCCTCATTACACTGTAGTAATTGTGTTTACAAATTCGGTGACTGTTCTGCCATTTTTGTTTTCTATTTGTCAATATTTCTCTCCATGGGGTAATGTCATTCTACCTTAAATTTTATATCTTCAAAATTCTTTGGATTATATTTAATTCTCATCATTGTCACTTCATCTAGAAAATAAGAAAACTGGTCATTCACATACCATATTGTTATCAACTTAACAACGAAAAATAAAAGTAACATATTTTGTTTCTGACTGATGGATTTGAAAATATTATTTATGTTTTATAAAACTTTATGTATTTAGATTATTTATTGTAACATTATAATGCTTCATTTTATACCCAAGGAAACCAAGGTCAATTTTCTCACCTAACGTGAGATGAATCAGAATCAAAATTAGAATTCATAGTCCCCATCTTCTTATGATGTTCTTTAACAAAGGTGAACACCTTTTAAGCTATTAGTCTTTGTTTATAAAATATAAGGCTGTGTTCCTAGGATCGACTGTTGTTTGTAGATTACCATTAACTCTTAATTTATAGTTAATAAAACTCAGAATTTCCTGACTAACTGGCATATTTTATGGTGAGTCATATCTCATGACATAACTTATTTATATCTCAGTAATTTGAGTCAAATAACATGTCACAGGACCTGAATGTAGATGAGTTTGCTTCTGCCTTTGCCATCTCTTTACAATAATGATATTATACAAATCATTACTATCTAAATTGACTTCTACATGTTTTGGAGTTTTTATTATCTTATTTCAAGTTTCCTTTTGCATATTTATCCTTGTACTAAAAGTAGACATTTTCCCTTTTTCTATCTTTTTTAAATGTGAATATGCTGTACTCCAACTCTGTCATATTCCAGATTGGCCTTATTCTAAGTTGTACTCCTTTATATTATTTATTTTCTCCATTTATTTTGTGTGTGTTTCTTGATATAAGTTAAATCACTGCTTAGATATTCTAATCTTGTGTATACATATTTTGATCATTTGAGGCTCTTATTGATTATTGATTTTTTTCTTATTGATTTTCTTTCACTTATTCAATATATTTTTACTCAGTTCATACTTTTTTCTCCACCTCAGCATTATTTTTCTTTTAGGTGTATTTTTAAAACTTTTCTGATTAAAATGATGGATCTTAGAACAGTGTTTTGCTTTTATTTATTAATGTGTTCTATTATTTTTATTATATATATCTCTAAACATACCTTAGCATGAGTTCTACTATAAAAAAAACTCACCCAACATTTAAAGAAATATGAAATACTTGGGAAACTCTATTAAAAGGAATGCAAATTTCCTTAATTTTAAAATTAAATTAAAATTTTAATTAAAAATTTTAATGTATATCCATCCTTGTTTAACAGTGTCTTTTAAATTTTGAGTTTCAAAATTCCATTGAAAATTGTGTTCATGGTGTAGGGCAGCTTAGCATAACGATTGGCCCCAAGATATTCCTGGAAAAATACACCAATCTACTTATAAAGAATTTAAAAAATTGTATGAATATATTTGGTGTAGTGGTTAATAAAGGGGTTAAATAGCACTGCTTATTAAACTCATTGATAGAGACAAGAAGATATATCTTGACTGAACGAATACATTGTCATGATTTAAATATATTCCTACAGAGAAAAATACCAGTTTATTGCATAATGTTTTTCTAAGTTGGAGTTATATCATACACACACACAAACACAAATAAACACATACAAATGTACTTTTCAAGTTTAGAGGAGTTTCAATTCATTTATTTGTAAGTAAACAAGAAATTATTTTTAAGATATAGTAATTGTAACCTACTCTTTCTAAATATCTAAATATCTCTTTCCTAAAAGACATCAGGAATTTTTATGGTATTTTATTTGAAATCTTGATTTTTCAACAATTAATATTTATTAGAAAAATTTCATTGGTACCTCTAAGACTGCCAAGTTATTCAAATTTCCATTGCCATTATATTATTTTTATTGTAGTAATTTTGATTTTACATACTAACATATACTCATATGTATAGATTCCCCAAATGTGGAGATTCCTTATTCCTCAGATATATGCAACAAACCTGCATTCCACTAAATCACCAAGTATTCTTCATCACTGTCCAGGGGGCTCTGCCACCATTGCCCACCACATCTGACCATCCCATTCCCTGTTGGTAATCTGAGTTATATTGCGAGTGTGCAAGGGATGGTTTTCTTTCATCTGCCCCTTTGTTTTGTCTATGCACATTCCTCCTAAGAGTGGGATCATCTGGTATCTATCTTTCTTCTTTTGACTTATTTCATGTAGCATAATTCCTTCCAGGTCCACCCACATTGATTCAAATGACAGGATTTCATCTCCTCTAAGGACTGTATAGTATTTAACTGTGTATATTTATATGACATGCTGTTTATACATTCATCTGATGCTGGGCACTTAGGTAGTTTCCAGTCTTAGTTATTGTGCATAGGGCTCCAATAAACATAGGGATGCATAAATCTCTGTAAATTAGTGTTCTTGTATGTTTTGGGTAAACACCCAGAAGTGGGATGGCGAGATCATAAGGGATTTCTATCTTCAACTTTTTGAGCAATCTTCATACTATTTTTAATAGGGCTTGCACCAATTTGCATTCCCACCCAACAGTGTAAAATTTTTCTTTTTCCCCACATCCACACAAACATTTGTTTTTTCTAAATGTTTGGATAATAACTAGACCCTCTGCAGTAAAGCGATGGCTTGCTGTTTTGATTTGCATTTTCCTCATAGACAGCTAGTAGGAACATTTTTTCAAGTCCTGTTGACCATCTATATAACCACCTCAGAGAAATGTCTTTCCAATTCCTCTTCCCATTCTTTGATTCAGTTGCCCATTTTCTGATATTGAGTTTTATGAGTTCTTTTTATTTTTAGATGTTAAGCCCTTATCAGAAATATGAAATGCAAATATCTTCTCCCACATAATAGGTTATCTTTTGGTTTAGGTGATATTTTCTTTCACTGTGAAGAAGCTTTTTAGTTAGATATACTCTCAGTAGTTTGTCTTTGTTTTTGTTTCCCTTAATCTGGAATTGAATTCTCAAAGGCCTTTCTAAGGCTGATGTCATGGAATGTCTTTCTATGTAGCTTTCCAAGACTTTTATAAGTTCTGGTTTCCGAACAAGTGTCTAATTTATTTTGAGATAATTTTTGCAAATGGTATTAAAGAGCGACCAAATTTGATTCTTTGGCATGTGGAGGTCCAATTATCCTTACACCATTTATTGAAAAGACTTTCTTTTTTTCCATCGCATGCTCTAGACTCCATTGTCATAGATAAACATACATGTGGGTCAGTTTCTGGTGATTCAGTTTTATTCCACTGGTCCGTGCCTCTGATATTATTCTAGCACCATACTGTTTTGTTCAATATTGCTATGCAATATAGCTCAATATCTGAGAGTGTAATTCCAGATTTATTAATTTTTCTCATAATTGCTTTGGCTATTTATGTTCTATTGCTGTGTTATGCATATTTTAAGATCTTTTCCATTTCCTGGATAAGCCCCTGAGATTTTAATGAGTACTGCATTAAATCTGTATATTGTTTTGCATAGTTTGACCATTTTAACAATGTTGATTCTTCTCAAACATGGGCAGGTAGTGTCTTTTCATCCTTATTTCTTTTAAGAAGCATTCATAATTTTCATTGTTAAGTTTTTTAATTTCCTTTGTTAAGTATATTCCAAGATATTTGATTTTACTTCTATTTTAGAGTGGTTTCCTTGATTTCATTTTCTTCTAGCATGTGTTTTGCATACAAGAATGTGACAGAATGTTTCACGTTAATTTTGCAGCCTTCCACTTTTGCTGTATTCATGATTACTTCTGCTATTTTTTGACAGAGTTTTAGGGTTTGCAATATGTATATAATCATGTCATCTGTATGCAATGATAGTTATACTTCTTCCTTTCCAATTTTGATTTTTTCTACTTCTTTATCTCGAGAAATTGCTCTGACTAAGACTTCCAGTACAATATTAAATAGTGGTGATAGTGGTTAGCTTTGTCTTATTCCTGACCTAGAAGAAATGCTTTCAATTTTTTGTTATTGACTATGATGTTAGCTATGGTTTTGTTGGATAAAGTTTATTTTGTTGAAGACTGTACCTTATATCACCATTTGATTCATTGGTTTTTATTATAAATTGGTATTGATTTGTCAAAAAGTTTTCTCTATGTCTATTGATAAGATCATGTGGTTTTCTCCTTGCTTTTGTTGATATGGCACATGACATTAACAGATTTACATGCTAAATCATCATTACATTCCTGGGATAAATCCCACTTGGTCATGACAGATAATGTTTTTGATTCATTGTTGGATTCAGTTTGCTAACACTTTGTTGAGAATTTTTTCTCTAATGAACATGAGAAATGATGATCTAATTTTCTTCTTGGTGACATCCCTATCTGCTTTTGGTATTAGTGTGATGTTTGCTTCATAGAAAGCATTTGGAAGTATTCCCTCTTCTTCAATATTTTGGAAGAGTTTGAGAAAAATAAGTACTAATCTTTTTCCTAAGCATTGGTGAAACTCACAAAAGCCATATGATTCTGAGTTTTTATTTTTAGGGAGACTTTTGATCACATCTTCAATTTATTTGTTTGTGATTATTCTATTCAGGTTTTTTCTCCTTCTCATTCAGTCTTGATAGACTATGTTTTCTAGAAATCTGTTAATGTCCACAGGGTTGTACTTTGTTGGCATAAGGTTGTTCATAGTAGTGTTTTATGATAATTTGCATTTCTGTGGTATCTCTTGCAACTTCTCCCCTTCATTTCTAATACTAGTTAGGAGACTTTTCTCTCTTTTTCTTTGTGAGTTTAGCCACTGGTCCGTCAGTTTGGCTTATTTTTTCAAAGAACCAAAGGTTGGTTTCATTGATATTCTGGATTATCATGGATTATCTGGATTATCTGGATTATCTATTTCATGATTTCTGCTTGAATTTTTATTATTTCCTTTCCTTTACTGATGTTTGGTTTTAATTGTTCTTTTTCTAGTTGTTTTAGATGTAGGGTTTGATTGTTTATTTGTGATGTTCTACATTTCTTGAGGGAGGCCTGGATTGCAATGATCTTCCCTCTTAGTACTACTTTTGCTGCATCTCATTGATTCTGGTGATTTGTGTCTTTAACTTCATTTGTCTCTAAGTAGTTTTTAAGTTACTCTTTGAGTTCCTCTTTTACCCAAGTGTCATTGAGAAGTATGCTGCTCACTCTTAAATCAGTTTGGGGGCTTCCAGTCTTTTTGTGGTTGATTTCTAGTTTTAAGACATTGTGTTCAGAGAAAATGTCCCATGCATATTTGAGAAGAAAATGAAATCTGTGGTCATTGGATGGAATTTTCTGTGCATATACATTAGATCTATTCTAATTAGTGATTTAAAGCTGCTCTTTCCCTGTTAATTTTCTGCCTAATCGATCTGCCCATTGTTTTAAGTGAGGTGTGAAGACTCCTATTATTATTGTGTTTCTGTTGATGTCTCTTGTCACTTCTAATACTACTTGCTTAATACACTTTGATGCTCCTTATTTAGTGTACATATCTTAAGAAGCATTATGTCTTCTTGCTGTATTGACCCCTTAATCATTATATAATGTCCCATCTCTGTCTTATAATATGCTTTTTAATAGGAATGCTTGTCCTATATAAGCATGGCAGTTCCTGATTTTTTATGGTTCCTATTTGTAGGATATCTTCTAACCATTGACTTTGAGTGTTTGTTATCATTTGAAAGATGGGTTTCCTGAATGCAGCAGAAGTTGGGTAATGCTTTTTAATCCATTCAGCCATTCTTTGTCATTTGACTGATGATTTCAGTACATTAACGTTCAGGGTGATTATAGATATGTAACTGTTTATTTTGCCATTTTGTGATTTTTCTTCTTCGTGTTGTTCCAAATTATACCTCTGTTCTCTTTCTCTTTTGAAGTGGGTTGGGTGTAGTTATGTTTGATTAGTTTCCCTTTTTTGATTTCATCTTTACTTTTTCCCTAGAGATTTATTTTGAGGTTACCCTGAAGATAGTATTAAGATTTCTATATTTATATCCAATTTTATCTGAAGGCAGATTAATCTTACTCTCATTCTAACCATCCACAACTTTATTGTCTTCCCCTCCTCTACACTTTTCATATTTTTTCTTTTACTCTTTTTAAGTGTGGTTTCTTTTCAATTCATAGAGTTTCCTTCAATATTTTTTGTACAAGTTGTTTTGTGGTGGTAAATTCCTTTAACTTTTTCTTATCTACAAAGATTTTCATCATTCCTTCAAGTCTGAATAGTAATCTCACAGGATATAGTATCCTAGGTGGGAAATCCTTTTCTTTCGGCACTTTGAATATATCATACCATTTACTTCTGGCCTATAGAGTTTCATTTGAGAAAATCGATGACACTCTTATGGGGACTCCTTTGTATGTGACTTTTTTTCCTCTGGCTGCTTTTAAGATTTTTTCTTTATCATGTATATTGACATTTTAATGATGAGTGTTTAGGTGTAGTTTTGTCTGGGTTTCTTTTATTAGCAACTCTTTGAGCTTCCTGCATCTGGAGACTTGCTTCATTCTTCAGGTTAGGAAAATTCGCAACTACAATTTCTTCAAATATATATTTCTGTCCCCTTTAACCCCTCTTCTTCTGGAAACCCTATGAGGTGAGTTTTCCTTCTGATGTTATTCCATAAGTCTCAAATGTTGTCTTTATTTCTTTGTATTCTTTCATCTTTGTTGGTTGCTTGTGTATCTGCCTCTTCCATATGTTCTAATTCATTATTTCTGTTTGCGACTACTTCCATCTTATTATTGAGTTCCTCTGTTGAGTTCTTTAGTTCAGCATCAGATGCTTCATTTGTTTGAAATCTTTCTTCATTTCTTCTCTCTCTTTTCTGTCTTTCTTTTCTTCCTCTGCTGTTTTCTTGAGTCCATGAGCATGGTTATCTCTGTTGCCCTATATTCATCTTTAGTTCATTTGCATTATCCATTCTATTCAGATTTTCCCCTCAGTTTTTTTTATTTGATCCTTTATCTCATGCATATTTTTCTGTTTATTCACTCTATTTGGCATTCTGTTTATGTGTCTGTGGACTTGGCTTCTCTGCAGTGATGGAATTGTGTAGAGTATCTATTTGTACCAAGTAATCCTGGATCTTGGTTTGAATATTGGGAATTCTTGAGTGCTATGGCATCACAATCGGATTTGAGACTCTTGTGTTTGCTCTCTGTTGGGGCTTGCATGTTAAGTCTATGATCCCGAAGTTTGTTTGGAGAGAGCAAAATCTTCTCCCTGAGTCACAGCTCTGAATGAAATGACCACCATGCTGTTCACCCATGTCAGCAATCAGGCTGATCACCACCACCCACAGGGTGGTACTAATGGGTAACTGTGATGGTTTTTTTCCCTCTGGAAGTTTCTTTCTTCCTTTAAACCTGAGGGTGTGACCTTTGGTTGTGGATTCTGTGGTTTACATGGCAATATATGGGAATAGTTGCTCATGGAGGTATACCTTAGCTGCCTTCCTGTTTTGGTGTCACTCAGTATAATTTCCTCAGTGCCTGCTGTTCAAGCCACCAGGTCTCCGGTCCTCATTCCACGCTGCACCAAATCCTCTCCCTGGTTTCATGTCCCATTCCTCCTGGGGAGACTGCTGCTTTTATGATTCCTGGAAGGCCCAGTTCTTTCTGGAGTTCCAACTCCCTTCAGTGATCTGAATCTTGTATCCTGAATCCTGAATCTGTGTCGTCACTGAATCCTGACAGTTTTGTCTACCCATTTTTATCATTATTGCTGCTGAGCTTCTTCAGCCTCTGTTCTCACTTTTACTCAGTGTTTGTTTCTGGAAAATAGGTAAATTCCTAATTACTCTCTGGGGAGGTTGTGAGTCTCACTAATACCAGGTTTCTATCTTGACCAAAAGTCCATTTCATTATATTTATTTAAATCTTCAATTCTCAAGACAAACTTCTTCCACATTTCTCCCCCAACCCTTTTCCTAGCAGATATCATTAACAAATACCTTAGTAAATGATAGAAGTATATTTTCTACTTATTAAATTGCACAAGGAAATGCTTGTTGTCCTTTGTCTTTTGTCCTAATTAGCTGTAATGGCTTGTCATAGTAGTTGGTTTTATAGAAAGTAGAATTAGATCATTTGTCTTAATAAACATTTATCAAGAAGTTTAAGTGAAGTTTGGGGTGTGGTAACACTGATTTGTACAAATTCAGAGATTTATTTCAGGTATCTGTGCAAGCCCTGTGAAGCGTCAGTTCCTTCGCTTCATGAATACCATACTGCATTTACTCTTCCTCCAACTTTTTCTCTACTATCTGTGAGAGTAGAGCTTTGGAGGGGACTACTAGCTATGCTGAAATAGCAACCTTCAGTAATCCTGGTCAAGGATTTATCTTTCCGAATTTAAATTATTTAACTTTCCAAATTTAAATATATTAAGAAAATATTGCTTTTAGTATCAATATAAAGTTGGCTTCATAGGAAGTGTTCAGAAGCCTTTCCAACTATTTAACTTTCTGCAAAGTTGAGAAGAATAGGTATTAAATCTTCTCTGACAATTTGATAACACCTACTGGTCAAGTTCTCTGGAAATTTAACTTTTTGAGAGATTAATAATTACTTTGTCAATTTTCTTGCTTGGTCTTAGACATTATAGGTGGCTCCATTTATTGACATATAGCTGTCCATAATAGTGTCTTATGGTTCTTTGTGTTTCTGAGGTATCTGTTGTTGCTTCTTTTTCATTTCTGCTCATAACTATTAGAGTTTCCTCTCTTTTTTCATATTGACCCAACTAAAGTTTTGTCATTTTGTAAATCTTTTCAAAGAACCTCCTTTGTGTTTATTGATCTTCTGAATTTTCTTTTTCATATCTATTTTGCTTATTTATGCTCTAATTTATTATGAGATATACTTTGATGCTTCTTATTTTTCTTTATTTAGTTCTTTAGACATAGGACTATACTGTTTGTTTCTTAAGTCAAGCTTGTATTTCTATGAATTTCTTTCTATGTGTGCTTTTTGTTGCAGTCTGTAAGCTACTGCTTAAATATTTATTACTCATAGCTCTTATTGAATTCTATAAATTCTTATTGATTATTCCTTCTAATTTGTCTCCAAGCATTTTTTTTTTCAATATTTAGTTTGATTTCATCTTTTACCAATCATTCGGAAGTATGATGTTCAGCCTACATATATTTGGGAATTTTGCAGCTTTCACTTATAATGAATTTTAGCTTTATGTCATCAAATGTAAGAAGATATTTGGTATTATTTCAGTCTACATAAATTTGGTGATTCTTGTTTTGGTTCCCAATATATGGTCTATGCTTGCAAATGGTCTTTGAGTACTCAAGGAGAATGCGAGTTTTGCAGTTGTTGGGAAGAAGCATCCTATAAATTTCTACTAAACCCAAGTGTTCTACATTTTTATTTAAGAGTATTGTTTCTATGTGAATTTTCTGCCTGGCTGATTTGTCCATTGTTGTAAGTGGAGTGTTGTAGTTTAATACTATTATTTAATTTCTGAGTGTTTCAACTTTTTTCTGTTAATGTTTACTTTATGGACTCATCCTGGTGGAGTAGCAGTTAGTTCAATTGCCTCTTAAAGAGCTCTAGGACTCATATCCCTGGGTTCAGGTTCTGGGTCTAGAGGGAAGCACCCAGTGTGAACAACAAAATAAATTAAAAACAAAAAACTTCCTCCCTCTTCCTGCCTCGCTGACTGCTTGCCTTTATGGGTGCCTGTAACTTTCCTTTAAAAAAAGTAATTTCTTTATGTATTTTGATGAGTCTTCATTTGGTGTTTATATATCAATGTATGTCTAATTACTGAATTGACTGCTCAATCGCTGATCAATCATTCAATCACAAACTATATCCATCAGTGTCTTTTGTAATTTTCTTTAGTTGTGAATCTATTTTACATGATAAAATATGCCTATTTCTATCTTTTGCTAAATAGTGGTATTTATTATTCCTTTTATTCACAATTTTATATTTACTTTAGGATATTGAAATTGAATAGCAGACTCTGTTTCACATCACACCCATCACCAGAGTGATTTTAATCAGTATCTATGCTTCTTTTTTCTTCCCAATGCCCCCTAACTCACAGGTAACCTACAGTTTTGTGTTCTTTTTGTTGTAATTTATATGCTCATGTGTTTTATTTCATTTATTACACATATGAGTGAAACAATCCTGTGTTTCTCTTTTTCTTTCTGACTTATTTTGCTTAACATGATCCCCTCCAGGTCCATATAGATTATTACAAAGGGCACAATTTCATCTTTTTAATAGCAATGTATAATTCCACTGAGTCTATACAATATCTTCTTTATCCAGTCTGCTGATAGACATTTAGGTTGCTTCCATGCCTTGTTCACCATAAACTCTGCTGCTATGAACATAGGGATGCAGTTATTCTTTTCTGAGTAGGAATGTTGTATCCTCTGGGTATATACCCGGAAGTGAGATTGATGGATAAAATGGTAGATGCATCTTTATTTATTTAAGGAATTTGCATACTGTTTCCCAAAGAGGTTGCACCAATTTACATTTCAACCAAGAGTGTAGGAGGGTTCCTTTTTCTCCACATTTCCTCCAACACCTGATACTTCTAGTCTTTTTGACATGTCATTCTCAGGGGCGTGATGTGGTATCTCATTTTAGTTTATATTTGCATTTCTCTGATGATGAATGATGTAGAATAATATTCAGGTGTCCGTATGCTACCTGTGTGTCTTTAGATAAGTGTCTGTTCAGTTCTCCCCATTTTTTGTGTGGGTCATTTGCTTTTTCATTGTTGAGGTGCATGAAATCCTTATATTTTTTAGATATTATACTCTTATCTGATATATATAGTGTGACTTGTCTTTTCTGATTCTTTGGGTTTTTTTTTATTTCAGTAGTGGTGTCTTTTTCTTGCAGAAGCATTTCAGTTTGATGTAGTCACAATTGTTTAGTTTGGAATTTCTTTTACTGTCACTGCATTGATTCTTTGTGGCTTCTTTTGCTGTCACTATATTTCCCAAATAGACATCTTTGATATTGAGATCATGGAGTGATTTTTTTTCTCACATTTTATTTTTAGTATTTCATGGTTTCAGATCTTTGATTCATTTTGAGTCATCTTTTGTGTATGGCAATAATGAGTAAATTAGCTTCATTGTGAAGTTATATTTGATTGCAGGATTTCCTCTCAGACTTTGTCTTTGAACTTATGTTTATCTTTATAAATTAGATGAGTTTCCTGCATGCAGCATAAAACTGAGTTTTGTTGTTTAATTCATTCACTCTATATTTTGATTAGTGTGTTCAATACATTATTAGGCTAATTATTGATATGTAACTAATGCCAGTTTATTATTTGTTTTCTGAGACTCTCTATTCATTTGTTCTTCTCTTAGATTTTTCTTTTTTGATTTAAAAATTTTTATATTGTGTTTGTTCTCCCTTTTCACTTTCTTCTCTATTATTTTTTGTATGGATTCATGTTTTGAGTTTACCCTGGTGCTTACATATATGTTTCTGTGCTTATAACCTTTCAAAAATCTAAAGCATGGTGATCTGTAGCTCATTCTAACTGTCTGCATTTTTATTCTCCTCTTCACATTTTATATTTTTAGTGTCTTGCTGTTCTTAAGTGATTGCTTTCATTTTTCAGAACTTCCGTTAGTATTTCTGTAAGTCTAATTTTGTGTAGTGAATTATTTTACCTTTTTCTTGTATGTAAAGTTCTTTATAACTCCTTCAGTTCTAAGTCATAACCTAGCAGTATAGAACAGAAATACTTTTCTTTCACCATTATGAATATATCATTCCATTCCCTTCAGCTTGGTAGGCTTCTACTAAGAAATCTGCAGACTTTGAATTGGCTACCTTGTATGTGACTCATTTTTTCTCTTGATGAATTTAAGATTCTCCCTTTATCTATAAATCCTCTTATTTTAATTACAATGTATCTAGGTACTTCTGTTTCTGATTCTTTTGTTTGGAGCTCTGAGATTTCTGGATGTGGAAAACTGTTTTACTTCCAAGTTTAGGGAGATCCTCAACTATTACTTATCCACACATGGTTTTGTCACTCTTTGCTACATTCAAATGCTTCCCCAGCTATATAAACATGACACAAAGGTTTGTTAATATGTATTAAATGGACAATTTGAGTAAAATATTCATAAGAAAATCTATCCATAATTAGACTCCAGATGTTTATAGAATCTCCAGGAACCATAGGCTTAAAATGTAATATAAAAAATAAAATATTGTGAAATTAGTTTAATCATTATCTAATCAATTAGTAAATTTTATGACTAAAATATACTGTTACCCAAAATAATTATCTAGTTCATTTATTTTTACTCGATCCATAATACTGAAAATAAATCAATACATAAATTTACTAAATTCAGCTAATTATTACGTTTTTAAAACTATTTTACTTTGTATTGAAAAAGGGCCATGTTTAAATTTAACACACTTAGAATTCAATATTAAAAGGTTGCAGGAAGCAAAATTAAACAGAATATTCTATTTCAGAAGTCTCATGTATTTAGATTTATGTCTGTTATTTTATCAACTTAAAGTATTATATTCCACTTGACTATGTAACAACCTATAGTCTGTAATGTTTTGCTTTATGTATGTATGCGTGTACTTCATTATTGAGTAATGAAAATCATATATTTTTCCTGGTTTGTGCTTGGATTATTATTTATTTCTGATTAGACAGTCAAAGACAAAATATATTTAATTTATGTACTAATTCTAAGCAATGAGTAGTTATTTCTCATCTTAAAAATGATGGGTTATGAAAGAGAAGAAAAAAGTAGGAAATTAATATGTTTAGAACTTACCTGTGCAGAGTATTTGTTAAATATATTTCATTAATAGAGAAATAAAGCACCTTGTCCATCATTGCATTATAATTGTCAACATTTGAATAATCATTAAATAATGGCTTATTAAGTTTTGATAAATACATTCATAGAATTCATATATTATTGTTTTATAAAATTTTCTTTCATATTTTAATTAATTTTAAATTGCATTTCTCTAATGGAACTATAAGGCACAAGTTTGTTTTCTAACACCTTGGTTCTATGAATCAATGAAACCAAATGATAACAGATAGATTAACAAGAGAAAAGTTATGCATATTTATTAATTTTAATATTACTTATATATACATGGAAGAACATTAGAAAAAAGTGAATGCCAAAAGAATGCTGAGATTGTGGAGCTTTGCATAATCTTAATAGGAAAAAAGAAAGAAGGGGAGTTGTAGGCAGTTTAGGAAACAGTTAATGTTTAAAAGAAAGATGAATGGGCCCTTAGAAGAAAAGGTGGTCGGTTCAATAATGTGTGACAAAGTTAGTCTGGGTCTCAGGTGGAATTCTAGTTTCCTATCCTGTGATGACAGTGAGTCTTTCCTTGTTGATAAAATTCTCTATTTATATGGTTAATTGAAAAAGCATTTCTTTTGTAAAATATGTCTTTAGACAAATAACAGTTTAGAGGAAGTCACTTCCTATATCTGCTCTTCTGCCAAATGTCTTCAAGCTTAAAACGCTAATGACTTTTGAAGTAACATAGGTTCGAAGTGCTTAGGTCCACTTAGGTGTGATTTTTTCAATAAATATATTAGAAGCTTGTTTTGAGATTATCACTGATGAGTTCATGAATGTATTATTTCTGTAAGTAAATATGAATTCATTTTACATCACCTTTCATTCTTTAGTATAGTGTTAGCAAATATTATATTACATATGCATAAATATCATATATAATGATATATATAATCTATGTCTTATATCATATAAGATAATATTGATGACAAATCATTTTGTAAACAGATTACATAAACTTACAGTACTTAAAATGAATGTATAGTATTCAAAAGTACTTTTTCTTCCTTATAATTACCTCAATATTCTCTTTAGTTTATGTAGTTATAAGAATACAGTATATAATACACATAGACTATCTGATAATAAACTATATTATTTGTAAGTCTTCTGGTATAAATGAAGTACTTATGGAGAATCGGAAAGTTATATTTGAATTTTCAATTGCTTAGGGGTCAGCACTAGTAAACGTCATGCTGTTCAAGACTCAAATATAATAGATATATCAAAGTGGTATATATGTGATGAGATTTTCTGTTAATTCAAATTTATTTTGAAGAAATTTAACATTCATATGTATACCCACATACTCTTAATAGTATTCTCAAGTAATTAAAATATGCTGTTTATATAAGTACAAGTTAATGAAAAATTTACTTTTATAACTTTTAAATGTAATTCAATTTCAGTCTAACAGAAACTTGCAAGAGTTGTAAAATAACTCCAGTTATTCTTTACCAAGCTCCACTAATTAGTAAAATTTTACTGAATTTGCCTTTTCACTCTCTCTGTATACATATTATTGTATTTTGTAGCCATTTGAGAATAACATTTGACTCATATATTTCTCTATTATCCTTGAATATGTTATAACTCTAATGTATAAGATAAGGATGATGCTATTGTTATTAGATTTAATGATGCATTAATTATTTATTCAAAATATACCTTTTGAGTGCCCTACATGTGATCATAGCGGTAAGAAAATTAGGTAAAATCATGCCCTAGGGTTTTTATGAAAGAAAAAAAAAATGTAATGAGAGTATGATGAAGGTTTTGGTAATGAAAATAAATTTAGTGTGTTAGCAAGAACATCTAATACACTTTCATGTATCTTAGAAATCTGGAGAAAGATTTAAGCAAATAAGAATAAATGAAAACAAGGTAACATATCTTAATACAGAGGGTAGTATCTGCATACAGAGCTTGAAGATAATAAACCCAAGCGCAAGAATAGTGATATCAGTAATAGCTAGATAATATAGTGATTACTTAGGGTTATTTCTTCATGTACATCAGGAAATCAAGGATAAGTTTTTCACCAGTGATCTCAAGCAAAAGAAGAAAGAATATAATATTTTTGTCATGTTATTTGTTTATTTGCCTGTTAACAAATGACAAGTAGGAAAAGAAATGCTTGAGAATCCCCTCATGTGATTTAATTAGACATCAGAAATTTAGGTACAGGTGTTTTCAAGAGCACTTGGAAGAATGATTATTGTAGTAAGCTAGTTTAAGGTATTTGTTTTTTCCGGAAGAGGAGATGTCCCCTTTATTCATGATTTATTGTTCCAGCTGAGACTATGTCTTGAAGAAGAGAGATGAACATCCATCAGCAGAGCAGTTAACAATACTCTCCTACAATGGACCGCCATTATTGAAGGAAAGAAGACATCAGTCAAATGAACTGACCAAATGTGTTGCTTTTACATAACAAGACATAACCAGAGATGTGTCAGTATGCTTATAAAGATAATATTTATTGCATGACTTGAGGTGAGATGAGGTATCATGAAAATTGCTCATCACTAAGACATAGCTATAAGATGTTGTGTGTCTGAGCATTATGTCAGAGAGCTAAAGATAGGAATAATAGTCTCATTCTAAATCTTTCCTGAATAAACACAGCTTATTATTTTGTCTTGCAGTTACTGTTGGCAAGATTCCTATCAAGAAACCTTTGAAGAAAGCTTCCAGTGCAATAAATATGTGTGAAATTCAGCATAGTTGTGAAAATTCAAGCTCTCTAAAATTTTATATGAATATTTTTAGTGAAAACACATATCATAATGTAAAACTTTGAATGAATATAGTAATATTAGCACTCTACAAATAAATGTATATATGCATATTATTATACACACATGTTTATACTTACATATATATGTACTTATTATTTCTGCTCTAGTCTGCAGTACAATGTTGTAATTGTTGGTTATTTTTCTGTTTCTGATTTAAAGGTAGGTCCCATATGTTGTTTTTCTTATATTTTGCACTGCCCATTATAGCAAGGGCTGCTAGTTAATATATGTCAATCTTAAAATCATGTATTGATTGAATTAATTAGAATTACTATACATTATAACTATAATATTATCATCTAGACAGGAGTTATTAGACTTTAAAATATTTCCTGATGTTAAAGAAAGAAATTTTTATTTTTGCTGTAATCTAAATGTATAACCAAAATAATAAGTATGCAAAGGAACTACTCCTGCATTTTAGAGACAGTATAAAATTTAGAGAAAACTTTCAGGAAGAAGATAAAATAATTCAGATTCATTTCTAGAGCCAGTATTTAGTAAGGGCTAAATGAGATTCCTACTGAAGAGCAAGGAGAATTTTCCTGAATCTCCTGGTCTGCCTCACAACTTTAAAGACAAAGTTCCCAATTGGTGGGTCATATTTCAATTACCCATACAGAGTTCTCTAGTCAGTCAGCTAATGAGATTTTTACCTTCCAAATACAATAAAAATAAAGAAAGAGCAATATGTGTTATAGGTTGAGTCATTCAACATCAACAGCCTAACCAAGCTGGAGCTAAAGCAGAGATGAAATGTTCGGCAAACCCTGACTCATTATCTCTGCAAGGTAATGCGGGAAAGTTTATTAGTGGTGACTTCCAAAACAACTTAATTATGTTTCATAATTAAGCTATGAAGGTGTTTACATTCTGGCAGAGAAATGCCTGGCCTAGCAGATAATCCAAGGAAATTACAAGACGCAGGAGGCAAGGACCTGGCCTTTATTGTAATCACTGAAGAGGATTCCAGTGGTAGTGATTTGGGCATGTTTCCAGAAAGCTCTCACCTCCAATATGTTGTGGGTTTTTTTTTTTTTAGGGAGTAACAGCAGAGGGAGGATAGTGACTAGGCAGAAACAGTCAAGTGGGCAAGAACAAAGAGTTGTCAAATAGGCAAGGACAGCAACATCCAGGACAGGACTTCTGGACAGGACAGTCACTGAATGTGAGAGGCAGTTATCTCAAATAGTCCGCTTGCTACATTCTAGTCTGCATTCAGCATTGGCCAGTCACCAAGTCCACTTCAAGTTTGGACATGGGTTATGCTCTCATGCTAGCCTACACACAGAAATTGTCAGAAAGAGCTTCTCAGTGAAGAAACTTCCACATAATTTACTTTAGGCATTCAGTTGTACAAAAGGACAGAATGACAATACAGGGCAAATTACTATTTTAGCTTTATTATTTTCAGGAAGTTTGTTAGCATTGCTAGGATTTATTTTGTATTAAATGATTTTTATTATGTACGGATGAAGTTGCTAATGTCAATTTTTTTGAATATTTTAAACTCAAAGTATTCCTTATTTTGTTCTGCTCAAGCAAGGATCACAAAGGTAACTAAAAGAAAGAATTCTTAAGTCTGTCCTGACAGTGTGAATGATTGGGTAGAGGCTCAGAAGCAAGGACATTTACTATTTTCGTTTGGAAGTTTCTCATCTCTCAAAAGACATACCTCCATAGTTTAATGAATACTGCATTACAGTAGCAAGCTGAGTCATGTAACAGGTTTTAGGCCTTCACCCAAAAGAAATATATCTACATTTTCTCTATGATTATGTGAGTAAAAAGCAAAGGTGTCTCCAGTCAAAATATCTACTTGACGTTTTTGGTGTGACTTCTTTTGCAAGAATAGCTTAATAGAAATATTTGCTAAAATGGCAGAATAAAGAAAGTGGCTTGTAAGGACCTTATCCAAAGTACCATTTTAATTACAGGACAGGAGCTAGTTGCATACAATATTGCTTTAGGAGAACTTGCATCTGTCAGATTTCATCCTTCCCCAAAATATCAGTATCCACCCCCATCCCCAAGTTGGCACACTCATGAAGAACATCTGATATTATAACTAACTTCTTGATAAGTGAATTGAGTATGTTAATATCCATGGGAAAACAAAACTAACTAGACACATGGATGATACGATTAATCAATTTAGAATATTTAGAACAATAATAATGATGCACACTGCAATAATCTTTTTAGCTCATTGACTAAAATATTAATAGATATTTGGTTAACAAGTCTTTTAATAATTATTTAAGATGTTTTTGAAGATATTTTTAAATAAATAAATGCACTGCCCTATTTCAAAATTTCAAAATATGAGCAATACATAATAAAGGCATAGATATTTGAAGACTTAAGCATTCCTTTCTCATTAAATGATAGAACATACAGAGAGAAATTCAGTAATGACAGAGAAACCTGAACAAAATAGCCAATAAAATTGATAATAAATTCTGGTCAGCAGTAGTAGAAAACATATTTTCTCAAGTGCATTTAAAATTTTCAGCTAGATAGATCCTTTTCTAGACCATTAACAAACCACAACAAACAAGCATTGTGCAAAATGTAGTCTTGGTTTACAATGGAATAAAATTAAAACTCTTTAACAAAAAGGATATACATATATATAAAATAATTAGACTAAAACAATAGATAATATCACTAAAAATTCAATATTCATCAAAAATAGTTTGCACATGCCTAATTAGATTGACCTAGAAAAGAGAGAAAATGCATGTATTAGCTTTAGGAATGAAGGAAAATGCTATGAAGAAAATTCGACATTAACTTCTTCCAAAATTATACCTTAAATCAAATGAATCATTTTCAATAACAACTATGGCAAGATATATTCATAAATAATCTTAAGCAGATTTTATAGCTAGCTAAAAACTTTTCAACAATTAGTCTTACACATGTTCACAATGAATTTAGCTATATATTTATGGAAGAAATAAAAGAAATCCTGTAAATCTATTTCAGAAAATAATATGAAGTTAAAGCAATTTTCATTTAAATTTTGAAGTCTGCTATCCTAAAGCAAAAAGCAGACAGACCTATTACAAGAAATAAAAGTTCAGACCAACATACCTCATATTTCAACAATGTATATATTTTGTTTTATAATTTTAAATAAATTAGCAAAGCATAACAGAAATAAAAACTACGAAGTAGGGTTTGCCCCAAGAATAGAAGCAAGGTACAAAACTTAAAAATCAATAAAAATATGATATGTCCTGGTGGTTTTCCAGATAAGTCTGCCACCTCTGTCCTGAGAATCTGTTTGTAGGATCAAGATATATAATTGAGTAAGATTTTTAAAATATAACGTCTTCCTTTATCTTTCTGTATACCTGCCTTTCACCTTTATTTCTACCTTCATCTTTCCTTAAAAAAATCAATACAAATAAATTCAAGTCAATAAAATATAAGCCTACATATAAGCAAACTGAAAGTGAAAGTCATTATCTTAACATAAATGTAACGCTTAACATAAAAAGATATTACAAATTCAATATTCATTCATTGCAAAATACTCAGTAGTCTCAGAATGGGAACTTTCTTAGCTGAAAAATGTTTTCTCCAAAACAAACAAAAAAAGCACACATTTCAGTAAAATATCTTTAACAATGTAAATCTGAAATTTTTGTCCCCAAATTCAAGGGAAAAAATCATGCTATGTTGTTGTTATTGTGATTCAAATGGTTATAGAAATAACGACCTGTAAACTATGGTAAGAAAATAATGACTAGAAAACATACATTAAAAAAAAAAAGAAAAAACTATTTCAGTTTTTATCATTATCAGCCTCCACGCATTTTGGAATATTCCAATGTTCATTTTCTGGTTGATTTATAGTTTAAGCCATTGTCATTGTAGAACATGCTTAGTATGATTTCAATCTTTGTAAAATATTTTGAGACAGGTTTTCTTCTCAGCATATGGTCTATACTTGAGAATGTTCCATGTTCTCTTAAGAAGAATGTGAATTCTGTAGTCATTGGCTACGATGTTTGGTATATGTCTATTAAACCCATCTGCACTAGTTTGTCATTTAAAGCTACCATTTTCTTGTTAATGTTCTGCCTGTTTGATTTGAACATTGTTGTAAGTGGGGTGTTTAATTCTCCTACTGTTATATTGCTGTCAGTGTCTCCTCATAGTTTATATTGATAATTGCTTTATGTATTTTGATGTTTCCTTTTTCAGTGCACACATATTAATAAGTAATACTTCATGTTGGATTGACCCCCTAATCACTATACGCTATTGATTGCTGTCTTTTAGCATCTTTAGTTGGAAGTCTATTTTATTTGATATAAGTACGGTTGTCCCTGCTTCTTTTTGCTTACCATTTGACTTTAGGACTGACTGTCTTGCAAGTATTGTGTTTAAAACTGTTGATCTTTTTAAAGAAGTCTAGTCTCTTGGATTTGGCAGTTATATTTCTAATCCATTTAACCCCTTGTGTCTTTTGATTGGTGAGTTTAATCTATTGCTATTTAGAGGGATTTTTGATATGTTAACTCTTTATTGCCATTTTGTTCATTGTTTTTCCTGGATGTTTTTGCAGGCAATGCCTTTGTTCTCCTTCTCTTCTAAACTGATTTGAAGGGAGTTATGTTGTGATCGCTTTCCCTTTTTATTACCTTCTTTGTTTTTCCCCTGGAGATATGTTTTGGGGTTACCCTGGGTTTTACAGAAAAGTTTCTTGATTTGTATCCAACTTGAAAGAAAGTTAGTCTTGAGTTCATTCTCTCCAGATACTCTTTTATCTCCTTAATTTTTTTAAATTTTGATTTCTTGCTGCTTTTAAGTAGGGTTTCTTTATATTTCGTAGGACTTCTTTTAGCATTTTTTTGTAAAGCTGGTTTCATGGTGATGAATTCCTTTAACCTTTGCTTGTCTAAAATTCTCCTTATCATTCCATCAGTTCTAAGTGATCTAGCAGAGAAGAGTGTCCTGTTTTGTAGTCCTTTTCCTTTAGTTCTATATCATGCCATCCCCCGCTGGCCTGAAAGTTTCAGCTGAGAAATATGTTGACAGCCTTATGGCCATTTTTTGTGATTTTTTTTTTTTCTAGCTGTTTTTAAGGTACTCTCTTTGTCTTGTGGCTTTTTTTTTTTTTTTTTACATTTTAATAAGAAAATACTTGAAGTAGGTTTGGTTGTGTTGATTTTGGTTTGGAACTTTTTGTGCTTCCTGTGTATGGAGGTCTACTTCCTTCTTCAGGTTAGGAAAATTCTCAAATATAGTGTCTGTCCCCTTTTCTCTCTCTTCTTCTGGGACACCTATGATCCAAATGTTCTTCCTCTTGATGTTATTGCATAAGTCTAGTAGCTTTCTTCATTTCTTTTCTTTTTTATCTTGCTGATGATCTGCTTGAGTGCTTTCCACTGCTCTTTTTCTAGGTAACTGATTCTATTTGAGGTTTTTTCCAGGTTGCTGTTAAGCCCTTCAATTGCATTCTTTAACGCTACTATTGTGCTCCTAATTATATTAATTCTTTTTTGAGCTGTCTCATATTGTCTCTCTCCTGCATTTTTTTTCTTTTTTTCCTTCGATATTTTCCCCATTTCAGTGAATATCACTATCACTATTGCTTTAAAATCTTTATCAAGTAGTTTGCTTAAGTCAGATGTATTCAGATTTTCCCCTCAGGTTTTGTTTAGATTTATCATTTTGCATATATTTATGTCTCTTCAGTCTGCTTAGCATGCTGTATTACTAAAGGCTAGGCTTCCTTGATGTAACTCCTTTGTGTGACATTGTGATTGCACTGGATAGACCTGTATCTTGGTCTTAAACGCTGGACTTCCTTTAATTGTGAGATCTCCTCACTCATGGAATTTGTTGAATCTCAAAGATGAGCTCTTTATTTAGACATCTGAGCCCAATTTACAGATTTGGATTTGGCATAGGGAATACAGAATTTTCTCCTAGAGTCACAGACATGAGCAATAAAACCTGTTGCTTGTTCATAAATCAGTCTCCTTTGTGCTCCAGAATTAGAAATATTTACATAATAGAAATAGAAATATTTACATAACGACAACTGGTACAAGTCCTTACTTTTCTGGCTGAAAACAGCTACAAGGTTTCCAGGAAGAAGGCTCATGTACTTAAAGAGCAGATAGAGTACCTGGAAGTCATCTTAACCCCTGAACACAAATACGTCTCTGATGCATTGGAAAAAATCTTGGTAAGACAAGTCAATGGGTCAAACTCAAAGCTAGATGACTCTAATATGTTTTGGAACCTGACCTTCAATGTATGGCATTTACAGTGATCCTAAAAAATATCATTAACCCTGCAGGTTGGACAGAAAAAAACTGAAACAAAAGTATGTGAATTTAAAAGGAAATGGAAAATGTCCTTGGTGTTTTTTTCACCAAGATAGTAATGCAAGTTAACCTGACTACAATGTCCCTAGGGAAACAAAGACAAACAAACAAACAAAACCTTGAAACTTTTTTTTTTCCAACTGCTTTTTAAATGCAATACCAAGTTTAGAGAAAAAAATAACCGGGGCAGGGATGGTGGGGCAGGAATGGACAATTTGAAATTACGAACCATTGTTTTAACTTGTATTTCTTTTAAGAAGGATGACAGGAAATAAAAGGTGCTGACAGAAATAAAAAATAAGACAATGACACATTCCCAAACTTGAAAGTGAGCTCAGCAACTAGTCGATGCTGAGCATGTACTTGACATAACAGATGGGCTTTCTGAGATGATAACTGCCTCTGCCTGCACGCACTGTACTGAAGCTGTACTCTCCTGGAATTTTACTGTCCTTTACCACTTGATGGTTCTTTGTTCTTGCCCACTTGGCTGTCCCTGCCTGTCCAGCATTTTCTCCCTGCTGATTCCCCCTGTAAAAGAGCCCCTATCCCTATTGGTTGCACAGTAACTTTATGGAAACATGCCCGACCTGCTGCCAAAGAGGAGGTGGAAATATGCCTGATTGGCCACCATTAGAACCCCTGTCATGACTGAAATAAAGGCCGTATCCTTGTTATCTGTGTTTTCTCATGATTTCCTTGGACTGTGCAGTAGATAGGGCACTACTCTGACAGGATATGAATATCTGCATAACAGGCTGTTTGTTTTAATGATAAATTGAACAATTTAATTAAAGTTTATAAAAATGTCATTCTCAAGTATAAATTAAAAGAAAATGTGTTGATACTTATTATATGTCTAATTTTACTTATTTTGACCTCTAAAAGATTCAGGAATAGATCAGATTCCTAAAATTCCTAAGCAGATGGCTTGTCAGCTACAAAGCAGAATGCTTTCATTTTCTATTAATTACATATGCACCTAAGTTCACTTGTAAAACTGCATATATTCTCTATATAAAGTTTTATCTAAAATGTTGAATTTTCTTTTGCAAGAGATTTCATACTTTTATAATTGCAGTGTCTGTTTAGTTTGTTTTTGTCTTTTATAGACTTCACCCTTAACATCACATTTTAATGGTGACAAAGGATCAATAAAGTTTATGTAATAGGAAAAATAAAGGACAATGTTAAAATTATCTCTCTAATTTGATTGCAAATATTAACTTTTATTCTTTCTTCACCACAATTAGAGGAAAAATCTTGGAGGACATGATACTTTCTGAGAGAGCATAGTAAATTATTATTAACAAAGGAAAATTTGAGAAACTGTAATAGCCAAAGAGAAACATATTCTTTAGAAAACATTTTCCTGACAAGAGTGTGCCAGATATGTTTCAGCTTCTGGTGATACAGCAGTGAAAAACAAACTTTTGTTACTAGATTATTAAAGCTAGCACATTGTGCTTGTGATATGCTTAGAACTTTAAAATATAACTCGTTTAAACCCCAGAACAAATTTGTGAAGGAGATAGTATTATTATTTCCACTGACACTTAGGCACAGGGAGGTTATTAGTTTTCCCCAATAGCAATAGATGAGAAGAGGTATATTAAATATGAACAAAATATGTAGCACATTAGACAGTTGCTGAAGTTACAGTATAAAAATAGAACAAAGAAGAAAAATAATGGAAATAAGACATACACAGGGTGATGCATTTAAATATATGATTAAAAACACTTCTCTGAGTGACAATTGAATAAACCTATTTTTTGTGCATATATGCACACGCATATTTTAAGTATACAAGATACATGCTTAAGGTATGTCTATGTATAGCTTGTTTAAATATGTATTAGTAATCTATAATTACATATATAGATATATATTTATATATGAAAACATTATTTTTTGTTAAATAGATAAAAAAAGATAAAAATTACAAGTCAATACCCAGATTTGTAGTATATATTTCCTTAATTTGCAAATAATGTTTAAATATACCCATGCTTGCTAATCATCATTAATTTAAGTAGAAAAATATTCAAAATATTAAGAAAAGTGTTAGCAATGGAAATACTAGTAATTTAAAATTGGAGCAAATAGCCTATTTACTTATTTCAAGAGAATTACTAATGCAATTTATTGTGATCTACTCCATCATAAAATTGAATATGAAGGATCACTATAAAGTCTGCACTAATGATGATTAATTTTTCTGATTAAATACAATTTCTAAACCCTGCAACTATTCAGCTTGTCAATGTTGAAAAAAAAAAAAACAACAATCTAAATGCAATAATAACCTGATAAGCTCATTTTATTTAAACATAGTATTTTTCTGCGTTTTAATTAATTAGTATACTTGCATATATCTATAACTTGTCAATAATGACATATTTTAGAGGATTTTTTATAAATGTCTTAATGAAGGCCAAAAGCACTATGGTTAATTTTGTAGTAATAAATGCATTTTATAGCAAAATAATTAGACATTGCATCATAAGAAAATATTTATTTGGGTTTGCTTTCTTTGTATTTTATATAACTTGCTCTAAGTCAATAGGTTGTAGAAACATAAGCATGACTTTAAAGCACGCAACAAAAATTAAAACTATCAAAAATAGTGTGCTCTTTCAAATAGATACATTATCAATGCTAAAGAAGAAAGATAAATAACCAAAGAGAATTATGGAATTTTCTCGACCTCAGATCTAATGATATTATTGAATGGACACATTTTTATTGTGGCAGATTGTCCCAATCATGAGTTATTTAACATGATTCTTGTCCTCTATTCACTAGATGTCAATGGAGCACCCTTTACAATTAACCTGGTTTCACAGACACTTTTTTAGACTGTGCCAAAAGTTCCTTGGAGTAGGGGTAGGACACCCTGGTTAAAGAATTACTGGTATTTATAATGTCTTCTTATATGAACAGTTATATTAGCAATAATATATATTTGTTGAGCAAAAATTGAACACATACCTTGGTAAGTGCTAAAAATACATCACCCAATGAATTTATGCATCTACCATATAATAAAACACCCTTTCTGTGCTTATGTTAGAGTGGTAGTAACTAATATCCAATATATTGAAATGCATCTCACATCAGTGAAACCAGTAAATAGAAGAAAAGGTATTTGAAGCAAGCAAGTTACAGCTTATTACAGGTGTTATCAGTCAGGTAACTTTTATTAATTAAATACTTGCTTCAATACACTAATGTTATTTCCTTAAAACTTGAGTTTCAAATGTCTGCAATAAAGTCTAGAAACAAAATGAAGTAAAAATTTGTAGTTAATAAAATATTTACACATTTTATAGACTCAGAAAAATGTGATAGGTGTCATTCCAATTATATAAAAAACACATTCTAATACATGATATCATTTTATCAATAAGCAACGGGAAACTACTGACTGGTTTGGCTGACAGATTCAAGGAAGAGATTTGGCACTGGCAGGCATTCCTCTCAAGTAGTCCCAAAGCCTTCAGAACTGGGACAAGTGACAGAGAGAAAAGAAAAACAAAGCACGATGAGAATAAAAAGGAATACCATTCTACAGAGAATGTGTTAGCTTCACAAAATGAGCAGAATAAAAGATATCTGTTAACCAAGATATTAAATTAATTTTAAAAATGAGACAAAAAGCCAAGTATAATTCTAGTTTTCAATAATAATGGGATTTTGAAGTAGGGATTTTTGGACAATTGAAATCTTATAATTCAGTTGTAGGACCTCTTCAGTTGGTATACTCATACCTATTGCTTCAGAAAGATTTCACATGATGACTTTTTTCATATTACAGCAAGTACTTGTTTAATCAAAAACAATTGTCAACTCGAATACATGTTTATTCAAAAATTAGCTTGTAATACAATTGCAAAATAAGTGTTCTTACTGATATAATGCATCTGAGTGCTAATAAATCCTCATATAGTAGTTAACAGGAATACAAAACAAAATTGAAACAAATAAAACATTTACTATTATGTAAATATTTCTAATTCTGGAGCACAAAGGAGACTGATTTCTGAACAAGCAACACTAGAATAGATTGACAGATTAAAATGGAAACAGCAGAAAAACAGACACTAGTATGTTTAAATTATACTATAAGTTATTATATAATAAGAAGAAATAGATGAATCAATATTTATGCTGTAGAAAAAGTTTACTATTGTATTAATGTTCATTGACCTATAGATATACAGAATTATATTAGTTTCAAGTGTACACCATATATATTAGTTGAGCAGCTTCAAACAACACATGCATATGTGTTAGTTTCTACGCGTCAAGGCTAGACTGCAATCCAGGTATAGTCTGGGGACAGTGTTCTCATCAGAGGTTTGCCTGGGAAAAGATTCCCTTCCAAACTCTCTCTGATTGTTCACCAGTATTCACCTCATTCTATTTATAGAAATGAGTTTCTGCTTTTCTTGACGACCTTTGAACAAAAACTGCCTTTAGCAGTTTACCAATTTAGCAATTACCAAAAGGTAATTTTAATTCCCTGACATAGGACCCTATTCATAGGTCTGCTCATGTCAACTTATCTTTTCAGTACAGTAGAGAAAATTAGTCAAGATAGTGGTAGGAGAATGGTGAGTCTCTTCCCCACAAAGCAACTATAAATCACCAATTTTACAGACATAAACAGTGAGGAAAAGCATGTCTAGAGGCTACGGAGGCAGGGGCAGTGTTCTTACCAGAAAGTGTCGATGAAGATGTCAGAGTTCAGACCTACATAACTGATTTGAGATTCCCAGCATCAGAGAATAAAAGGCTGCAGCAAGGAGGTGAAGCACCAGGAACCAGATCTCCTGAAGAATAACTCAAAAGTAGAGAGATGATAGGCAGGGACCAGGACATGGAGTTGGGGGAAAGGATCTTGGCGCAGGGTGCAAGGAGGATCAATGTCCCAGTGGACTGACTGGGAGCCTCTGAAGAGAAATTAAAGAGAAACGCCACCATAACCAGAAGACAATTAGGAGGATGCCCCACCCCCAGTCCCTCATACCCATATTGCACCAGAGCCACGGGTCCCTCCCACAAGAAATTCCATATCCACACTTAAAGAAAGAAGAGACATTCCCAGAAGGGAGGAACCTCAACACTACCCACTAGGATCACACATGCAGAGGTGGAACTGAAGCCAGATTGCTGATTATGGGCTAATGCTAAGGTGTTCATTGCAATTCAGAACTGTGATGCTGGGGAAAGGCTCTGCATCTACCACACCAACGCCTAACCCATAGGATGAATTCTCAGTCCCTAATGCATGGTCCACCTAAGAACTTCAACAAATCCAACTAGTGGTGATGACACACAGCTCAAGAATGTCCACTGTTCAAACCAAGATTCATGCTTATTTGGCTTATTTGATACCCAAGGCAATACCATCACTGCAGAGAAACCTAATGCATAGTAAAATAAACAATGCCCAACAGAGTAAAGAGACAGAGAAATGTACACAAAACCCCAGGGGAAAATCTGAATACAAGCATATGCAAACTATCTGAGGGTGAATCACAATAGTGATAAACATACTCATGGAAATCAAAAAAGCAATAGAGGAAGAAAAAGTGGACACGAAAGAGAGAAGAGATGAAGCAATATGTTAAGAAACAAAGAACATGATAGCTGAACTGAAGAACTCAATAGAGGAGCTCAACTGTAGGATAGATGAAGCCTCCAATAGAATCAACACACTCAAGCAAATTAGCAAAGAAAAAAATGAAAAGAAATGATGACAGTATTCAAAATGTATTGGATAACATCAGAAGTAAGAACTTTTGCATTATAGGGATCCCAGAAGGAAAATAGCGAGAAAAGGGTGCAGAAAATGTATATGAAGAAATAATAGCTGATAATTTTCCTAACCTGAGAAATGAAGCAGGATTACAGAGCCAGGAATTTGAGCTCCAAACAAAATAAATTTGAATAGGTCTGTATCAAGGTGTAATGTCATCAAAATGAAAAAAAAATCCAAGATAAAGAGAAAATCTTAAAAGGAGCTAGAAAGAAAAACCATGTATGAAGGAGTTACCACAAGATTTTCAGTTGGTTAACCAACTGAAAATCTAAGGTTAGAAGGGAATGGCATGATATATTCAAAGTACTAAAAGAAAGGGATTATCAAGCTAGGATAAAACACCCTCCAAGATTATCATTTAAATTTGAAGGAATGACAAAATATTTTATAGATAAGAAAAAAATAAAGGAATTCATCACTATAAAGCCAGCTATACAGAAAATGCTGAAGGAAGTTCTGTAAAATATAAAGAAATCCCACTTAAAATACTAAGACAGCAAAATATAGAAAATGGGGAAGAGGAGAGAGAATAAAAAATGTGAATGGTTAGAATGAGTATAAGACTAATCTACTTTCAAATAAAATAGGAAATAAACATAGAACCCTTAATGTTAACTTTAGGGTAAACAAAAACATATCTCAAGGGAAAAGGCAAAGAAGAAAACAAAAAAGGAAACCAATAAAAACATAACCTTTCATAACCTACGTAAAAAAGACAAAGGAAAAAATCAAAGTCACTGTCTGAACACCTTGAAGGCAAATTACAAAATGGCAATAAACACATATATCAATAATCACCCTAAGTGTTAATGGATTGAACACACAAATCAAATAATACAAATGGATTAGAAAATGTAACTCAAACCTACTGTTGTATTCAGGAAGCTTACTCTCTTTAAAAAGATAAACAAAGATTCAAAGTCAGTGGCTGAAAGACAATCCTACAATCAAACAGAAACCACAAAAATCCAGGAACTGTCATGTTTACTTGGAATTAAACAGACTTTCAAGTAAAAAGCATAAAAAAAACCAGAGATGAACATTAAGTAATGATTAAGAGGCCAATCCAGCAAGAAGATATAATTCTTATTAATACATATGTACCACATGAAGTAGTATCAAAATACATTAAGCAAGGATTATTAGAATTGAAGAGAAACATCAACAGTAACACAATGATAGTAGACTTCAATGCTCTACTTCCAACAATGGAGAGAGCAACCAGACAGAAAATTAATAGGGAAGCTTAACAGTTTTAAATGACCGTTTGGAACTAGGTCTAATAGACATATACTGAGCAGTTCATCCAATGACTACAGGTTTCACTTTCTTCTTAATTGCACATTTTCGGGGACAGATGATATGTTGGGACACAAAACATGTCTCAAAAATTTTATAAAGATTGAAATCATACCAACCATCTTCTCTGATCACATGGCTTAAAACTAGAAATCAACCACAGAAAGAAACCTGGAAGACCCAAATTAATTGGAAACTAAACAATATGCTTCTGAATGACTCTTGAGTAACAGAAAATAGCAAAGAGAAATTTAAAAATACAAGTGAAAATGAAGGCATGACTATAATAATAAAGTAATACTAAGAGGAAAGTTCATTGCAATCTAAGTCTACCTGAAGAAATGAGAACAATAGCAAACAAACAATCTAATCCTACATTTAAAGCAACTAGAAAGAGAACAATTAAAGTAAAAAATTGGAATATAGAAAATAAAAATTTTATAGAAATAAATGAAATAGAAAACAAGAGGAGAATACAGAAGATCATTGAAACAAAAATTTGGTTCTTTGAAAAAATAAACAAAACTGACAAATCATTGGACAGATTTATAAAGAAAAATGAGAGAAAACTCTCATAACTAGAATAAAAAATAAAGGGAAAAGTTACAAACAGACACCACAGAAATACAAACTTAAGAGACTACTATGAACAGCTCTATGCCAATAAAGTGGACAACCACAGAAATGTGTGGACAGATTTTTAGAAAAATATAGTCTACCAAGATTAAACTTGAAGTAACTGGAAAATCTGGACAAAATTTCACAAAGAAATTGATTATATATGTTTCCATATATAAGAGGTTGCACCAGTTTGCATTTCCACCAACAGCTTAGGTGGGTTCCTTTTTTCTCTGCACTTAAACACCTTCTGGCTCCAGTATTTTTCATATAGGTCATTCTCATTGGTGTGAAGTGTTACCTCATTGTAGTTTTTATTTTAATTTCTCCAGTGATGCAGAAGATTTTATTGTGAGTCTGTGGACCATCTGTATTTATTCCTTAGATAGATGTCTGGTTTTCCCCATTTTTTCAGTAGATCATTTGCTTTTTTATTGCGGAGGTATATGGAGTTCTTTATATATTTTATAGATAAAAGTCTTATCTGATGTTGTGTGAATATCTTCTACAGTTCCATGGGTTGCCTTTGGTTTTAGTGCTGTTTTATTTGCTGTGGAGATTTTTCAATGTGATGTGATTGCTTACTTCTACTTTGTTTTCTTTCTTTCTTTCTTTTTTTTTTTTTTTTGCTGTAGTTGTTCCTCCTCTAAAAACATTATTGAGGTTGATATTGTGGAATATTCTCCCCACGCTTTTTCTAAGAATTTTATGGTTCTGATCTTAAATGCAAGTCTTTGATCCATTTTGAATTAACTTTAGTGTATAATGATAGTGAGTAATTTAATTTCTTTATTTGCAAATGTTTTTCCAGTTTTCTCAACATCATTTTTGAAAACTTTTCTCTGTCTATTGTGTACTGTTGTCACCTTTATGATAGATTAACTGTCCATATAGATGTGGCTTTATTTCTTGTGAATAATCTTTTTTTTGTTTGTTTTCGGTAGCTCTGATGAGCAGACAATGTAACATTTTTAGGTCTCTGCATGAGGCAGTACAATCTTTGGAAAGATTTTTTGAAAAATGGTTCTCCAATTCCACTTAAAGTTATAAATATGACTACAGTTACAAATAAATCTAGGAAGTAATGACAAAATACACAATTGCTTTATATTCTCTATAAGGATAAATCTGATAACTAAATTGTTTTCATAATTTCTATTCAATCTGTTAAACCTTTTACTTATTAATAGAATTATTTAAAATTATTAAAATTATTAAAAAATTAAAAAAAATATTTAAAATAATTATTTAAAACTAATTATTAAAATGTAAAAATTAACTACAATATTCTATTAGAAAGAAAACATAAAAGGCTGATTTTTTTTCCTCAGAAAGCCATAGAAATAACCACAAAATTATCAGATTAAAATAACACTTATTCTCTCACAGTTCTAGAAGCTAGAAAACTGAAATCAAAATGTAGGTAGTGTTGATGCCTTCTGCAAGAGCTAAGAAATAATCCATCACCTCTTAGTTTCTGGTGACTCTAAGCAAACTTTGGGGTTACTGGTTTGCAAGTGTCTTTTCAATCTCAGTGTCTCTCTTTATGTGAACTTTCCCTCTGTGTCTCTCAATTATCTCTATTATAAAAACATAAGTTATTGAATTTAACGCCTAACCTAAATTAAGGAGGACCTTATCTCAAGATAATAACTTAATCATAAACTCTAAATATTATGTTTCCAAATAACTGCATATTCACAGGCAATAAGGACAGGCATTTATGGAGGAACAGTGCAAAACCCACAATAGTGACCAATAATATCCACACTGAATAGTTGATGTGTATAGATAAAAGTAAATTATAAATATAAAGAACTCTAAAATACTATTTTTGAATTTTAAAATTGGATGTCTTCATGCTATTAGCATTAACTGCTATTATTTGATCATTTAGTCTTAGTTCTCATACCAAATTTATTTTTAACAAAATTTTTAGATGCAAATCAAAAATCAGAAGACCTGGGGATATATGCTAACATTTAAATGTGCTAATAAGAAAATAGCATTACATTATGCATGATAGAATTAGAAACATAAACCTCAGGGTTTTTACAAATATGAATGACAGATAACTTTATCTTTTGAATTAGCTCACTCTACCATTTCAATGAAAACTTGTAAAGAATTGATGGATTTTATTGGCTACTGACAATGAGGAACATTTAAGATGAATCTGTTTTCTCAGTTGATATCTACATGTCCTTTTTTGAAGTGAATCATAGCATTGCTAAGCTCCTTCTAGTAAATATAGATATTTATTAAAATCTTAAGGATTTGAAAAGTAATTTGAGTTTCTTGGCATTAGTTTTCAAAGGTGTTCTAACTGAAACAAATGATTGGCTCTAAAAGTTTCTCTCATTTAAAGACAACTTATTTTTATACATGTGCTTTAAATTTTTGAGTCTTATTTGTGACAGTATTTTAAAATTTTGGGAAATTTCATTTCAGTAAAAAGCAATAATAACTGTATTACTTCTGATAAGTGTAATCACTCAGTTATACATTTATGCTTTGGAATGCCTATGCTCCTATACTTGAAAGTTAACATAGACTTGTTCAAAAACATTTTTGTGCACATGTACAACTTTTGATCCTGAGGATCAAACTCTCATGTTTGTTGATACCAATAAGTCACTTGCTCAAGAAGTACTCTATTATATGACCACTATCAATATTTTCAAACAAAATGTGATTTTATTGTCAAATCTGAATATTTGTGCTTTCCTATGAAAAGTAGATATTATTGTAAATAGATTACTTTCTTCTTGACAAGTCACCAAATTGTTAGGTTGTGAATAGTAATAATTAGATATACTAAATATGTAACTGAATTAAATAAATAAAGCAAAGGTTATGCTACTTAGTGCTAATCCAGTTGTGTTTAATATATTTCATATCATATGAACTCCTTTACTTATGCAGAGATACTTTTATAATAAAATATTTAGTTATTTTTGTAACAATTATTAAGTGGCGGCCTAACTCCAATCACTGCATAGAAGGCATCATCAAAGGTGGCCTAAAATCTCATATCTCCTATTCACTTCTTTGTGCAATCCCTTTCACTGTAGTGTGGCCTGCATCTACTGACCCACCTCTGATGAATAGAATAGGGTAAAAAGAAAGAGATGTAACTTCCAAGAATAGATTACATGATTCTTTTGTCTTGTTCACTTTCTCTTGCCTTCTCACTTGTTTGCTTTCATGGAATTCACTTGTCATGTGTAACCTGCCTTATAAAGAGACTCACATGGTAAAGACTAGTGGAGATCTCTGACCAACAACCAGAAAGGGATTGATGTCCTCAGTTCACCAACCTGAGAGGACTGTTCTTGCAAACAACATGTGAGAGGTTGGAAAAGTATGATTCCTCAGATGAATATGGAGATAACTGTAGTCTCAGGATACCTTGATTATATCATTGAAAGACATCTTGAGTGGGAACACACAGCTAAGCTGATATACAGGAACTGAGAGATAATAAATGGATTTTGTAGCTAAGAAATAACACATTAAGAAATTCTGACTTTTTTAGAATGTATCAAAAACATTTCCAAGCTCAGGAGGGAGGATAAGAGAGAAAATGCTAGTAAAACCTTAATCTATATGATTGTAAGAAATTATAGCAACAAATCAGAGACTAGGGAAGAAAAACAACTATTACGAAGACATGGCTGGAAGATTTCACCCCGAGGGTATCTAAAACCCCACCCCATCCAATAATAGTGGCAACTTAACTGTCCACAAGGATCCCCTTTTAACGTTTTGCTTCTTTCAATTTAATATATTTCCTGTGTGGCACCGACTTGAGCCTCCATTGAATTTTCTCAGACTATGCTTAGGAACTAAAGCATCTTACATGAGAGTATATTTGTATAAGATTGCTATTTAGTGTGTGCACATGCTTCTACTCTTTGTACTTAACATGACTGTTTTTCCAAAACATAAAATTTGCCTCACAAATATATATGTATAGAGAACAAAATTCTCAGTTTTTGTGAAATAATATTTTAAAACAATACAATATTTATAAATTATCTGTCCTAAAATGATTCATTCTTAATTGCAAATGCACTTCAGTGTTTGTCTTCTCTCCCTACAATGTATTCTTTACATTTTAAAAACATGTAGAGCAGAGGTGACAATTACACAAACTTCAAATTAGTCAAAGGAAAGATTTTATTTGGGTAAATAATTTAAGAAACTACTTCTTTAGACTATTGTATTGCCTTGAATTAAATCAGTCATTTGGGAAAATATTTAATATAAATTATTTCTCATGCTTTATCTTATTTTTAAATAGAGATATATCATTCATTGTGTCATATCACCAAGCATATACTTGTTTTAGAAATATGAATCTGTATCAATAAAATATTGCATTTGTTATATATAGTTGATGGTTGAAAAATGCAGTTTGAATGAATTTAAGAGATGGGGAAAATAAAAGCCAGAGTGATTAACTTTCTCTAAAATATTTTTAGAATAACCCAGTCAGAAAAATCAGCTTTAATATACCCCAAAAGTTATATTTAATTTTTTTAACCAAAGTTGATATTTTCTCCCTTTGCAACATGAGCTTTTGAGTATGTACACATTCATAGTTCTTTTTTTGTTGATCTGTTGCAGATAAAAATCTTACAACTGTGACACTTCCTGTTCCTTGATCAAATATGACCTCTTGTGGGAAATCGCCTCAAGCAGGCATAGTTGGACATTTATTTGCTTATATTTATAACATATATTATATTTTTGTTTTGTTTCTTCTCTAAAGGGAAAATAGAAGATTTGAAACACTTGATTCAGTATCCAAAACACATTGTCTAGTATTATCAGAATGAGAGTTAATTATATTTTTCTAGAGCAAATGTCACATCACATTGTTGCTCAGTGCTTTGTATAAAAACATATTATTTAGCAGAATGATTATTATTTAGTAGAATTCTAAACATTAAAGACATTCTAGTAATATTATTCCATTCTAATCTATAGTCTGTATCTAGATTTAGGAAAGGAATATGTCATAAATATCAGACCATTTAATTCCACACTTCATTGAATGTTGTATTGAAGAACTCTTCTCTCCCACAAATAAAAGCAAACAAGTGTATAAAAACAGCAAAGAAAATAATTTGCCAGATTTACATGCTCTTATTGAAACAAACTTTCAAGCTAAATTAATACATTTGTATATATTTTAAATGATTGAGTACATTTGTTTTAAGAGTTACTGCATTCACTTTGTTTTCCTATGTACTTACGTTTTCCTTTAAAGCACTGTCTAGGTGATAAGAGGAAGGGAAAAATGCATTTTCTACTTATGACCCATATATTTGGGAGTGAGTGCATCTGAATTTCTTAATATATAATACTTCAGTCAGTAAGGTAAAACTGAGAATATAAGACCTATGTGTTGTTTATTTAAATAGTTTACTGTTATCATTTAAATTTTAGCCCTTTAGTTATTAAATTTATTTTATTCAAGTTGTTGCCTAATGTACTAATATGCTAAGCTATAAATGTGGTCCATAAGAAATTGAATCTTAAATTTGATTACTAGAGTACAAAAGAGTGTATCTTCAAAAATCAAATGATACTCATTAGAACACCATTTATGATTTTAATAATATGTAATATGTTGTTAAGATAATTTTAAAAGATCTCAAAATACTGTTGAATGATGTCAGCATCTTGGATGTATGGATATTCAGCTTGATTCTTTTAAAATGAATATTTGAATCCTTAAATTCCAATGCCTATCTTTAAAATTATATTACTACATACATATTCCTACCATTTGTATTCTTTTTCACTCATTACTTAAATCTATTTAAAAAGAGCATGCTCTTTATTGTGAAATAATTTCTTATATCCCTTTTGAACATGTTCTTTTCATTTGTATTTCATTTCCACTGTTATTGAACTAATTCTTTTTACCCTTATCTAAATGCACATGTCTACATGGAAGTTCTTTTTTGTAGCTAAAAAAAATTGTTAGATAAGCAACAAAATAAAAATCATCTTGAAAATTGTCCTAGAAACTGGAAATAAAGAATGATCCTTACTTTGCCAATTGGGCAGATTTATTGCATATAAATACACACACATAGGTATTTATTGAATTAGATTCTTAAACTTACTAGGAAATTAAACAGGCAAAATACTTATATATCCAAAATTTAAGTTTTAACAATCATTTTAGAAATGAAAATGATACAAAAGATGACACTTTCTACATAATTTTTTTTCTGCTCATGAGAAAAAGATACAGTCTCTGTTGATTGACACTGTAACACAGTATTCATGGCTTGGTTATAATACACTATTCCAAATTAATATCCTTGGTTGATGCTAACTGAAACATTTAACAATTAGTGTTAAATGTAATATTAAAATTAATTAACAAATTAACAATACAAGGACTGCTGATAGAATTCAACCTTTCTTGTCTTATCATTTATTCTTATTTAACTTTATTCCTTTAAATGATAAACTGTTCTTTTTTGCTATTGCTATAAAGAGTTGTCATTGAGGGAAAGAAAATGTTGACCTTTATAAATAAACTTCAATGAAAGTGGGGCCCAGTAAACTATTTAAGATTTACATATTTTAAAATACCGCTTCTCAAATGTTCATATGTATAAAAATCACAAGGGAAGCTTGGTAATATGCAATTCAATTCAGTAACTGTAAGAATGTGTCTATGATTCTGTTTTTTAATGAGCACCCTATTAATGTGAATTCTCTGATGGATAAACTTTAAAAAACAAGAACAGAGAACAACTTGGAGAACAGAAGAAGACTAACAGCCAACTCTACAGGTGAGTGAAAAGCACCGGGATTCAAAGGAGACTTCAGTGGCAAAAGGGAGGCCCCAGAATGGGGAGTTCGGTCCATGGTCTATGTCTTCCCCTGTTGGAAGCCAGTTGGAGCCACGCAGGCTGCACAGACATTCTAAAGAGAATGCAGAACAGTTACTCTGTATTCCACCACTCAGCCAGTTTTGGAAATAGTAGCAATTTTGTTGCTACCTCACTCTTCTCCCAGCAGAAACTGAAGAAAAAGCCCTGCTAATCTCTAACTGTGAATTTAGTCAGAGCTGGAGCAGCAAGCCTGATTTAAAGTGAGCAGGAGATGGGTTTTGTTGATTGCTGCCAGCAACTCTTGTCTAAAAGAGAGCAACCACAGAAATAGGAGTCCTGCAGTAAAAGTACACAGCCTTTGTTTTCTCCTGCCTGTGCTATCACATTCAAGAGATTACAGAACTGCAACTCTAACTCTAGCACCCACCCAGGTTTTGAAGGAACAAGGATTCCATTGCTGCCTCACTCTTTTGTGGAAACTGCACAAACAACCTCCTTGATCTCTAGTGGTGTGAATTCAGAGTGGGGAGTGGCAAGCCTGAATCAAACTGAGCAGGGGAGGGGTTTTGTGATTGCTGCTGACATCTTTTGACTAGAAAAAGTCCAGAATAAGAAAACTGGAAGCAGAAAGAACAGGAGCATACAGGTGCTGTGCACCTCTCACTACACACCCCGGAGCTTAGGCCCCCTGGGAATCGGGATCCAGTTGCAAAGACTCTGGGAGAGAAGCCCAAGTTGAGAATTTAACCCTGATGGTTTCACGAATGCAAGGAACCTAAGTGCAGACAGCAGGCTCAAGTCACATAACCCCAGCCAGCTGAGTCCTGCTAACCAATAAACCTGGTTTCTCCCTCCAATCAGGCTGCAAAAGTATACAATCCCAGACCACTACACTCCACCCCACACTCATCCATCAGCCATCATTACTTCCTGACACAGAAAAACACACTGAAGAAGTCTGTAATGGTCAAAAATACAAAATGAAAAAAAAATCGAGCTACCGTTGGCAGAAAACAAACAAACAAACAAAAACTAGCAGTACATCAACAAGATCCCAAATCATGGGGAGGAAAAAATCAAACACAACTCACCCTGGAACCTCGGGATATGGAATTACAACAAAATGACAATTCACCAGAGATTAACTCTGAAGACACAGAAGAATGTTTTTTTTTTTCTAACAGATGAAGATCTCAAGTCCATTATCATAAAGAAGTTCAGAGAATTAAAACAAAATTCAGATAAACAAGGCAAAGATCTTAAACAAACAATTAAGCACCAAAAGACTAAGACTGAAGCGTCCAGAAAAAAGAACTAACAGAAATATGAGATTTAAATGAGATAATTCATGAAACTAAGAATACTATAGAAAGATATGGAACTAGAATAACCCAAAGGGAGGAAAGGATTAGTGATACAGAGGACAATAATGCAGAAAGGAGCCAAGAAGAAGAAGAAGAAAAAAGAGAAATTAAATGAAAAAAAATGCAAAACACTTAAGAGAACTATCTACTTTCCAAACCTAGAACAAGTAGCAAACATACTGGTCAATGAAGCAAACAGAACCTCCAATTACATAAATCCTAAAAAAAAAAAAGCTACACCAAGACACATAATTGAGAAATATCAAAGTCCAAGACAAAGGTAGGCAGGAAATAAAAGAAGATAACATATAAAGGCATTCCTATCAGACTAATCTCAAACTTCTCAGCAGAAACTCTACAGACTAGAAGAGAATGGAATGATGTCTTCAAAATACTTCAGGATAAAAAAAAAAAAAAGCCAGACAAGATTACTATATTCTGCAAAACTCTTTCATATTTGAAGGAGAAATTAAGGTTATTCCCAACAAACAAGAGCTAAGAGAGTTTACAACTGCCAGACCTCCTCTACAAGAAATGTTAAAAGGGACTACTAGCTAAACCAAACAGGAAAATGCTTTAGCAAAATGCAACAAAGTAGCATATAGATCAACATAACCAGGAAACAAAAATCAAATTGCCAGTAGCAAGTTCTCAATGCCAATAATTACTGTTAATGTAAATAGACTGAACTCACCAGTCAAAAGGTATAGAGTTGATGTATGGATTAAGAAGCATAATACAACTATATATTGTTGACAAGAAACTCAAGTTGAGAGACAAGTGAAGGCTTAAGTGGATGGATGAAAAATGGTACTCCAGCAAATGCCTAATGCAAAAGAACAGGAACAGCTATACTCATATCAGATAAAGTAGCCTTTCAACCAAAGAAAGTAAAAAAAGATAAAGATGGACATTATATAATGATAAAAGGATCAATACAGCAAAAAGACTTAACACATCAACACTTGTGCACCCGATAAAAGAGCACCCAAATATATCAAGCAAATATTAACCTATCTAAATAGAGATATTGACGGCAGCACAATAATTGTAGGGGATTTTTATGCTCCTCTTTCAGTAAAAGGCAGATCATCCAGAGAATCAACAAAGAAAAAAGCATCTATGTACTCTTACTGATGAGAGACAAAAAGGCAAATCAAGGGTATTAAAGTGATGGGGGATGGGTGGGGGAAATGGGCTGAAGGGAATTAGTTGTAAATGAAAGGAGAAAAAAAGGAAGGGAATATTAGTAAGCCTACTATGCTATTTGTAAATGTAAAAATACTACTATGTGCACCTCAAAACAAGTCATTGTCAAAATGCAATATCCCTTCAATAATCATCATAATAATAATAAAATGAAGAGAAAATAACAAGAAAGCTAACTCATTGGTCATTTTGGAAGGATATTAAGAAAATATTTTAAAAGACCCAATTCAGGCCTCAGGAGGTAAAAAGCTATAATGACTAAGATGAAAATTTGCTGAATGGGACTAACAGCAAATTATACACAGCAGAAGCAAACTATAGTGAATTTGAAGATGTAGCAATAGAAATAATTCATAAGGATACATAAAAAGAGTGAAAAAAATAGAATCAACAAGCTGTGGGACAATGACAAATGACCTAAACATATGTAATTAGAGTTCCAAAAAGAGACAAGATAGGAGGAGGCATGGGAAAAAGATGTTTAAATACTGACCTAGATATTTCCAAATTTAGTGAAAGCTGTAAATTCACAGATGCAAAAATTCCCAATCTATTGAAGCATAAGGAACATGAAAGAAATGACTCCAAGATGCATCACAACAGACTCACTTTTAAAGCAATAAGATTATCTTTTAAAAAGTTAAAGACACAGGAATAATCACAGGATTATCTTGAAATAAATTATGTAAGATTGATGACTATGGGGAAACATTTTAAAAATAGTGAAAGAAATAGCTTTCAACCAGAATTCTATAGCCAGAAATCTATTTTAACTTTAAAAATAAAGGGAAAATAAAGTTTTTTTTCTGGTATTAGGAAAAATATCTAGTGATGTCTTCGTGGCTAATATGTTAAACTGATGCCTGGGGCACAATCCACATATAGCCCAAAGATCCAGGTTCCTGATCTGGGTTCAGGGGAAATATTCCCTGAAATATTTTTCTCCTCTCTCTTCCTTCCTCCTGCTGCCTCCCTTCCTTCATTCCTGCCTTCCTCTTGAAAAAAAATCTGAAAGAATTTATCACCAATAGAACTATACTATAAGATGCCAAAGGAGACTCTTCAAAGAGAAAGAAATTTATACTAGATAAACACCTGGTTCTAAAAGAGTAGTAAAAGTGACAAACCATGAAAGAGTTAAAATCAGTAAGTCAATAAAAAAGAATGAAATGGAATATTTTTAAAATAAATTAAAAAAACAAAAAAGAGGGATATATTTAAACCTTTAAATTACTATATTAGTAATCACATTAAATGTAAATGAATTAAATACTGCAATAAAATATTTTAAAAATGCATAAAAAAGAACATTCTCTCCTCTTTTAGGGTTCATAGAATATATAAACATGGATAATACATATGACATATGCAATGTACTATATATCACATGTAATATATAAATAATATATGCCATGTATAATATGCAAATAATATATTGCCATGTAATATATGATATACCTGATGCATACATATACTCTGTATATATATATATATATATATTACATTGTGCATAACTCTCTTGTTTATGACTAGTGAAAATTCTTCCTTTTCATTCTAAAATGAAAAAGTAAACTTTCCAAACTGTTTCTCAGAGTATTATCCTCTTATAATATTCATTGCTCAGATACTTTGCCCATTTGTTCTATTAGACTTTAAAAGTTTTCTCATTAAGATGTTTTTCATTTTTGTTCCCTTAGAGATGGATACAGGTTATATTTGGTTTTGCATATAGTATAAAGGCTCAGTGGTGACTGTAGATCATCATGCTTGCTGTTGTTTTTATATTTGGAAAACAGGGATGTATCCAGTCACCCAAAATATATTGTGTGACATCTCTGATCTCTCCCAATTTGCCTATCTATCTCTACCCAAGACATCTATGGTGAGATTTGTGTCAAGAGATAGCTCCAAAGTATACTTCACAGGACTTCCACTGAGATAGTAGTGAGGTGTCCCTTTTAGAACCTCCTGTTTTCCCCAATGGCTTTCACCTATGAGTCAATAATTTGTTTAAAAATGAAATTTATACATGACTGGTATATGTGAAGTTACTTGTCTTTACTGTGGAATCTGAAAGGAATATAATATAAATTATTTGAAGACAAAATTTAACTATCTTAAGGAGTATGAGTTTGGTCAATATACATATATATTGTATATATATACACATACAATATGTATATATCTTAAGAGAGAAAAAATTTCCAACTTGAATAAGTCTAGACCTATTTGAAGAAGACAGTTTCACAAAATTCTATTTGAGTATTTCTTATGTAAGAACCTATGTTCTTAATTTGTGAGTATTAATTACAACTGGGAATTGCTTTTCACAAAAATGTAATAGTAAGAGATAATTATGAAATTCAGGTACTGCTATAAAGATTAAATTTGAAGGTAAAGGCTTGTCAGCCTAATGCTAACAGTATTTTTTCCTAATTATGGAATGAACAATTTCAGGTAATACATGCTTGAAATATTTAAAATCAAATATTGTCACTTAGACTGAGCTTAGTTGACTATAAAATAGAATCTGAACAGAAGCAATAAAATCACATAACAATAGTCAGAGTTTGTACAGATGATAAACAGATTTTTGTAAAAAATTAGATAACAAAAAAAATCATAAATAAAATCTGATAGAATGCCCAGAAACCCATGTATTCACATACTAGTTTATAAATAGTAGTCTAGACCAGGACTTGATATATTTTTTTAATGTAAAAAGACATTTTTAGACTGCCTACAATACAATAAAATGGGAATTAAAGAGAAGAGTTGGCCCATGAATGTCATTTGCTGACCCTTGGTGTAGGCAGTGTATCAAGGCCTCAATATTTCATCCATGTGTACTGAAAACAGTGCTAGATTTCAAAGGTTAGATGGGTCTTGGAAATGGAGAGACATGATGAAGGCAAGGTGCATAATGAAACCAAACATCTAGAAAGAGAGGGAAAGGATTTAGATGAAACTATTTTGGGGCAAGGGAGGATATTGACTTGTGATTTTGCCCCTTATCTAGAAGTTTTCAGGTTGGCTTGATTAAGGATAAGGCTCTTATTAAAACACTGGGGTTGTGGTAAGAGGAAAGACTCAATCTGATGATGAAGTGTGAATGAGATATTTTCTGAGGGTGAAACCCCTGACAAAAAATTAGTATAATTATCCATGCATGAGAAATTGTAATAGAAAAAGTACAAAAATGTAGAGAAATAAATCATAAAGATTTTACCACTCTGAAAATAAGTGATGCAAAATCTGACATAAGATAAATTTGTTTTTATTATTAAACTACATTAATAGTCTTTATTCTTTCAACTAGGTAAATTAGTGGGAAAAGAAATTCAAACATATTTTCTCAGGGTTTTAATTTGTGTTAGAAGAAAAATGATGGTCCCATTATACTGACAGTGTAATCTGGAGGATGATTTTGATTTTAGCTAGAAAAATTTTATATAACAAGTCTAAAACTTCTAAATGAAGAGGACTAACTACCAACTAAATATAAATAAGCTAATATTGAAACTGAAGAAAATTAAAAAACACCTTTGAAAGTGACTGGAGAGCAATTAGACACATAAGAGTAGTACTATGGTAGTATCAAATTTGGGAAGGTGTTTGAAAGAGCAGAGGTGGTCCATTTTGTCAAATTTATATCTTCTAAAGCTATGTTTTTGGCCTCAGGCTTACAATTCCATTTGAAGGTGCAAATAGTTATTTTCTCACCCTTTGGGAATGTACAATTTCTATTTAAACGTAAGCATTTGGTGCGTGAAGGACTGCATTTAACTGTTTGCTAGTGTGAGGCAATGTTGAAGCAGAAGGTTAACAAAGATTTTTTTGGTAGGTATAATTTTCCTACTACATGAAATATAAAGTTCGTAAACTGAGCATTATAATCTCAAGAAGATTTTTGCTTCAAGTTCATCTGTTTTCCCATGAAATGTGGAGATGCGTATATGAGTAATTTGCACTCCTTTACATGTAGCATTATAATGTCATTCCTTATAAGTTTTTTACAGACCCAGAAGAATTAATTTCATCATTATGTGTATGATAGTAAAGCTCTCTTAAGAAGTTGGTATGTTGGTAGTTTCTCAAATGAATCATTTGACTCTCTGCCCTACCACTAAGTGTTTAATTTGCTGTTTCCACATAAGATACCTAGTATGTATTGTAACTGATGCTTTAAAAATATTTATTTAGGGTGCTCCCTGCTTGCCTAGAGGTCTAGTACACCCTGAGAGCAGTCTCACATACATCCCAATGTCCTGGGTTCAAAACCTGGGATGGGGGGAACAACCAATGTGAACAACTAAATAAAAAAATAAATAAAGCTCTTTCTCCTCCTCTTTCTTCTTGTCTGCCTCCTCAACTTCATTCCTGCCTGTACCTTTCTTTAAAAAAAAATATTTATGGAGATTTTAGTAAGAATCACATTGTTTATAGGAAACAGACCATCTTGTATTTTGACTAACATTTTTCTTGTTTTCTCAAATTATACTTGTGAATGGGCAGCCCCAATAAGATATATTAAGTGCATTTATTTCAAATCTATGCAAACTAAATGTCTCCTGAATATATTTTCTAATCAGAATACATCAGTCTTTCATGTTTTATCTTGAATACTGATTATCGAAGTAGCTACATGTAATAAACCAGAACAATTCAGAAAACAGGATTTCTGATGAATTTGGGAGTTTATTCTTGTACAGAGTAGACATGAATTTCTGATTATTTGCATTTCTTTGATTTTAGGAAAATAAAAATAAAAATTTCAGAAGTCTTATTAAATTGTGTTCAAAATTCCTATAAGATAAAAATGCTAAGAAGAACATATAAGATATAATAAGCTGATTTCATTTGACAGCTAATTATTTCAGTTATCCTTGAAGGTTCAGATTGTTATTTCAGTAACTGTGTTTAAAGATATACACAAATAATAGATAGATATAGATACAGAGAGATAAAAAAAAAACTGAAGAATAAATCAGTGTTTAATTTTTGTCCTTAAACATGGAAATAGCCACAATTTTATTTTATAAATTAAAACCAGGAAAGAAATATGAGTTCCATTTTATAAAATTAGACTTCATTAGCCTGTGAACTTATGCCTCATTCTCAATGACCCATTGGTATCGCTGAGAAATACTATCTTTAGAAAAATAATTTTTGAGATGAAATATTCATAAGAAATCACATTATTAATGTGTTTGTCTATAAATATTATCACTCTTGTTGCCCTATACTTTATATAATTTTCTCAATTAAGAGGCATAATATAAATTATTCCAATTTCATTGTTCAAGACCAGAGAAGAAACTTACATTTATGTTATGAGAGCTTCAATAGTGATGTGTCTTGGTCTCTGAAAATAAGGAACACTACCTTACTTCAAAGTCTAAGGAGAACAAATCTTTTCTCACTTTCTGGTACCTCTAGATCTGAGCATAAAAACACTGATCAATTTGGGAAAGTGTCAAAAATTCCCATCTAGTTTAGAGAAACAATATGGAAGCATTGTCTAATCTTCGTTGAGGTAAAAAGTGAAGACCAAAAATTCAGTGATAAGGTATCTAGAATTATAATTATTTAGACTACTTCATATATGGTTAACCTGGTAGCCAGGTATTCATCCTCCCAAGCTGCCTGTGTGGGCCTTGAATAGACATAAGTCCCTGATATAAATGCACACCCTTCATAACAGTCCAGAGTCAAAAGTAAATGTAAGTTCCTATGATGAGTTTTCAAGAGGTCTTGGTGTGCCCATAAACAAAATTCCTCAGGAAGCACACTGAAACCCCACTCTTTTTTATTTGAATTGACCAATCTCATTCCAGGTCCTTAGACCAGGAAATCCAAACTCTCCACCCACAAATTTAAGTAAAGGCATGTGTCCGAAGTCCTATCTTTTCATATGCCATCAGCCTGCTTTAACCTTACATTGTGTTCCTAGTGTGGTATTACATTTCTAGATCCTCTTAGAAATAAATTTCTATTTCAGTTAGTTCCCTGTGCACTTCTGTGTTTTTTTATGTTGAACCTGAGTCACTATCTGATATAACTCTCTCCCTAGTCTACTTAATAAATGTTCATTTAACAAAGTTAAACAGGAATTTGAACAAGAAGATAGCCTATAACAAATTCAGATGGTTAAGAGCCATATCAATAGCTTTCACAGAAAAAAATCTGATAATTATTATCCTTGGTTTTTATATAAATTATTGTAATTAAGAATAATTACAATCCCCTTCCTACTCCTAGGAGCACTTTGGTAGCCTCAGTCCTTTTTACATACAAGGACCAGAATTAAACTGGAGATAAGACAAAATCCTTTAAACAAGTGCTTTCCAATTGTAGTCATGATGCACTAAGTTTATATATTTAGATAGAAAAACCATAATTATTATTCACAAAATCAATTTAGTGAGTTATGACCAGCAGAATAGAAATAAAAAAATCCAGGAGGAGGAAAGACAGCATCTGCAGACAACAGGTGCTAAGACGCCACACACAAAAACAATCTCAGTGTTTTGGAGCCCACAAAAACAGAGGTACCTTGGAACTTCAGGGGAACTTAGAGAACAGAAGGAGTCCAGCACCCGATCCTACAGGTGGTCTAGAAAGGCACTGGAGTTGTGTAGAGACTTTGGCGGTAAAGGCCATTTTGGAGGTAAAGGAGAGCTCCACGTAAAGGTGAATTGGTTGGTAAAATTGAAGTCTTTGCTCTCAGTTCAGGATGCCTACAGAGACTATCTGTCCACTACTGGAGTTACACGAGTGTGTGGCAGAAGCATGTACCAGCAATTTCAGAGGGCACAGAGTGGCCACTCTGATCTGTAGCACATGGGGCTTTCGGTGGCAGTGATCCTCATGCTGCCTTGATTCTCTTTTGTGGAAAATGCAGAGGCTGCCCTGCTAACCTCTGAAGTGCCAATACACATTGAACCAGGAGCAGCAAGACTAGGTCAAGTGGGAGTCAGGGAGGGAGAACTGTGGTTACTGCCAGCATGGACTCTTGGCTATCAAAAGTCCAGGAGAGAGTTGGGGCCAGAAAAGGAGGAGCATAAAAGTGCCTACTTCTCTCACCATACACACTGGGACTCGGACTCCTCGGGACTCGGGATCAGTGGCTGACAGCCTGGAGAGCAACCTGTGAAAAGGAATCAGTCCTGATGATTTGGTGAAGACAAGTGATCCAAGCACAGTCAGCAGGGTTAAGTAGCCTAGCCCTAGGCAGTTAAGCTTTATCAGCAGGCCTCCTGCTGCCTGCAAAAACTGCACCACTCCCAGAAGGTTCCCCTCATGCCAGTCCCCCAACCATCAGCCATCTTCACGCCTTGACACAGAAAAAAACACTATAAAAGACTGTAAAGGTCAAAAATATAAAATAAAAAAAATTGAACCCATATCATGGAGATAAAGAAAACACACCTTGAAAATTTAAGTAATGGAATCACCATAAAATGACAGCTCACCAGAAATGAGTTTTGAAAATATGGGAGAATAATTCTTTCTAACAGGTAAAAATTCGAGGTTGCAATCATAAAGAAATTTTGAGTGTTAAAAGAAAATTCAAGGATCTCAAATATATAATAAAGCAACAAAAGGTAAACATTATAATCCTACAGAAAAACAAACAGATACATAATTTTAAGGAGATAATTAATGAAACTAAGAATAATATAGAAAGTACAGAAATAGAATACCCCAAATGGAGGAAAGTATTAGTGATAGAAATGCATAAAGTAGTCAGGAAGAAGAAAGATAAATTAAATGCAAAAAAAAAAAAAAAAGAAAAGAAAGAAGAAGAAGAAACATCAGGGAACAAACTGACATAATCAAAAGTCACCATTAGAATATCAAATATCCCAGAAAGTGAAAGAAAAAGAAGGGAATAGAAAGAATATTCAGAGAAATAATTGCTGAAAATTTCCCAGACTTAGATTAAGAAAGGAACATACAGATCAATGAAATCAACTGAATGCCCAATTATATAAATTGAAAATAATAAAAAAAACCTAACTAAACTAACTAAAGAAACTATATACCAAGCTATATAGTTGTGAAACTATCACAAATCCAAGACAAAGAAAGAATCTTAAAGGTAGCCAGGGGGAAAAAAAAACAGCTAACATATAAAGGCACTCCTATCAGACTAACTTCAGACTTCTCAACAGAAATTCTAAAGGCTAGAAAGAATGGAGTGATGGCTTCAGAATACTTCAGAATAAAAATGCCAGCCAAGAGAGTTATGTTGTGCATAACACTCTCTGAAATATGAGAGAACAGTGAAGGCTTTTCTCAATAAACAAAAGCTGAAAGAATTTGCAAAAATGAGACCTCATGTACAATAAATATTAAGAGACTTTACTATGTAAACCAAAGAGAAAACACTTTATAAATACATAAACAAAGTAATAAATAGAGCAACAAAACCAGAAAACAAAACAAAACAGCAGTAGCAAGTATTCAAATGTCAATTAATACTGAAAATGTAAATGGACTGAACTCATCAATCAAAAGGTATAGAGTGACTAAATGGATTAAAAAACAAAATCCAACTATATACGTTTACAAGAAATTAATCCAAGGTTAAGAATGAGCAAAGGCTTAAAGTGAATGTATGGAGAATGATACTCTAAGCTAACGGTGAATCCAAAAGAACAGGAAATGCTATACTCTTATCAGTAGAGAAGTCTTTCAATCAAAGAATAAAAACAATAAAGATGTATGCAATCATTATGTAATGACGGAGGGATCAACACAATGAAAAGACAACATTTATTAGCATACATGTAGCCAAAAATAGAATACTTAAATATATCAAGCAAATAATATCACATCTAGAGATACTGACAGCAGCACAACTTTAGTAGGGGAGTCCAATATTCTGCTTTCAGTGAAAGATCTTCCAGACAGATAATCAATAAAGAAACAATTTAAGTAACAAGATAGAAGAGCTGGACATATTAGACTTATAAAGAGTACTTCACCTTAAAACTATAGGCTATACATTTTTTTCAAGTACTAATGGAGCATTCTCAAGGATAGGCCATATGTTGAGTCACAAAACAATTCTCAATATATTTTCAAAGATTTAAATCATATGTAACATCTTTTCAGATCCCAATGGCATCGAATCGAAAGAAGAGGAAAACCACAAAATAGTGGAGAATAGACAACATACTGTTGAGCGACCATTAGATAAAGGAGGAAATTAAGGAAGAAATTAAAAAATATTGGAATCAAATTAAAACGAAGACATGACTTATTAGAATCTATGGGATGCAGCAAAAACAATAATAAGAGGGAAATTTACAGTGATACAATCCTACCTCAGAATACAAGAAGCATCACAAATGAAAAGTCTAAACCTTCACCTAAAGAAACTAGAAAAATACAGAAACCCAAATGCAATAGAATGAAGAAATAATGAACGTTAGGGCAGAAATCAATAAAACAGACATCAGAAAGACTATCCAACAATCAATGAAGCCAAAAGTCATTTTTTTGAAAGATTAAATCAACAGGCCACTAGCCAGACTCACAAAATAACAGGAGAGAGAAAACACAAATAAATAGAATCATAAATGAAAAAGGAATAGTCACAACAGATAAACCAGAAATACAGAGGACTGTAAGATAATACTATGTACAACTATATGGTAACAACCTGAAAAATCTAGCAAAAAATAACGCATTCCTGGATATATACAATATTCCAAAACCAAACCAAGGAGAGCTAGAAATCATGAACAGATCAATCACAAAGTAACTGAAACACTAATTAAAAATGTTCCCCAAAACAAAAGTCCTTGACCAGATGGTTTCACCAGTGAATTTTGCATAACTGTCAAAGAAGAATTAACACCAATTCTTCAAAAAAATAGAAGAAGATGGAAAACTTCCAAACACTTTTTATATCACTATTACACGGATTCCAAACCAGATAAAGACAGTACTGAAAAAGAAAACTATAGACAACATGCTTAATAAACACTGATGCAAAAATTCTCAAGAAAATACTAGCAAACTAAATTCAACAACATGTAAAATGAATCATATGCCATGATCAAGTGGGATTATTCCAGGAATGAAAGGATGGCTCACACATGCAAATCAATAAATGTGATGCACTATATCAATAAAAAGGACCAAAAATACATGATCATTTCAATAGAAGCAGAAAAAAAAATTTGACTGGATTCAACACCACTTTATGTTAAAAACTCAAGACTATATATGACAAACTCACAGTCAACAATTTATTCAATGGAGAAACATTGAAAACTTTTCCTCTAAGATTAGGAACAAGACAATGTTCACTTTCACCATTTCTATTTACTATAGTGTTTGAGGCCCCGGCCAATGCAATTGGGCAAGAAAGGGATAAATAATGTATCCTAATAGGCAATGAAGAAATGAAAACATAACTATTTGCAGATGACATGATAATATTCATAGAGAACCCCAAAGACTCAAATAAAAACCTAGTGGAAATAATAAATACAGCAAAGTGGTAGGCTACGAAATGAATATTAACAATCTGCTTCATTTCTGTATGCCCACGATGAAAATATGCAAAGAGAACTGAAGAAAACAATACCATTTACAATTGGATAAAAATATTAAATACCTTGGAGTAAACTTAATCAAGTAAGTGAAGGACCTATACCATGAGAACTATATAGGGCATTGTTAAAAGAAATAGAAGATGACACAAAAAAATGGAAAGCTAGTCTATGCTTACGGGTCACAGGAATCAATGTAATTAAAATTGACACATTGCCCAAAGCAATATACAGATTCAATGCTATCACCATCAAAATTCCAAAGACATTCTTCACAGACACAGGAAACAAAATAATGAAATTTATTTGGAGCAACAAGCAACCCAGGAGAGCAAAAATAATCTTCAGGAAAAAACAACAACAGATGAACCATGCTAACTGTCTTCAAACTACTACAAAATTAAAAACAGCATAGTATTGGTATACAAATAGAAAGATAGATCAGTGGAGCAGAATTGAATGCTCACAAAAAAACTCATATATATATGTATGTGTGTGTGTGTGTAATTTTCATCAAAAGAGCCAAAAACTTACAATGGGGTAAAGATAGCCTATTCAATAAATGGTGCTGGGAGAACTGGACAGTGAAATGCAAAAGGTTGAATCTTGACCACTATCTAGCACCATACACAAAAATTAACTCAAAATGGATTAAAGACATAGATGTAAGACCAGAAACCATCAAATGCATTGAAAAAAATGTAGGTAAAACATTATTGCACATAGACTTGAGATATGTTTGGGAACTCAACTCATCACAAGGCAAAAAAAATAAAGCAATTCTAAAACAAACAAATGGATTATATCAAAAGTTTTCTACACATCAATAGAAAAATGCATTCAACTGAATGCAAAAGAATATTTACTTTTCACACTTCAGAAAACGGGTTAATAACTAAAATATACGAAAAAAATCATAAAATTGTACAATAAAAAACAAGTAATCAAATTTTAAATGATCTGGTGATCTTAATAGACACCTCTCCAAGGAAGACATACAAGTGGCCAACAGGTTCATGAAAAGATGCTCCACTTCTCTTATCATAAGGGAAATGTAAATCAAAACAACAATGAGACATCACCTCACACCATTAAGAATGGTTAGTATACAAGAAAAGCAAACAAGTACTGGAGAGGATGTGGAGAAAAGGGAAATCTAATTCACTGTTGGTGGAAATGTAAAATAGTGCAACCACTCTGGAGAGTAGTATGGAGATTCCCAAAAGAATTGAGAATGGAAATTCCATATGATCCAGTTCTTTCCCTACACTGGGCATTTACCCTAAAGACACAAAATCACTTATCCCAAGAGATATATGCACCCCCATGTTCACTGAAGCACAATTCACATTAGTTAAGAGCTGCAAACTACCTAAATACCTTTCAACAGATTAGTGGATAAAGAAGATATGCTGTATATATACAATGGAATGCTATGCGGCCATCAAAAAGGGAGAAATTCTGCCATTTGCAACAACATGAATGTACTTGGAGGGAATTATGCTTGGTGAGATAAGCTATAAGTAGAAAATAGACATTGTATAATAGCACTCATATGATGAGTATAGAGATAGAGAGCAAATGATTGACATAAGTTAAACAACACTTAAGTTGAAGAGAAATAGAGAGAACTACCCTAAACAACTATGTGGTGGAAGACAAAAAGGTCAATCAAAGGGTACTAAAGTGATGGGAGATTGGGGAGGGACACTGAATAAAGGGAATTAACTGTAAATGAAGGAAGAAAAAAGAGGAATATAGGTAAACCTATTGTGTTACATGCAAACGTAAAATGTCTATTATGTATACCTCAAGACAAGTTAATGTCAAAATGCAATATACCTTCAAAAAAACTAATTGCCAATAATTACATAGTTCTCATTATCAAATAAAGCTTTTGTCATCAAAATGAGCCTTTATTTTCTTCAACATTTTTGAGTTAAAATATACCTAGGACATATATTGCATATAGATTGCTAAACTGAATGAACAAATATTTACAGTCCTATTCAGGAATGTCATTTATTTTTTATTATAAATTATTGTACATAAAGTATACTTCCATTAGTATATTAACAAAAGAATTCTGGAGAGAATGAACATCAAAATAACAGTGATTATATTTGACGAGTAGATTAATTTTTTAATGGCACTTGTTACTGTTTTATTAGGAATAGAAGTAAAACAGGTAGGAATTCAACTCTGGCTTAGGAGATCGACTTCTGGATGGTGACTTGGTAGAATGCACTTTCAGGTCGCTCCCCATAGACACGGAAAAAGCAAACAAAAAAAGTCACCTGTTTTCCTGAGACAAACACTAAGATACAACTTGTACTTCATCTAGAGACAAACAGTTGACGAATAACCAGTGAGGGCACATCGACTGGCTCTCAGCTAAACCTCAGATTTGAATTTGGGATGGAGCTCCTAGACATGCAGTGGGGCGGAGGCTAGGGATTTCAGGACTAGCTGTGGAGGCAGCGGGAGGAGGGTCCAATGAGGCTGAGCCATGGAGCCAGAGGGCTGACTTGGGAGGGTGTGAAAGGCGAGCCAACACATCGGGAGCTGAGCTGAAGCCCATGTGTTAAAATTTCACTGAGTGCAACCATAACCAGAAATCAGTCAAAGAAATTCCAGTCTCAAACCCCTCCCACAATCATTTCACACCAGAGCCTGGGGTCCACCAAGTGGAAGTCCTGCCCACCACATATCTGTCCACCAGAAGTCCTGCCCATTGGGTACCATACTTCCTGGATTTCAGAGCAAACATCAATGCTACCTGCTAGCGCCACCTTGTGGGTAGAGGCGAAACGGCAGCCTGATTGCCAATCCTGGGCAAGTCAAACCTACACTCCAGAGAAACCGAACACTCAGAAATATATACAAAATGCGGAATAGAGCAAAAGCACAGAAAAATATATGTGAAACGATGGATCAAATAAAAAACTCAGGGGAAAATCTGAATAGGGCAGACAAATGTAAATTACCTGAAGAAGAATTTAAGGAAACAGCGATTAACAGGGGAATCCAGAAATCAACTCTGGCTTAAACTGTCAAAATTTATTTCTCTCTTCACTTACTGTGTGTTGAAGTTAGTCTCTTTATGCTATGGTTCCCCATTGAAATGGATCAGTCATGAAGCTAAGATTTTGAATATACTAAGGAAATGAAAATTCAGTAACTGTCATTAACTTACTACTTTTGAGCTTATTTTTGCAATGAAAAAATAAAGGGATTAGTTTTGAGTTGTGGAAACCCTTTGAACTATGAAAAACACTTAACTGCCTTTAAGTGGAGGTTATGTAACTTTTGGGGTTGGTATATGCATATTGCCAAATTATTGCCACCACAGAATTTGTTAACATCTCCATTATGTCACAGGATTATCATTTCTTCCTGTGATGAGAAAATTTAAAATCTACTCCTCTAGCAATGTTTAATTATAATATATAGTATTAATAACTATAACCTTGATATGTATTATAGTACAAGAACTTATAATTGGAAGTTTATACTCATTGACTAATATCTCTTTACCCCTTCCCTCCACTGCCAGCTGCTAATAACTACCATTCTGTTCTCTTTTTCTATGAGTTTGGATTTGGTGCTTTTACAGTTGGACTTAGTTCATCAGCTAATTTCAAGATTCGTATAGATTATAATAATCAAAATAGTGCAGTATTGACTCAAAGATAAATAAATAGGATAGAGTTTAAAAATCCAAAATTAGACTCATAAATATTTGGATAACTCATTTTGACAAAGATGAGTATATTTTTGTTATTAACATCCTGGGGTAATAGCTCTTTTTTGCCCACGAAAAGTTGTCTCTCTGTGCTTCTCTTAATAAAAACTTGTTTCATACTGTTATCAAGCATCTCTCTTTTACTTCTTTCCGACTGACTCAGTGCCTCAGGATATATTGGTTATCTGAGTGACCCCCCACCTCCATACTGCGGGTTCAAGTCACCATTAATCACTTTAAGCCAACAGATCTAAGCTTCCGCATCTCTCTCTCTCTCTCTTTCCCTCTCTCTCTCTTTCCCTCTCTCTCTCTCTCTCTCTCAAGAGATTGAACTTGGAAAGTATGCTTTTCCTTGAGACATCTATGGTATTATTTTGGGTACTGTGGAACTATGATCAGGGCAGTGTTTTAGTGGGTACTCACAACCCAAAAAAAGTCCTTATGTCACTGTAGGCTCTTTGAGATATCTTAGCAGAAATCTTTTCAACTCCCTTTCACATTTTTTTCTTCTTTCATTTCAGACTGCCATTTCCTTCTCAAAAAGTATCATTTTAATTTCTTAGGGAACGATGCTGTGGGACCGAAGTTATTCTTGTTCACTTGATTCCTCAGTGGGCCCCCAAACAGAACCACAGCAGCACTTCACTGGACTAGCATCAGGTGAAACCCAGGGGAAATAGTGCTCCTTTTCTTATTTTTCTCTTTTCCTCTATCTCTTCTAGCCTAATTTTAAAGGATTAATCACTTGAAATTGTAGGACCAGATCAGCTACTGGAAAGCCGATGGGGCAGCTGCCACATTCTAGAAATTTCCCAGAAAAAGGTAACCTGTTTCATGGTCCTGATTAAATTTAGCCCCACCAAGTTTAAACAAAGACCATGCAGCACAGGCTCATGTGTTAATCATCCATGTCCATCCTTACTATTAGGAAATAATATCAACCCAGCTTTCTCTCCTCACTGCTTTAGAAGTATGCATTTATCTCTCTTCTTTTTGAATTCTGTTGAAATTCAGTGTTACCATCTTGATCTTATGGGGTTCCCATTAGATTTAATTGCATTCTCAGACTAGATTGAATGGAAGGCAGGCATAAAATGAAAGTCTAATCCAAATCGCCCTTTCTGTATGACTACATATTCCCGTGACCTTCTTTTACAGGAAGACTTTTATCCTAACAATTTTAGGAGAACTCCAAAAGTTTGGATGCTACTTGTTCTCCAGGATGGTTGTAAAGGTTTGAGAACCAGATATCCTGACAAAACTTGACAGAAACTGGTAAAAAATTTTTTTACCACATTAACACTCCTGATCGTGTTCCCTCTACAGATATCCAAAGGAAACAAGGTAGTGAGATATGTTGCACATATTTTCCATTGCCATAATTCCTCCTTTGTAGTGGCAGAAATAAGGTCCTAGAATATCTGGGATAAACAGCCCTCAAAATTCTCACCTAACACCCTTACATGCTAGGTTATAGTCCACCATTTAATGCAGAGAGAGCAGATCCAGACATCAGGAAAGAATATGACCTATTTGATGTATAAAGCCTAAGTCTGCACCTTGGCTTTCTTAAATTAATCATGGGTAAGTAGGTCTATCAACAATTACCTTCTGTGATCTAGGGAGACATGGAGGAAGCAAGAGTTCAAGGCACATCTACCTTCTAGTTCCTAGGCTCAAAACTCCCAGGAAAAGGACTTGTGGTCTGGAAATGTTCAATTTCTGTCTCGGTCCTTGCAATGGTGGTTCAAGGATCTAAGGTAGTTATGCTTTAGCTCTAAGACATCCCATGTTCACTTTATAAGTTAGAACTGTAGGAAATACCCAATCCATTCACAAGGATACTCCACAGGGATATTTGTTAAATAATTGGAAGAAGTTCAACTTCAGAATTTAAGAAAGGAATACATTGTGTTTCTCCGCAACACTGCTTAGCCACAATATAAATTAGAGGTTGAAGAGAGTTGGCCAGAGGTGGTTTATTTTAAATAAAAATACTTTACTACAGCTAGGCCTTCATTGTTATAGGCAAGGAAAATTAATTGGCATTCCTTATTGTAGGGCTTCATAGTTCTTAGCCAGAATCCAGAGCTATGAGAATGTTGCTACATGTGTTTAGAAAAACTCCATGTGGAAGGCCCTGAAGATATATTAGAAAATACGGTCCTTAGGATATCACCCCTACCTATAACCCTGAGCTCATTGGTGGACCCAAATCCAGAACTTCCATTAAATCTTCATGCTACCACTGCAAGGGATAACCAAGTCAGTAAGCTCTGAAAAGTTTAGATAAATAATTAGAGCTTAATGAAAACAATACTCGCTTTCAAGGCAGGCTGGTGGATAACTCAAATACAAACAACCTTGATCCAACTCCACTAGAGTCAAGGAATACTGGGCATGCATTACTTTACCAGTTAGTATATTAAGATGAGGAACCCCTTGTGATTGTGGTGAAATCAGCTTCTCAGCAAAAATTGCCCTCATACCTGAGATCCATTTGGGCCATTCCCCTTGTGCAAAAATGGAAGGACATTGTAAAAGAAAGGACTGTCTCTGTTTTCAAAGTGAGAAGGGGCCATCCTTCCACCTTCTAGACAGTATACTAAGAGACAAATGATGGGGCCCAAGGAGAAAACCTACTCCCTAATTTACATCTCAGTGGTTGATTCTTGGGCAACGCTGAATGTTTGAGGTAAGAATACTAATTTTCTTATTAATAGAAAAGTAGTTTACTTTGTTCTCACCCAATATTAGAGACCTACATGCCTTTCTTTACCTACATCAGGTAATGGACACAAATGGGAGGTATTCATTTGGTTGTTTTTTTTCTCTAAACTTTTGGCTGCTCTATCTTCTGTAATTTTTTTTCACATGGACAATGCCTTAATCCTGAGTGTCCTTTAGTCTGTCTTTTATGCTTTGAAATTTTTAAATTTATAGGCCCATCATAAAAATTAGTTCAGATTTTCTGTGACATTGCATGATCCATATATGTGTTAAACTCAGGTGAAAGGTACTCTGCCTAAGGCACACTGTTCCCCTGGCATAGTCACTGCCCAACTTTAATTTAAATAACACCTTGAACTTTTAATCTAAAGACTTAAACTGACAACAGCGACCCTTAGCACAGTCTGATTTTTGCAAAGTGAAATTACTCTGGAAGGTGTCTAAAACCTTGCCTTTTTGGTTTTTTTAAAGGAAAGATATAAGAAGGAATGAAGACAAGTAGGCAGGAAGGCAGGGAGAGAAAAAAGGATGTGTTTCATTTATTTTTATTTAGTTTTTCACATTGGTTTTTCCCCTCCAGCCCCAGGTCTCAAACCTGGGATCTTGGAATGTTATGAGATGATGACCTGTGTATATTAAAGCACGTGGTCACCAGGGTGTACACTAAAACCTTGCTTTTTAAATGCTTTAAGTAAAACAGTAATCTTGGAGTGTCTTTAGCTCATCATTTGAGCTATTATTACACAGAAAAAAAAATTCAGATTGACTTCCACAACCCTCTTTCACTTGGTAAAATTTTGTTTGTCTCAAAAGTTTTCTAATTTCAACTAAGTGCTCTTGTGTTTCTTTAGTGGTTTACATTCCTTAGGCATACTTCAGTAGATTTCAAGGAATGCATACAACTTCGGTGTCTCTGTTTGCAAGTTGTTGCATTTGGAAATAGTTTAATATCTTTTGCCTCTGATTTCTTGGATAATATTGTGGTAAGAAAGTTGCTCTGTTACTTTAAATTAGAGTGAAAGACAATTTTCTACCCATTCAGAACCAGGAAGCAACTTCTAGAACCACCCTTTTTGTTCATTTTCTTTTTGTTTACTTCCTGACTTGTTTACTTCCAACTTCAGATTTATTCTAGTGAAATTTTGTGACTTTCCCCAAGTTACCTCACATCACTGAAGATTCATTGTGAAGATTTAGAGACTTAATAATTAAATTGTATTGGCCTAATAGAAGAGCAATTTCCAGGAATTTTTTCACAAGAAATGTCTGAATAGAATTTGAATAATTCAGACCTAAAACTACTCTTTTTCAATTTTAACCTGGATGTTCCTCCTGTTCAAATTCACATAACTAAGTAAAATCCAAAACTGCATAACAGCTATTAGGGCTCCCAGTCTTACTGTGTCAATTGTAGTAGTGTCTGAAAGTTTTGACTTTTCACTTTATTTTTCCACTCCATTAGATGCTGAGTCCAAAGTTTATTCTATGTTTAACTTCTTTTCCTCTACTCTTAACTGAGATTTAGATGTAGGATAGAAAGATACCTGATTTAAAAAAGTACAATTTCAACTGTGTTTTATTTCATAAATTTTCTCTTGAGATCCTACCTTTTTAACCTTTTAATAAATTTGTTTCTTCTTATCTAGATTCAATTACATTTCAGTAAGGCTATGGAAAGACTACGAACCTTTGGAATAAAGTCCATTTTCACTAGATTCTGCATAGGCTGCATTTCACACATTTCATCATCCTGCTAGGTCCACAACCTCTTCTTCCACAGTTACCTTAAGGAGAGGACATAATATGTCCTACGTAGGGACAACTCTATACCTATGTCCATCAAGAATCAGATACAGAAGAACTGGTCCTTACCTTTCAGCACCGAAAGGATTTTTGATGCTATTTGTTCAAGGGGAAATGATGAGGGACAGCATAAGAAAATAAAGGGGAACTTGGAAACAATAAAGCAGGATTGCAGATGTATAAACTGGAAGATTAAACCACTTCCCAGGCCTCAGGTATGATAAAAATAAGTTAGCACTACCCAAAGAAACCAGTATCAATCAGGTCCATCAGTCTCCAGCATACCAGGGATGGACTTGAAGAAAACTATTTCCTTAGGAACCCCTAACACCTCATTAGCAATTTCAACCAAATGAAAAATTCTACTCCTCTACCTCAGTTTATACCCTTTGGAAGCTTTTTTCTGCCTATAGAAATCTCTGTGCTTCTTCTAATAAACTTGCTGCATGATGTTAAAAATCCTGGGGTTGACTTTGCAATTAAAATACAACCTATTTAGCTCATAATTAGGAATGAAATTCTATATTTCCTGTGTTTTATTTTAACCAAATATCTCTCTTTAATGATGAATGAAAATGTCTTGAATGTTGTACATATATTTGTACATATCTATATATCTATATTTATAAATTTAAAGATTCAGGCAGGAATGAAGGTGAGCAGGCAGACAGGCAGGAAAAGAGAAGGATAAACGTTTAATTTATTTTATTTATTTGTTCATCTTGCTCGTTCTTTGCCCTTAATGTCCCCAGCCCCATGTCAGGAACATCACCCCCCTCCCCCAGCCGGCCTTGAAATGTATGTGGACTGTGTTGACTTGGGCCTGAAGACAGGGTATATCTAATAAAAAGTAAATTTCTTGTTAGACAAAGCAGGAATATCCTATCTTGCTATTGGCTTTCAATATTGTACTTGATATCCTAGGCAGTACAGTAAGACACAGAAAATATGTCAAAATTCTTAACAAAGAGGAGAAAATTAGTTGTCATTATTTGCATGCTTAAAAACTGTGTCCATAAAATAACCTTAATATATCTCTGCACAAAAGCAAATATTTACAACTTCAAGAACTAGCAAGTAAAATCCAAAAGTTTACTGGATGCACAGTCAGCACAGGAAAAAATTGTATATACTAGGAACAAAACATTTGAAGACAAATTAATGAAAATTAAATTATATAAAGAGCATAAACACATAGGAATTTATATAATAAAATACATACTAACTTTAAACTATAGATTATAAAGTATTGCTAAGAGAAATTAGGACATAAATGAAGAGATATGATATTCTTGGGTAGAAAGGCAAATTTACAATGCAAAATAACACTAAGATTCCATCATCTCAATAGTGATCTCTGACTGGTAAATTTTAAGTTCATTTGAAAGTGCAAATGACCTAAAATGGTCAAAATAATCTTGAACAAGGAAAAAATGAGATGTATGATTACTATGATTTGACCCTAAAAAATAACATTAAAGGTAGGGAAATTAATAAAACTATATAAACACATTAGTGAAACTGATGATAAAGTCCAAAAGTAAATTCATATAACTGTGGAAAACTGATTTTTAACAAAGTTGGCAATATAATTCAAAGAGAAAGAAAAATATTTTCAACTAATGGAACAGAAACTATTGAATTACTGAAATTAAAAAAAAGAAACTTTCCATATCCATAAATATATACAATAATTTATCAAAAATGAGTTATGGCCCTCAATATAAATGTAAAATTTGTAAAGATTATAGAAGAAATTATAGGAACATAATATCACAATCCTGGAATAGGAAACAATTTTTTTAGGATGTTATTAAATACACACATGTATGAAAAATGTAATAACAGGCTTCATTAAGATCAAGAACTTTTCTCATTAATCGTCAATATTAAGCACACAGATGGGAATATATTTGTAAAAAATTCTGGTAGAAGACTTGCATTCAGATTACATATAATTTCTTTCAATTTTTTTATTGAAAATATCAACTATCCAATTAAGGAACTTGAGCAAACACTTTACAGAAGAAAATAAGCACAGAGGAAACTCAAAATAATATTTCATCAGATATGTGCAAATTAAAACAACAGTGAGATATCACTACAATCTCTAAAATGACCACATTATTTCAAACAAGTAAAAATTAAATGCTTGAGACTGTGTGACAACTGGGAAAACTCATATTCTATATTGCTAGTGAAAGTATAAAATTGGAAACTGTTGATATTCTCTTAAAGTTAAACATGCACCTACCTATAATCCATCACTTCCACTTCCTGCTGAATAATTAAAATAAATAAAATACACATCACCCCACAAATCATGCATGGAGAGTGGCATATTTATTCATAATAGTTCCAAACTGGTGTGTGGGGAGTGTTGGGGTTACTAGTCACAAGCAAATGAATATACAAAAGTTGATATATTCAAACAGTGATATGAACTACACCGGAAAACTAGATTGTTAATACATTGCAACCAAATGGATTAATGTTACATCTATCATACCTGATAAAAATATCAAGAAAATAGTATATGCTCTAAGATTCTGCTTATGTAAAGTTCTAGAAGCAGAAAGAATAATCTGTGGTGATAGAGAATCACCTATCAGTGGGTGACTCTGTGGAAAGAGATTGACTTAAATGACAATGAAAATACTTTCTGGGGTGTAATAGTATCTGTTTTGAGTGTTGTATACATAGATGAATAGATTTGTTAAAACTCATCAAGTGAATACTCCAGATTTCTGTATTATGCTGTGTACATTCAACCTGAATAAAAAATACTAAAAAAATCTAATTTGATGTGTTGAATGTTTACTTCTTAATGTTTTTACTGCATTATATATTTTTTCCCAAATAGCTCTAGTACTTTTTTCTCTTGAGAACTAATCCACACTAATCATATTTTAAAATGATTCAGCTGTAACAAGAATCACAAAATATTGATTTTTAACGAGCAAAATAACTGTGATGTTCATGGTGAAAGTCACAGCATTCATTCACTCTCTAGTAAGTCAAATCTCACCCAGGAATTCATTCAGTGAGTGTAGAATCAATTCAAGGATAATTAGTTTTATGACTGCAATAGCTGGTGTCATCAGCTGGATTTCCCTGAGGCAGTCATCTTCCTTTTGGGCAGGTGGATCTTTTCCCAGATTAGATAGATGTGAAGTAACATGGTCAGAGTCCAACCTTTGGAACACATTTCCTCTGGACTGGTTTGAAATATTGTCTTTCTGTAAATACAATTTTTCTCTGAAAAATGGCAAAATCAACAACAATTTTGTTTTCTTATGTTGTTCTATTAAGACGTCTTATGTTGTTCTATTAAGACTTCCACCAGGTCATTCTTAAACTTTTAAGAAAAAGTTTTTCTTAAACTTTTATATTTCTACACCTAGCTGCTTATTTAGTTGATATGAAAATTTGACCTCATCCTCTATGTGTATATTTTAATATTTTGACTCAGAATAAAGTCTTAGGTGTTTCCTCATTATAGATCCTTTTTTAAAATGCTTATAACAATATTTTATGGCTTATTTTATATAAAAATCATGTTGCAATATTCATATAAAATTATATAATATTTAAGGTTATTCTAATTATTTTAGAGGATTTTAAAAAAAATTATTGACATTTGTTATCTCTTGTTCACAATACTGCATTCATTTTTGTATATTGACATTGTATCTCAATTTATATTTCACACCGCACCCTCCACCAAAGTCCAGAAAACGATTGTTTTAAAATATTGTTCTACAGGTAATTGTTTTAAGTTTTATCTTTGAATTTGAATGCATCCCTCATCTCTTTGACTCTCACTCTACCTCTGACTCATTCATAGGTTTTTCTCTAATTTAACCTCATCTATGATTCTAAACTCACCTATTGCATTGGTTAGCTAATTTATGAAATTCAGCTTATTCTAACCACATCTATGTAGAATTAGTGAAAGAGTTATATTCAGATACAGGGTTTGAACATATGCTTTTTTTATTTTTGCTGACAATAAAAGTGACCGAAAATTAAGTTTCTTAATTTATCTTATCAAAATTCTCCCTGATCAGAATCCTCAAAAAGAACAAAAATTAAGTAAAATAAATTTTGGTACCAAAATAAATAGTATGTCTTTTTTGCTTTTTTTTTTAAACCAAATACTGTATATGCATTTTAAAAATATTTAGTCTTTAGTTAGAAAGGACCATTGGTAGATTTACTGAAAATTTAGGTTTTATATTTTGTAGGTGATGCTCGTCTGATTTATCATTGTGTATATTCTTCTTTCTTTATTTTTCTACTTATATCTTGCCAGAAGCTGTGATTAAGTCATGGAATGACTACTTAAAAATCACATTTATTAATATAAAATTAACTTTCATGTCTGTTAATAATTATATTCTCTTCACTGGAAACAGCAAAATTCATAATATACAAGGATCATATTAATAACATATGCTCGGCCCTCAATATTTTCTGGCATAATAAAAGATGTTCATTTCTTCAAGCTTTCTATTTTCATTATGTGATATAACATTATTATTGGTTATTTTGAATATTGGCAAATTAATATCTGACTGCCTTTCAAAAATAATAAAATTTTCACAATAATTAGAAAAGTAAAAGAGAGGTTAAGTCTGTGAAACAGCAGAAGATTGCTTATATGAGATCTATTGTGTCTCTAAATTCCTGAGAGACCATGGTAGATACTTTATTACTAAGTACAACAAAAGTTTAAAAAGAGATTGTGGTCTGGCACACTGTAAGCAAACCCTAATGTTCAAATCCTTTTAACTGAGAAGTTTGGAAGACATTCTTAATTTAAGGGGATATTTCTGACTATGATCTAAGCAAAAAGCAAAAAAGTATCGCAAAGTGGAATAAAGGAAAACTGATTTGGTCCAATACCTAAACACAGAACTCTCATTAACAAAAGCCCGATACACAGATATCTCGCCATGAATTTGTGTAAATATAGGTAGGTGTCAGAGCAAGGTTAGTTTGTGGATCCACACAGGGGTCAAGGCTAAAATTGTGACAGATTGAGATCAGGATCAGGATCAGGATCTTTTCATTACCCAAAGATTAATAAAGTAACCAGAGCTGGCACAGAAACTTGAGTTTGAGTGGAGAAAGCAGGGCGGTAGTCATTATAGTTCAGCACTTGAGTAAACCTTATCAGCCTAAGGAGAGGCATTTTGTAGCTGTTCGGTAAATATCCATTTGATAAACAGTTATTGAGTTATTGAAAGGGCATCAGATAGGAGTCACTAGCATCATCAAGTTTTCTAAGGATGCATAGTGGATGAGAAGCAAAGTTGACAGAATTATTTAATCAATATAGTACATTTCACTTTATTCAATCTTGAATTATTGTGTTAAAAATTAATATACTTCCACCATAAGCAAGGAAAAAATGAAGTGAGAAAACACATTCTTAAGAAAATCTCAATATTTACATATATAAATAAATAATTGAATTCTAATGGATGGACTTATTTTATTTTTCAAATTATTATTTAGAAGGTAACTTTGACAATTTTCATATTACATGTTCACTAAAAATATTTCTTGTTTTCAAATCGTAAAGAAAATGTATCTTTTTTTAGTTTTTGGAGTTAGCAGTAAAGTAAATAAAATTCTTTGACACCTCCAAAATTGAGATGGACTTTTATTAAAAATATACATAATACTTTATATTCCTAACAGAGTACAATCACTGAAAACAAAGTGCAATCTATTGCTAATTATTTCTAATTTAATAAAATTATTATCTGTAAAACAAAAGGAAAATATTTAATTATATAATTATTCAATAATTTATCCTTAATTATGGGAAAATATAGTCATACAAGAAATTGTTTGAGATCATAAAAATGTGCATTTGCATGTGAAAAGTGATAGCTTTATATATTTACATTTCTGATCTCAATAGAGAACACCTTATGAAAATATTGCTAGTATTTTATATTTATGTTCAGACTGCAGTCTCAAATAGTTCTAATAATAATTTACCTAAATAAGGTACTAAAAACAAAACTCAGCCATATTAGGAACACAAAGAAATCCATATATATGAAAACTAGATTTGTGTTCTTAATGTCTTTCTTATGTTTAAAATGTTTATTGAACTCAAAAATTAAACATTTATAAATTAATCTACAAATTATTCACTACTATCCTCAACATTGCTAATCTTTTTGACTAATACATGGGGGACTGTAGCAAGGTTCATGTGAAGAATAATTTTATTAGATTTCTGCTGTTGTCTATTCCAGATCAGGTTATATCAGAACACATCTCTTGCTAAAAAAGCTGTAAAAGCGAAATTAGTATTTTTGTTTAATTTATTTTATATATTAAATATGAAAGATTATATATTCTGATAAGGTACAGCTTTTCTCTTCTAAAATCCAAACTGCATAGCACACATAATTGCCACCACATTTACAGAAATGCAAATGTTATTCAACTCCTTCAGCAGTATATTTTTCCCAATTTGATATTTTGGGATTAAGCCAGTCCATAGGAACTTGTGAGGATGATCAATGATACTTTCTTTCCCCAAATCCTGTGCTGAGGGAAAGGAGGTATACTATGCTGCTCCAATTCACTTTGTTCATTTGGCTTCTATGTCAAATCTCTTTTACAAGATTACTAATGAATGTCTTAGAGTAAACCATTTTAATTTGGAAGTGAGTACAGTCTCACTGGTATTGTAAATGATATTTTACAAATACTTTGTCAAAAATTGATATTTCAAAACATTTAAGTATCACAATTAGAAGACAGCAAAGCTTAGTTTTTTTTGATTCAGCATATCCACACGAAAGTAGAAAAGAAACAACTTTATCATAGTTATAATATGGCTTTCAGAATGTAAGTAAAAAATATACTGTCTCAAAAATAGTTTAAATAACATTACTAGTATCCTACTGGCAACATCCAACAGGAATATTGTATATGTGCATAAGCACATGTGTGTGTGTTTCAAAAGATTCAGTAATTCAACAAGTAGATACATTGGCCCTGAGAGGGATGAGAGACATTATGTTTCTGGTGTGATTTGAGCAGCCCACCTGGTGGTGTTGGATGACTGAGAGAGTTAGAGAAATAGCAGCAATTGTTTTCTTGTCATTTTGATCAGAGTTCTTGAAGGAAATAATTAGATCTTATACAAATTTCTATACTTTAATATGCATGAGACTTATATAAAATATATTTGAATGCTTATGGAATTAATTGGAACATTTCTTTGTTTCATGTGTAGTGTGTGATGTTTTCAAAAGAAGCAATATGCAACATTTAAGAAAATTCTACAGAAATATTTCTTCGAACTGTATCAAAATAATAAAATTAGAAAAAATCTATATAAACGGTAATAGAACACAAAGTAACAGCTTAGAATAGGATGAGATTAATATAGATATGGTTATTGGTAATTAAATCATAGGTTGTAAAGGTTAAATTGCAAATTGGAATTTAGAGAAGGAAATGGCAGCCCTGAAAGAATATTATATGCTAACTAAACTAACAATTAGGATCATGTGTTTCTTTATATTCTTTGTAAGCTAAATTTACCATTTGAATCTGATCTAGCCAACAAATAAACAAATATTTTTTAGTTATACAACTATTATTCTTTTGCTTTTTGTGCTTATGTGGATTTATTATTAGCATGCAAGTGACTTCTAGATGAATTTATCATCATCATAGAGATTTCTTTAATTATTAGAAAGTGTTTTGGTATTTTGTGAAATATTTTATGTTTAAAAAATACAAAAATCATATACATAAAACTAATTCTATCTACATGATAAAATATGTACATATATGACATGGATATTGCTAAGGGAAAAAAGTTATTTGAAAGTTAAGAATCAAATGCTCTCATTTCATTTCTATGTTTATCTAAAACATTTGACAAAGACTTCTTTGGGCACAAATTTAATATAACACTTTTATTTATTTTAACTGACTATCAATGTTCCACTTCACACTTGTAAGGAAAAAGGACTCCTTAAGTTACCAAGCATATGAATTAATCAAATGGATAAGAAGTACCTTTTGAAATGCTTATTTGGTAAAAATTATTTTAAGAAAACATTTTTTAAGAAAAAAGTTTTTTTAAGAAAGTAATCCTGGATCAAAATTTAACAAAATATTATTAATTTATGAATTAAAATTAATTATTAAATTAAATTAAAATTAAATACAGAACAGGCTGGTTTACTTTGATTAGATTCAAATGAAATAAACAAGGCAGATATTATACTTCCCTCGATTCACCATTTTCAAGTTTTACTGAATTTATTCCAATGTATGAATTTGTCTAAAAGATTTACTCATTTGAAAATAAATATACTTACATTTTGTATTTAAATTTCTATTGAATTAAATTTGATTTACAAAAAAACACAAGTTCACAGGTGAGGTTTCAACTTTGATCATATATATGACAAACACCATACCCATCACCAAATTACCAAAAGTATTTTAATCACTGTCCATTAGACCCTACCACCACCACTTGTTCTCACATTTACCCTCTTCTCCACTGGCAAACTGAATTCTATTGTCAATGACTAAGGATTGGCATTGTTTTGTCTATTTGCATATTTTGTTTCTTAATATTCCACATGTGTTATGCAGGCTTTTTCTTTCTAGCAGAGTAATGGCCTGCCTAGTAGAAAGTCTGAGGAAATCATGAGAAGACACAGGTGGCAAGGACATTGCCTTCATTGTACTCACAGCAGGGGCTTCCTATGGTGACAGGTCGGTTATGTTTCCACCTCTCCAAAGGCTGCAGGTTGCAAGGTCAGTAAAATTCCAGAGCAGTACATGTCAGGTACAGTCAGTGCAGGTGGAGGCAGTTATCATCTCATAAAGACTACCTATTGTTTTCAAGTTCATGCTCAGCATTCACCAGTCACCTATCCACTTTCAAGTTTAAATATGTGTCATGTTCTCATGCTACACTATAATCAACTCCAACATTGCCTATGTCACCTTGTTATCTATGCATCATTTTTCTGGTAAGGGAGATGTGTGGTTAGGACATTGACGTATTATATCCATATGCTGCAGTGGTAGTACAGGCAGCATATCATGGTGATTAATGGATACACCCAGAAACTCAAGTCTCCACCAGGGTGAGAAGGAAGATCACCAAGTAGGAAAGGTACTGTGCCTCAAGACAGAAATCTTGGAGATCTCCTTATTTATATGCTGTAGGGCGAGAGAGACATGATGAGAGGCATTAGAAATATAGGTGCAGCTTTTGGGAATAATCAGTGTGCAAGTTCCTTCTTGAGCCACTGTTTATATGTTTAGTGCCATTTTATTCTGCAACATAATTTTTGCCTTTTGTTCAAAGGGTGTCACTGAACATATCATATGACCTAGGGCACAAGCAAAGTTGTTAGCTAAGGCAGTTATTGCAAGTTGATGCTACTCATGTGAGGGGAGAAGATTTTCAGTGGATAATATCACCAGTGTGTGCTTCTGGTAGGACTATTAACATTCACCTGGGGATGGATAGCCACACCCACTTACCATTTTTTCCACTCAATGCAATGGGTAGCAGGTTTTTCCAGTTTTAACTGTAAAGCCACCGCAGACCATCTTACCCAGAGTAGTTCGCCCAAGAAGCTGACCGGGAACATTATCTAGATGCCATCTGAACTCTCTCAAGTCAGGTACTTTCCCAGAGGGTATGTCTGCGGGAGCTGTCAAGAGCATGTTATTTTAGGACCCAATGCCTGGTTTCAGGTTTGGTTGTCCCCATGTACCTGCAGGCACATGGGGGTAGGACATGGTCAGTTTCATAGGTTACTGGTGGAACGGCTTCAGGAAATGGGTGCCCATTTAAGCATTGCAAAGTCTGGTGCGACCAGGTAGTCCACCTCACATATTAGTGCATTTGTCTTTAAGCAGGCCATTGCATCTTTCCATTATGCCATTCCCTGTTGGGTTGTAAGGTGGATAGATCCACCAATTTTTATGATGGTTATAGTCACATTGCTGTATTTGTTGTTCATCATGTCTCATTTTTTGGTGAAGCCAACAGGGTCATGTTATCTGCAGGAGTTTCTTTCAGCCATTTTATTTGATCAAAGTATATGCTTCCTTAGTGCTAAATTGCTGCAAGTAAGTGCTCCACTTACTTCATTGTTCATTGTTGGTACTTGTACCACTGAGCCTTTGGGTAACACAATCATGTCTTGAATCCACCCAGTGATGAAAGATATTGTCTTCAATGTCATGGTTTCCAGGTCGCACGAGCCTTGGTGGCACGCAGGGCCTGATATACTGCATTAACCTGTTAATTGAGACACAATGGGCCTCAGCTTCTTTCAACAGTTGAGAACAAAACCAGAATTGCACCTTTACGCATACTTGCTGTTGCCAGAGTCCCCAGACGTATACATCCCGGGCTACATGGAATTCAGTTCATAGAGTTAGGTCCAAACAATAATTCCCAATGTTTGCATGACTTGTACAGCACATTTGTTAGACTTAAAGGTTGTGTTCTGCTCCCCTCCCACCCTCAATTTCAGCTCACCCCTATTCAGACTAACATATCATGGCTGAGTAATCTGAGCCCACTATGGAATAAAAGCCCTCCAATACCACAGAGATGCCCATAATTCCTGCAAATGTGTAGGGTTTATATGGACAGAATAAGATTGCATATTTTTTACAATGGCAGGCAGTAACCACTTTGTCTCATTCAACTAGATAATCCTCAAAACATCTGACAATTCAGATCCTTTTATAGTTTGTTCTGATCCAAAGTTTCTTCCTTCTTCTATGGATGCTGTATAAGGAGCATTGTGCCTTGTTGAAATCTGTAAGTGAATCAAGGATTAGCAACACACTACATGTATAAAAAATTGTTGCAATGGGCATTAGTCTTTTTATTTCTAATTTCATTGTCTTTACCACCTTCAGTTGGCAAAGACCTTTAAAATTACTATGGTTAAAGATGTACTCAAACTTATTAACAATTTGAAATGAATCCTTGCTAATTTTGTGGCATACGATACCTTAGAATAACAACCAGATTAATATGATGCTGAGACAGATCAGCTTCTCCTCCTGTTTATGAGGATGTGTGTGTTTTCACTTTGTTGTTAGTTACCATTCCTTTTCAAAAGTCATAGTTGTTAAACAAATATCATTTTTTAAAAGAAAGGTATAGGAAGGAATGAAGACAACAAGAGGCAAGTAGGCAGGAGAAAAATGAGGAAGAGGCATTTATTTATTTTATTTAGTTCCATTGGTTATATCCACCAGTCCCAAAATGTGAAACTGGGACCTCAGGATACATGTGGATTGTGCCCATCCTCTACTCTACCAAGCCATACCCAGATGCAATTTTGTGTCTATAGGGAGGGAGCGAGCTCAATAACTTAACAGTCACCTTGGAATAAACTTTAAGGCTCTAAATATACTTGCTTTAAGTCTACCAGTGGAGCTCATAAATCCATTTAAATGTGTACTCGGACCTGTATTTCACTTAATATTTAATTGATTTCCTTTTTGTAGTAAGAATTATTTAAAAAAGTATTTTGCATAGCACTTATATAGGGTAAACATCAATTGTTGAATGAATCATAATTGAGTGTGCAATTTATTCAAAATTAATATTATGAAGTTTATTAAAAGAAAAATTGTGATGTGTTATGATTCTACAATTGTGCTATGTTATACACTGAATGCCATGAATACTAGCCAAAAGAAGTAAAGACTATATAAAATAAAGCAACAAAATACACTAAAATGGTATCAATATGATACTATAACAATTTATATTTTAGATAACGCCATAATATATACTGTGTAACTTGTCTCAACATCCATTTTCCCAAACACATAATCGTCAAGGAGAGATTAGGTCATTTGGACTTGCTAACAAAAGAAAAATAGTTTCTGTACTTATAGATGTCAACCATCACCTTTTCGCTTTTATCAAAATTCAGTTATGGGAAACAAGGTTAGTACCTTTTTTCAGGAATCCACTGATTTATACATTAACACTGTACTTTTATCCACATTAAAATAGCTCATTTAATTACTTCCTAGAAAATTAGGCTCATGGGGAAAAAGCTATCTCAATAAAATCATTTAGTGCAGAAATTTAGAACAAATATATTTAAGTGTTTCACTAAGAAATTTCAATACTTAATAAATTTTAAATTCTCCAAGCCTCTAAAGAGTAGTTTAAGTTTCAGAGTACTTCAAAAATAACACAAGGTATTTGACATTTGTTAGTCTCCCTTAAATGGGATTTGGTTCATGTATGTATTTAAGACTAGAACACATAAGGCAATGAACTCAACTTACTTTGATTGTAGTTGAGTCCTTGACCATATTTGAAAAATGGTGAATACAGGACACCAAAGGATAATAGGTGACATGCACTGTAATGCTTCAATTTTTATTTCCAATAATGACTTTGATACATTGGAATTACTGGAGTCATATAAATACTTAAAGCTAGAATCGTTCTCTGGGGAAAGGGTTCTATTAGGTTCTACTAATACAAGTGGTTACTTGATTTTTCATTTTTGGAATCTGAAAAGGATTTGTTTTGGATCAAAGTTACTAAAAGCTATTATTCATTGCCCATTTATTATCAGTCACTTTTATAAACATTTATATCACTGATAATTTAAATTTCACAAAAATATTATGTACCCTCACTCTTTCCACTTTACAAATTTGAATGTTAAACACAGAAAAAGTAGATATACAGAGATATTGGACACAGATTCATTTTTGGCCTTAGTCATTATATAATAAATAACAGTAACATATCATGACCTTGTAAACTACAAAAAGCATATACACTTGACTATCACTAAGTAGAAAACAGTATTTGAGACTAAATTATCAAACAAAAATTCATTTTATCAACTATAGTGCTGTTTATTAAAGGAACACTATTGTTATACATGGTGACTCTGGAAAGAACATTAAAAAGTTTGAGTTGAGCTAATATTGTATAATAACATGAAAATCTTCTGAGAAATCTGATTTTGAAGAATGTCTTCTTTTGCTCTCTTCACATTGTTGCTTTGACTATTTTTCTGAATTACTAATCTATTGCTAATCTTTCTTATATTGGCTGATTTCTGGAGAGACTAGGTGAATCATTTGATGCTATTTTGAGAGGTAGAAAGGTGCTTGTAAAGTTTTATTTTAACATAATTTGAGCTTTTATAAATTGCTGTTAAATATATCCAGTAGCATGTTTTGCTGTGCCCTGGGATGTGTATCACTAATGCAGATTTTACTAATGTTATATCACCTAATTTAGATATCAAATGACTGTAAAATAAGTTTTGTCAATAATGTACAGATGAGAAAAAATTATGTCAGAAAGTTAAGATAACTTACTCTGTGTCACAATCACTAATAAGAGCATAATTAACATATGGATAGACTGAAAGAAATAAAGAAATTTAAGAATGAATTTGATATTTTAAGAAATAGAACTAGGAATACAATATGAGAGTATGCTGGGCATGAGAGTAGGATTCTGAAGTGATATTTATTTAATACACAAAGGATAAAAAGAGGATAAATTCAGAGAAGCAGTAATAAGCCTTATCTTGTATCCCATTGTGGATGAATGTAAAAACATGGCTTTTATGCTTTTGTGTTTGATGCCATTGACCATTTGGAGAAGAGTAACATAATCTGCCTTGAATTTTAAAAGGATTATTCTGACTGCTGTGTTGATTAATTATGGATATATTGAGTGTGGAGTGCTAAAGAAACAGAGGAGTGAAGTGAATACAAGACTTCTTGTTTCAGAAATTGATTTTCTATTTATTGAGTCGAGGAAACCTCAAGCAGCACATTTTAGGGACAAGATCAAGGATTTTGTTTCAGGTGTATTAACCACAGGATGTTTATCATTCATTAAAATTATAGATTAAGTAAAGCTTTGGATATGAATCTGGAATGTGAGTCATATATGTGAGAGGAAAAATTCAATTTCTGATTTATAGGTATATATGGCATTATAGCTATGAGATTAAATGTGGTCTCCAAGGGAATCAATATATATAGAGAGGGAAGATCTGAGAACTGGGTATTAAGACAAATGATTAGAAATCAAGGGAATGTGGAATAAATGAAAAAAATCAGAATGAATCTGAAGTTGTGGCAGAATGCAAACAGGGAAAGAATGGTTTTATGGAATCTAGGAGGCAAGTATTTAAAGAAATAGGTATGAAAAATCATGTCCAATATTAATAGTCGACCATAATGAAAAGTGAGAATTGACCTTTGGTTTTCAACAATGGAACACATGATAACATGAAATTTTGATGAAGTGACGGAAGAAATTCTTGATTTGCATGGATTTTCAGGAGAGAACAAGAGAGATAAATTAGACACTAATATGTATCTTTGAATCTTCACTGAGGTTTATTCTTGGTTTTCTGACTTGTTCCTATTATTACTATTGGCTCTTCATGGTACATGATGAAATATATTCCCCTGAGATTTGGAGTGATTATTTTATGGGAAAAGCTTGAACTACTATGTATAGATGTTACAATAAAATAAAATGGATAAAGATTTTCTAAGTAGTTTATTTGGATGGTAATACATAGAACAATATTGTTTGTGATATTCAAATTTTAAGCCCTAGAAATCACTGGCATTATCTCAAACACTTAACTACTGAACACATTTGAGGGATTAATTGAATAAGATGTTTTTATCTAAGCTAAAGGAATTAATTTTATTCCTTAATCATTCACTTTTTTTTCTAAATGTTTGTCAAACATTCTTGTTGTTCATATTCTTTAAATTTTACCTTTTAGTTTTTGGAATGAAATTATAAATAATCATTTATTATACACCAAGCAAAGTAGCAAAGTCTGTCCTGAGATACCATGCTGACAGTTTCAAGGAATCTCTGAACTAACTCATTTAGAAAATATTTGTAGTCTCCAAAGTATTCAAATAAACTTTATTAAAGAAAAGTGACATATCAATTTTTCAAGTATGAAGATTTTTTATATAAAAAATACCACTCTGTTGTATTTTCTGTGTTTATAGATAAACCACATTTGGCCAAATCGTGAGTCACATTTATCTTCTGAGACCTTACTACATAAAGATGAAAGAAAAATAAGCGTGAAATTTGAATACACTTTGAAGTTCCTTCACACCCCAACACTTCACAACTTTTATCTTTTTTTTGTATCAACTGGATTTTAAATTGTATTTCTCTATTAATAGAATTTTTATTTAAAACAATTATCCCTGTCTTCTTATTTTATTTCTTCTCCGTTTATTTTTGTTACTTTTGTTTTTCACATGAATGAAATTTTCTGTCAAAGGTAACCAAACACCATTCTAAGAAATTTTGGCCTTAGAAAAGAGTGATAGCAACTTTGATGACTATATTTGTGTAATTAAGGTATAAGCTTTTGCTTTAAATAGTTCATGTTTTGATTTGAATTTGGGAGGACACAATGCATTTGTGGAGATCTGCACTCTGTTGGAAAATCCCTGATGTTCTTTGGTGTCACATCTATCTGTGTCTCCAGACTTCACATCCAATGTTCCAATGACAATGATTAGCAGGACCCCCCACAAGCTGCAGATGGAATGAGGCAGAGTGATAAGGTACTCTGCCTTTTAGATCAACAGAGATTGAAAGTCTTTCTTCACCGGAAGCCCAAAAGGAAGCCGTTTAAACAAGTGTGCAGAAAATATTGGGGTAATTACCAAGCACAAGGAGGAGGTCTCAGCATTGAGAATGGATTCAAAAATTCTTTCAGCAGATTAATTGATGTTTTCCCTGCGGCTTGTCTTTGGAAATGATTCCCATGAAAATTCACAACTGAGAGTGTGGAAGTGTATTATAAAAAGATATTTTCATTACAGCATACATATTTACTGATGTTTGTACTGCATTTATTCTGCCAGAGAAGCTCTGACACTTTTGATCACTCAGCTTTGCAGTGTTTCCTCCCTAAAATAAAAATCGTTCATCTAAGAAGACCAGAAAACATTGAAATGTGCAGATATAAGAAACTTCCTAAAATACTCTGATTATTAGAAACATTTTGGCAAGTTTTATTGACTTCAGTTTTCTTCTCACATAACATTGATTTCCATTCTGATGTATAATTCATCTAGAAGAAAATGTGTATATTTGAGTAGAAATTGTGTGTTTGAGCAGGGAATGCCCTGAAAGAGGAGAATTGCCATCCCTCAGTCCCACAAAGCTACTGTAGTAGAACATCAGTTATATGACAGACTTGTTTGTGGAGAAAAGCAAATTGACCTTCACTTTTTAATATACTAAGAAGATGGCAAACAAAAGACCTTCACAGTAAAAAACAAAATCAAAAACAAAAAACTAACAAAAAAAACAATCAAAAGCCAGAGATAGCTGCTTGTCAAATATACTAATTTGAAAAGGATATCAAAAAACAAAAATTGTATGTATGAGCACTGTGCACATATGCATAGAGCAGTGTTTATGAAATACTAAGTTTGTCTTAAAAATACATGCCTTTGTTTTGGAAGGATTTATGTATCCTTTAAAAAATACAGGAAGGAAAAAATGTTAAAATTGTGTTATTGCATTCTTTTCCCAGGGAAAATCTGCTCACTATGTCAAGTTTAATCAGAAATTGACTTGGGATAAATTAATCTGAGTATCCTCACTACAGCTGTCTGCTCATGAGTATAATGACTGTAGGATCACTTGGGAATGTGTTTTTCCTAAGAGAATTGCTATGCTGTTCCTTTCACCTTGAGCACACGTCACTTTGGCCATTTCATGTACCTGGCATAGTGAAATCAGGGATCTTATGGGTTGTTTATAACTTCCATGGACTCCTTCTTCTTTAGAAAATATTAATATATGTGGTTCACAATCACCTGATATAAAAGTGAATATTTTCATGCTACGTATTAAAATGTTTTTCTACATAATTTTCCTCTCTTTAGACTTAAATGAAATTAAAATTTCAAATTAGGAACCACACTCATTGATTTGAATAATTGAATAGGTTCTGCATTTTTCAAATCCAAGGCAAAATGTTGACAGTTCGTATAGGTTTCTTATATCAGATTTGGTGGGAAGTCTCACAACAATCATTTACTTTCTGACCTGACTAACAAAGCCTAGATTTAGTTTAAGTTTCAGGCAATAAAAGGGCCAAGGAGTAGACCACTCTCCTAGTACAAAGGAATAGACCATGCCTGGTAGAGTGCAATCATGGAAATTCTGATCACTTTACAAAAAAGGGTTTCTAAGTATCGAAAATCTTTTGGTCATGAAGGGAGATTTGGTTAAAAAGACCAATGAAAAAACCAATAGGCAGCATGTAGCTTCCAAGACTCTCCTAGTCCCTTTGCAACAGTCTGGACTAGATCAGTTACTAACACCAGCACATTGTGGATGATTAGGGGTCTTCCATACATAGGAATTATTTCTCTGAGGAAAACTTTAGTGACTTCCCTACCCTTTCTGGTCCTGGTAGGGAGTTCCTCTGTCCATCCTGAAAAGGTGCAGACCAGGTCTAGGAGGTACTGGTATCCCCAAGCCCGGGGAAGTTCTGTGAAGTCTACTTCAATGTCCTCGAAGGGGGCATTGCCCATCCTCTGCACTCCTGGGGGTGGTCGCAGGGTAGTGCTGACATTATTTTTAGCACAGGTGATGCACCATTCTGTGATTGTCCTGCAGAGGGCAGGGAACTTACTGACATAAAACTGCTTTTGGAGAAGCGCTTCCAGAGGTGTTTTCCCAATATGAGTTAGCTGATGGTAATCCATGACAGGCTGGATTCTGAGTGATGTGGAATATATATTCTGCCATCTCGAAGCTGCCAACATTCCCTTTGCTCTTTAGTAGCTCCTTTTGACTTGGCCCATACTTCTTTCCATGGAGTGTATCCAGGTCGTATTGATCTTTGGACTGAGGCCAGGAGACAGGCTGATTCTTCAGCTCCGCCCTCTGCCGCTGTCTTTGCAGCCTGGTCCGCAAGCCGATTTCCCACAGAGATATAATCTGTACTCCTTTGATGTCCCTGGCAAGCGACCCCTACTGGAAGTCAAACAGCTTCTAGTAGTTTCAGGATTTCCTCTTTGTTTTTAATGACTTTGCCCCCAGCAGTTAATAACCCTCGATCTTTGTAGACGGCCCCATGTATGTGCACAGTAGCAAATGCATAATGGGATTCAGTATAAATATTAACTCTTTTCCTTTCTGCTAGTGTTAGGGCTCTGATCAAAGCCTGAAGTTCAGCCCGCTGTGCTTACCAACCCCGGGAGAGTTCTTTTGCTTCAACTGCAGAAACTTCTGTGGTTACAGTGTAGCCAGTCCGCCTTTCCCCTTCCTTCATATAGCTGCTACCATCTGTGAAGAGAGTGAGCTTAGGTTTCTGTAATGGGGAGTCTTGCAGATCTGTGTGGTTGGCATAAACCTCATCTACCAACTCAGTACAATCGTGTTCTGGACTGCCTTCCTCTGAAGGTAGAAACATGATGGGGTTTAGAGTTCGCACAGTTTCTGGAGTTAGCTGGGGGTTTTCACAAAGCAGCCCTTGGTACTGGGTATGTTGGCCATTAGACAGCCATCTATGTCCCTGACTGTTCATCAGAGTCATAACTGAGAAGGGCATTTGCACATTTATTTACTGGCCAGCTGTGAGCTTGTCTGCTTCCTTGATAAGGACTACAATAGTGGCTGATGTTTTTAAAAAAGCAGGCCATCCCATGGGGACTGAACACAGCTTCTTGGACAAGTAGACCACTGACCTCTGCCATGGACCAAATGCCTGAATAAGCACTCTTAACACCATTTTGTCCTTCTCATGGACAAAAAGTTTAAAGGGCTTTTCTATGTCTGGGAGTCCTACCACCAGGGCCTGCTGAAGAGATTGCTTAATTCCTTGGAGTGCCTTCTCTTGCTCTTCCCCCCAGGTGAGAGTGTCTTGCTCTGGGCCAGTCAGAAGTTCCTACAAAGGCTTTGCTAGGGCTGTGATGCCGGAATCCAGATTCGGCAAAACCCTGTGGCTCCTAAGAATTTGAGGAGTTTTCTCTTGTTCTTAGGCTGGGGTAGGGCTAAAATGACTTCTTTTCTCTTGGCTCCTAGCACCTGATGTCTCTGGGAAATGACAAAACCCAGATAATGTACTTTCTTTCTACAGATATGGGCCTTTTTCCATGTGGCTAGGTATGGGGATTCAGCCAGAAGCTTAAGGAAGGCACGAGTACCAACAAGGCAATTTTCCCTCGTGGAGGTGACTAAGAGCAAATGATCAATATATTGGAGGAGAATTCAGTGAAAATTCTCACAGGGAAAGGATGCTAAGTCAGCGGCCAGAGCTTACCCGGACAATGTGGGGGTATTTTTAAAGAACCAAGGCAGCATAGTCCAGGTCATCTACATTTGCCAGCCTGTGTTTGGGTCGGTCCATTCAAATGCAAGCAAGATCTGACTTTGCCAGGCTAGTCTTAGGCAAAATAAAGCATCTTTCAGATCAAGGCAGGTGAACTAAGCCACATCCGGTGATAATTGGCTTAGTATGGGGTGTAAAGAAATTGTCACTTGGTTAATGGCTCTTAGGTCTTGCACTGGCCGATAGCCTCCCTTGAGCTTTGGTTGGAGACAGGGGTGAATTCCAGGGTGACTGACATTCCCTGAGGATCCCGGCCTCTTTTAGCCAGTCTAGGTGTTCTTGTATTCCTAACCGAGCCTCCTGGGAGACGGGATACTGATGCAAGTGTTGGGGATGGGCTCCTGGTATTAATTCAACTATAACCGGAGGCTTTCTCTCTGCCAAACCTGGTGGACTATTCCTTGCCCATGTTAATGGGAAGGTGGAGAAAAATTTGGCTGTTTTTTCTCCTCCACCTTATGTGGGCTGTAAATATGCCACTCCTCTTCTCAGGGTGTAGTGACAGTTAAAACAAGCCCTGTGGTTTAAGGTTTCAGCTTCAAGGTGGCTTCTCCCACTTCACTAAAGGAAATCTGAGACCCAAGTTTGGCTAATAAACCCTGCCTGATTAGGGGTTTGGAACATTCCAGCATGTATAAGACCTCATGCTTTACTACGTGGTCTCCTAATTCGCAAGTCCAGGTATTGTAAAATGTCTGGCAGGCTGCCCGATCCCTAGTGGCTCCCATGATAGTTGCAGTCCTTGCTCCGAATGGGCCCACTGGGATAGTTACGACTGAATGCTCTGCCCCAGTGTCCACCATAAACTCTTCAGTCTGGCCCCCTACTCTTAATCTGACTAGAGGCTCCTGGGGACCTAAATTCATAGAGCCTGGTCTGTCTCAGACCAAATCGGGACCCGCCATTCTGAGGATGTTCGAGTCCCGCTCTTCTTCTTCCCATGAGTCTGACCTATTGATAGTCTTCCTTCATGGGCCCTCATTCTTCCAGTGGCCGAACTCCTTGCAGTAAGCGCATTGGTCCTCTCTCAGCTGGGGCTGGCCTTCCTTTTGTCTTTGCAGTCTACGTCCCCCTCTCTGCCTTCACATAACCATTTTTCCTGGAAAGCTGCTACCAGCAGCGTGGCCTTCCCTTTCAATTTGAGGTCAGCCTCCCTCCTGGCTACCATTTCCCGATTCTTAAAAACTTTGTTAGCTATCTCTAAGAGTTGGTTGATATTCATTCCAGTGAAACCCTCCAGTTTTTGAAGCTTTCTGTGGATGTCTGGCTGATTGGGCTACAAAGGTGGCATTTCTCATTCTCTGATTATCTGAAGTCTCTGGGTCAAATGGGGTGTAAATTCAGAAAGCCTCGCACAGCCTTTTGTCCTCTGGCGTCTCACCAGGCCTTTGGGTAACGGCAGTGGTTTTGAACATGTTAGTTGGCTTTCAAATCCCACCTCGCACCCCCTGCAAAATGGCCACCTGGTATTGTTGGATATTAGCTCGTCCCTCCTCCATATTGAAATCCCAGTTGGGACATCTTTCAGGAGCTATCATTCTGGCTTAGGCGACTACATCAACAACTCTGGCAGGGGCATTTGCCTGTAGGTATGAATGAGCTCCCCCGATTATACGCCTTCTTTCCTCTGTGTTAAAGAAGGTGCAGAGTAACTATTGACAGTCCTCCCAAGTAGGACAATGTGTAAGAAAATCTCAAGGAGGTCTATCGTTGCCTGGGGTTTTTCTGGTTAGGAAGATGTGTTGTACTTCTAATTCAGAAGGTCTGTGGTTGGGAAGGGCTGATAATAAATCATTGGGTGTCCAGGACAGATGGTGTCGTCTCCATCTCCGCAGTCTGGCTCTTGCGTCTCTCGAAGGGAGATCTGGAGAGCAGTGTTCTGGTTTCTTGGGCAAAGACATCTGCTCTGGTCGGGGTTGACCGGTCCTGGGTCAGGCCTGAAAGAGAAACAGATGGTGGCGGAGTGTTTGGAATGATAGGTGGCGGGGAGTTTGGAGCGCCCAGCAGGGTTGTGGGTTGTGCCGGAGAGACGTACTGGGGAGGCGGAAGCTCCTCTCCTGGATTGCCCTGGACAATGGGCTTAGGATCTTCCAGGGGTCCTAGTGCACTTTTTGGGGAGTGTCTTGGGGTCCTCCAAGGCTCCTGGGGGTCTCTTGAAGATGATCCCAAAAGAATCCTAGCCTGGCCGTTCCTGGTTGAATTGAACTGCATCCATGAGGGCAGCATTTGAGCGATTCTTAACCAAGAATCTATATAGGGAAACTGGTCCGGATAGCCAGGGTTGCCTAATACTGTCTTCCACACTCTCTGGACTATCGAGACTTGTAAGGTGTCTTCCATGGATTAGCCAGCTCCAAAGGTGGGCAACTCAACCTCACATAGGGTCCTCAATTTTATACCACAATCCTCAGAAAAACTTTCTTAAAATTCTTTAGCATACAGTCTAAAACTGTTGGCTTGCTCTGACTTCCTCCCATGCCCACCCTTACACAGTGGTGTGAAACAGACAAAGGATGGGTAGCCGCTTTTCAAAGTCACTCAATCAGATGCCTCCCTGGCTTTTCCTCTCACAAGGACAAAATTCATCCTAGCTAAGGTGTGCTTCTATAATCCCTGGGCCTGCTCATGTGACCGTGAATCACTGATATGCTTTTATGGAAACGCAGGCGAGGGTCCACTCATGTCCCGTAGCTTGTGCAGTGGGATGAACAAATTACTCACGCATCAGTCACACAGAAGTTAAAAACATTTCCTCCCTGGACTTCCCTAACTGTGACATTTCTGCTCATCTTGTGAGAGTTGATCAGACTCTCCTTCTGCCAAGTGGGGCAGGCCTGACTTAGGTCTTAGATCTTGGGATGTTACCTGGTCCATAGGCCATCTTTTCTGATGCCTTTATTTCCTTCTGAGAACCTGGCCAGGTTCTCAGGTGTGAATCAGAGTCTGCGAGAGGTGTCTGATTCATGGGACTGCCAAAACTTTAGCAGGGCACACCTTCCCTGCAAGTCTTCCTGTCCTGCTGGCCATGAGCCAGTCCCCAAAACTATTGGCACCCCAAAAGCCAAGGCAGTTGGGGTTTTCTGGTCAAGGGAACCAAATGTTACAGCTCTCCTTGCTGACAAAAGCCACATGTGTGCTTTTTTAGAAGTATTAAAGGCAACTTTATTACACGCAAGCTCATTTAGAAATATCTCCAAAAAATCTGAACGCTGAATGAAAATGGAGGTACACTTTTATAGGTTAAGGGGATAAAAAGGTGAAAATTAAAACATGAGTGACAAGAAGGAACCCAAATTAATTGTAATATGCATAAGATTTTGGTTGCAAATAATTTGGGAAGTTTGTTTCTTATCAGCTGTCTGTGCATTTCAAGAGACAAAGGAGTGAAAATTAAGGTGGGTGTGACAAGCAGGAGTTCAATATTAATTGTCAATTCTCCACATAGACAGAATACATAAGATCCACTTACAAATAATTAGAGAAGTTTGTGTCTATTGGCTAGGTGATTGTCATGGCTACTAGTATGGCGGGTAGGTACCTCTTTTTTGCGCATTCCAATGATTTTCACGGTGGTGGCAAAATGGCTGCTATTTTTTCTTCTATACTATAAAGTTATCCATCAAACTATCATCAGACTTTTCGGTGAGAAATGTGTCATAAGAAAGTGAAAAAACCTACTTGAAAAATTAAAAGACTAAACAACTAAGAATACTATACAAAATAATCAATTAAATATTTTAGAGAAATAAATATCATTAGCAATAAGCTAAGGGACTTTTTCCATCATCAAACCTGACTTTCTCTGGCTTTCCCAAAAAGGTATCTATGCACTGTTTCTGTGACCCCCTCAGATCACTGCAAGCACGTCCACTACATGCAAACTCCAGCAGATAATTGATTTTCTTTTTAACCTACTGTTTCACATCATGGTATGCCCCATAGTGTCAGATGAATAGTAAACACAGTTCCAAGACCACCACGAAGGACTTAAAGGGAAGAAGGACCTTATGGAGAACACAGGGAATGGAAAAGATGCACCTATTAAAGGGAAAACTAATGAGAAAAAAGGGGAGAAGAGGCCGAGGTTGACAATGAGAGTAAGAAGAAGATGTTAAAAGGAGATACTATGGTGATGAAGAAGATGAAGATAAAGATGAGTTGGCCAAGACAGTTATGGGCAAACAGGTGACTGAAGAGGATGAGGATGATGTGCACACCAAGAAGCAGATTGATGAGGATGACAAGATATCAAAACAGAAAAGTTTAATTAAAAAATAAATAAATAAGTGGTGATGACCTAGTCACCCTTCTGTTCTGTTCCCATCTCAAAATCTAAATGTGGTCAACTTGGTGTAGAGAGGCCAACCGATCCCCACTGCAGGAAGCACAACTGCAGATGATATCTCTTCCTACCACTCATCCAAAGTGCAATGGGAATTTTCAACAGGAGGGGAAAAGAACCAAAACTTCCAAGGTCCTGCTTTTTTTTCTTAAAGGTACTTTAAAAGGGAAAATTATGCTTTTTTTGTTTTCATTTTACAACTTTGTACATATTGTGTGGGGTCATTTATTTGTAGTAATCTCAGATGACCAAACCATCCTTTGGAGCATTCTCAGTCATGTTTCTGACTTGTGGTGTGATCATGACCACTATATCTCAAAGAAGAAGTAGAACCTTGTAAAATAAGCAAAAATAACAAAATAAACAATTTTATCTTCAACATCCCAGTAACTTTTTTCTATATGTATTTATTTGTACTTCAAGTAGCTGGTTTGTATGAGATGGCTAAAAAGGACAAAGATACAAGCTTCTTTTTTCCTTTTTTGTTTATGAAATTCATGTTCATTTATTTTTAATCTATTTTTGTATATATAAAACATGTTAAACAATAAATAGGAATTTTATTTTGCCAATTTGTTCTAACAACTACAACAACAAAATCCTGTCTTCCAAGAAATGTTAAATGGAATTCTGCAAGAGGAAAAACAAAAGCTAAGAACCACAAAACTATGAGAATGGTGCCAAACTGTAAAATTGAATCAGATATGAAAACTGGATTGTCAGGAGAGCGCAAAAACAACAAAGCCCTGTAAGGAGAAAGAAAAACATATAAGGTACAAAGTCAGCTTAGTTTTGGCAAAATAATTATCGCTGTTTCCTGAAAAATTTAATTGTATAGAGATATATAATAGTAAGATTAAAGAAACAGATCGTAAAATCATGCAAAGTAAAAGAAAAACAATAAATGGGAAAAGAAGTAACAGAGGGGAAAAAAGGCTGAAATCTGTACCCTGCATATCAATAATCACCCTAAAAGTAATGGACTGAACTCACCAATTAGAAGATAAAGATCAAAAAGCAGGACCCATTGATCATATCCAAAGTCAAGTATATGTTTAAAATGAAGGGGATAAAAAAAAATATCAAAACACTGGACAGAAAAGCAAATCAGGAAGCAATAATAATATTAGAGAAGATAGATTTCTACCCAAAATATGTATTCCAAGGCAAAGATGGCACCATATTATGGTAAAGGTGTTCATCCATCAAGAAGAGATAATTGTCATTAATATAGAGGCACCGAATGCCAAGGAGGCTAAATAAAGGGATAAATTGACAGCAAAAAAATAATAAAAATATTTGATACCTCACTTACATTAATAAATCATTCAGACAGAAAATAATAAAGAACGAAAGATCCTAAATGAGGTAATAGATCATGTGGACCTAAAAGGCATATACATGGCCTTCTACTCCAGTAAAAAAATGTTATACATGTCTCTCAACTTCACATAGAGCATTTGTAAAGATAAACCATATCCTGGAACACAAAGCAAGTCTTCATAAATTTAGCAAGATTGAAATTATAAAAAGTTTCATCTTTGAGCACAAGGGTGCAAAACTGTATGTGAACTAGAAAAACAAAGTCAAAAACACCAAAAAGATGTGGAGATCAAACAACTTGCTTCGGAACACTTTCCATATTAGTGAGCTAATTAGAGATGAAATTAAAAATTCTGAAAGCAAATGCAAATAAAGACAATCTACTAGAACATATTAAATGACACAAAAACAGTGCTAGTGGAAGGTTTATAGACAAAAAGTGCACATCTAAAACTGAGACATATCAAATTAAATAACTATACACATGAAGAAACTAGAAAAAATAAAAACAAAAATCAGAAAGACTGAAATATTAAAATTTAGAGCAGATCTAATTAAAATAAAAAGAAGATTAAAAGAATGAAACCAAGAACTCTTATTTTTTGCTTGCTTGGTTGGTTGGTTTTTTCAAGTGAAATTTACACAAAAATATAGATCATTAACCAGACTCATGATAATTACAAAAGAGAGAAATCCTAACAACAAGCATCTGAAATTAAAAAAGAATACTAGAAATAGCCCAAATACTTTTTGGCAGGTGGATTGTTAAATAGTGGTATTCTTACTGCAAAACCAGTACTTAGAAATAAAAAGGAGAGAACTGCTACTACACTTTACAACAACTCTCATGGATGATCAGGCAAGTACAATGAGTGAAAAACATTAATCAATAAAGGTTATCTACTATATGTTTTCAGTTATATAACCTTCTTGAAATACCATTAAAATATCATAATGATGGAAAGTGGATTTGTGCTTGCCAGAGTCTTCAGATGCGGAGGGAGAGAATAACAGTTTCTATAAAGGAGCAATACACAGGATCCTTATGATGGAACTCTTCTTTATCTTGACTGTGTTGGCAGTCATAGAATCTATGTTTCATAATATTTCATAAAACTAAATGCAGATAAAATGTGAAAGTGCAATAATGTCAGTTCTATTTCAATTTCTTGTACTATTTTGCTACACTCATGCAAACTATTATGAGGGAATCTAGATGATGGACATATACATTCTAATATTTCTTACAGCAGTGTGAATTTTCAATTACCTCAAAAGATGGTTTATAAATTTCAGAATGTCTAGTTTTTAGATAAATATGTCCCATCTATGCTACAAAATCATTCATTTCATTTTTTATATGAAATTCCAGTATAAATAAATATGCTGTATTCTACTAAGTCCAGGAATGAACTATGCCACCCAAGTTTCCTGGAAAGGATTGTATACTGAGGAAGGCTCATATTATTGCCTTATTTAAAGAAGATGGAAACTCTTAATAAAAGACTCTTCTTCAGATATCACTAGGTTGTACTCTGAGACATTTGAGTATAACAATACCCTAAGCTCCTGTCTGAAGCCTCCTTCTCCTTGCATAGGATCTCTTGGCTCTAGAACAGGAGGAAGCCAACTTTTCAGCCACACAGAGATGGGTCTTCATAGGTTTCACCATCCAAGTGGTCTGAAGCAAGACCTACCTAGAAACATTCATTCACTGGTATAAGTATAGGAGCTAGAGTCGAACCTTGAGTCCTCTGAGGCTGTGCACCTGATGGTCCAGAAGCAGGAAGCTGCTCCTGGAAATGGCTGTAGGACTCTCTATCTGGGTCAGGACAGCGGCAGCACTGCCAGCTTCAAATGACTATGTGTGAGACTATGTTGCTGATCAACTACAAGGATTTATATATAATTTCATATAGTATATTTTTATAATGTATTAGTGAGCGGACAAATCATTGGATACTGCAGGTTCCATGGAATTCTTAGTCATATGTATGTCAATGTTTTCATATAAAATAAGAAAACAAATACTAAAGAGTTATTTATCTTTACTCTCATGATACTATTATTCTGGTGTTTGTTAAAACCCTTTCATGAGATCATAATCTAAGTAAGAGTAGAAACAATTCACTAAAATTCAGCCAATTGTGTTTTCAGAAAAGAGGGGATCACCAGCACACTAGAGATTGAGAAAATAAAAAATAATTACTAGAGAAAAGATTAAATTCACACCAAGTCTATATAGAGAGTACCGAAGGTATGTGAATATTATCTACATGCCACCTACAATATAGATTTTTTTCTCTGCAGCAGATCTGAGCCTATATATGGCAGTCAATTTTGTTCCATCTGAGTTTGAGAAAGCTACTGTTTGAATGAGTTTCTTTATAGCTTTCACTGCTATTCTTGGTGACAGACTAGGTCTTGAGTTTGTCCTCATATTCGAGTGACCACATGGGCACTCCTCAAGCTGCCATTGCTCTGGGTAACAAATTCAAAAAAAAGAATATCTATATGGATTGTCTCCATTGTCATCTCTAATCATAAACCAATTCTTTGTGCCATTTCTTACAGAAAGAGCTATTCCTTTGAACAGAACTTCTACAAATCCCAATACAGTTGGGAAAGGAAAAGCAAAATAAAAGCTTAAGCATTTATTATGTTAAAGTTTAAATAACTATGAAGCCCATTTTATTTATAACAGATTTAAGATATTAGATGTGAAAATATGAGAGTACCAATATCCATGAATGTGAATACAGCTTTTATTAATTACATAGAATGGAAAAAACAATTTTCTAATTGTTTTTCTATGTTATCGGGACAACCTTGGAGCATTTCTCATTATATCATGATTTGAAAGTGTGATACATCAAAATGGATAAATACAAATAGCTTGCTAAAATCGACGACCTTCTAAAGTCCATGTTTGTCAACATACCAGCAAATCTGACCAAGCAAAACATGTTTTCAGGTCTCTAATTAATCATCCTGTTTTTTTAAACTGAATAGGAAAAGCACATCTCTGCATAATAGATTGCAATCTATTCAATAGGTCTATATCTGAGCCTTTATGTAAAGATTCAAAAGTAACTTTCATAGAGCTAAGATGTCCCTCACTAAAGGTCTCATTTGTAAGACCTTTCTGTCTTTAGATGCACACATAAATATATTTATTTATTTAAGCTTTATAATAATTGTAGGCAGTGTCATCAAATATACTTTATTTTATTTTACGAGTTCTAGCATGTATTAATTATAAAATGCCCACTGTGCTTTAACAATTGCGATGAAATTTATCTCCATTTAAAAATTTCACTGACAATAAAATAGCAAAGTTAGTGCTGTAACATGCAGCCAAGATAGAATTTGGCTAAAGTTGCATAACAATTTTTTTTTTTATGTTTGCTTTTGGATGCAATTTTAACTAAAATATCTTACTGGATCCAACTTAATATGTTTCTAAAATGTGCTAGGTAAGCTATTCTCAAAAAGGTTTGAATCAGATCCTTTAATGGTTCAGAAATATTTGATTAATAGGTTTAAGATCATTTTTACAGAGAGATTTAAAAATAACAAACCTCAATCATATTAATTACATTTCATAGTTTTACAAAAAATACATAAATGTTCTTTATTGCCTACAGTCTGAGTATCTTCATCATTAACTGAAAGTTTTGTAGAATTCACATAAGTTCAACAATAATTAAACAAGCATTTAAACTTTTATCTGGATTCAGCTTCTATTTCTTTACTATTTCCCTAAACTGAGAATAATGGAGAAGATCCTGTAATAGTTCAATATTCTGCCTATTTCTAATATCTAATGTGCCTGCCAGAATTAAAAATTTTGTGTAGAAAAATAAATTTTCATAAACTCAAACCATGGTCTGAAGCAGGTGTCACGTCTCTATTTCTTATTAGCTCATTTTCTGGGATTTCTTTTGAGGATACATCTTAGAATTCTAAGTGTTGGGTCCTTTGGGATTTGCACCACTTGTTTAATCCATTTATATGAAGTTAATTAAGTGATAATCCCAAAGTATCACAGGACATATGAAATAATAAATGCCTGTTTATCTCACAGACATGCCGAGACCACATGGTGAGGAGTCAGAGAATGAAAAACTGTTTTATTGCCTAATGTCATTTTCTTCTATATAGGGAATATTGCTATTTAGCAATCTGTTCTTTAAAGATGCTTTATTTTCTTCACTGGATAAATATTCTTTTTACAACTGATGTGATGTTTCTAAAGAAAATTTAGCCAAAGCCATGAATACATGATGTTTTACAATTCAAATGAAGAATTGACCCTTACTTAGCAAACTTGATAAAATCCATCCCAAAATAAATAAAAATGAAGCTTAATTTTCAGTTGTTTTATGATCTCAATAAGGAAAAATTTCCAAAATGTCTTTACCTTGAACTTCACATTGATTCTACATGTGTGTATAAGCATATAGACAAATGGACACAGATTATCTATTTGTTAATTTGATGTATCTGATTGTCTATGTGTCTATAAATATCATCTCTTTTGTTGTTGTCAAAATGGAAGTAAAATCCATTTTTGCTATTTTATCACTAAAAGCAACGTGAGAGATAAGAAATATGTGAATATATTTATATATTAGATACCTCCAACATTATTTTCAGCTATAAACTAGATCTAAACTTATATTCAAAACTTAAAAAATATAAAATTTGGTTGAAATTGAAAACTAGTTATTACATTGGGAACGTAGTCTTCTGATGAAATTATAGTTTAAAAAGTTAATTCAAAAATAATAGGGTGATCTTCCCTTCCTCATTTAAAGATGAAGGATTTTCTTTAAACTAACGTAAAATATTGGTTATAGAAACAAAGAAGTTTAAATATTACTGACAAATATATGAATATGTGAAACTGAGAAATTTGGGGATTATTCTAGTCCTGGTTTTGTTGCAACTAATTAGTTCAAAAAATATTGCACATACAACCACATTGGTCATAAATTTCTCCCTTGGATAAATGTGTGGGGTGAATTAGATAATATCCTAGATATTTGTGTTCTAAAATTATATTATTTGAAGTTTGAAATTTAGAATAAAATTACCATGGTTATGATTATTTTATCAATGTATGCCTTAAAGGATGAATTATCTATCTAAAACAAAAGTGCACCTATTCAAAACACTAAAGGTCACTCATTCAGGGGTTTCCCAATGAAGCTAAGAATATTGGATTCTTAGCATCAAGATGACTATTTGTGTTCAGTTTGATCATAGAAATTTAGCAGAAGCCCCTGGAGCAACATCACATAATAAGAATTTTAGGAATTATTAGTTTGCATTATGCACTGAAATTGTGTCCCTGTCATTATTACTAATCTTTGTGATTACGAAACAGTAAGGCAAAGAATTTTATAAGATAAAAGTACAATAAAAATGACAAACATACTTCTATAAACTATGAAATAATGATTAAATATATTCCTTTGATTTGACAATATTGGGAATATTCTACATTATAGGTTTTAAATTCACATCAATAAACATATTTCATTTGTTGCAGGATGATATGAAATTTGAGACACAAAATAATGTTTACAAGATGAGCAATTAATATAAAAATGTATTGAATATAGCTGTAAACTAATATTATTCCTAATGTCTTTAGGATATTTCTCATCGGAATGTAAACTCCATGAAAGAAGATTTCTGTTTTTATTTTCCCCTATTTGGTCATTGCTATATTCCATGTACACAAAGTGCATTCAACAGCGTGCATAGCACAGTTGTTACATAGTAAACACTTATTTAACACAATGAATAAATGAATCTCCTTAACAATATTGCTGTTAGCTGGAAACTACCTAAGTGCCATGGACAGATTAATGGATAAAAATGATTATATATATACATATATATGAGATACATGTCTATACGCAAAGCATATACTCTGACTTATGCTTAGTGAACTAAGTCAGGAGAAAGAGAAGCATTGTAATTACCGAAAATAGTGAAACCAAATAAGCAAATCAAATAAAAATAAACTGTTATTCTATAGAAACAAACTAGTCGTTACTGGCAGGGAAAGAGGAAGGGGTGTGGAAAATTAGGGTGACTGGGCTGTTGATAGTGTACTTAATGTATTATATACAGATGTTAATTTATAATGATGCACACAATAATCTATATCATATCAACATTAAAAAATAATATTGCTGTTAGTTTTTCCAGCTTACGCAGTTTAGAAAATGCCATTTCTTCTAAAATAAAATGAATGAAAGAAATTTTCTCAGAAATGTTCATAGGAAGAGAAACCATCTAAGTGAATGTGCTCATTCAAATGTTAATCTCATTCAGAAACAACCTCAAAGACACTCAGAATAACTTCTTTTTAAAGCGTTTTATTTATTTTATTTGAATTTTTCATCTTAGTCGTTTTAACCAAGTACCTGGGTACCTTTTGGCCCAGTCAAGTTTATACATAAAATTAACCATCGCATTCCATAAATGTTTGTCAAATGAATGAGAGAACTTGAGAGCTAACAATTCAGGAATTAATAACATAAAATTAGGGAAGATCATTATGGGCAGATGAGACACTACTTGAAATGGTGAGACATGGAAGAGATTAATATACTAAGGAAATGAGACAGATCAAAGTGATTGGAGCTGAGTGAGTCAGGTGAAGAGTGTTACGCAGTGAATTCAAAAGGCTGGCAGATTATGGAATCTATAATTATTTCTTCCTTAAATTTTGTTTAAGGAACATTGCATCAAAACATTATATGGGCTAAAGTTGTACATCATTATAAAATAAATTTTATGATAGATTGCTTACCACCAATATTTCAATTCTGTAATTCACCATGTAAGTGATACCTTTTATGTGATTTCCTCCCCTTCACTCCCCCATTTCTTCCAGTAACAGTAAACTTGAATCTATAAGCTAAAAGGTTTTTTTTGTATGATTTTTTTCGATTTCTCGACATACCACATATGAGTGGATTCATGTATTTGTCTTTCTCCTTCTGACTTATCTCAGTAAACATACTTCTCTAGGTCTAATCATAATGTTGAAAATGCCAGGATTTTATCTTTTTTGATAACTGAGTCATATTCCATTGCACATATGTATATTTCATCGATGGGTATTTAGGTTATTTCCATATTTTAGATATTGCAAATAATGCTGAAAAGAATATGGAGGTACATATATCTTTTTGAATTAATTTTTATAGGTTCTTGTTCACAATGTGAACTAGCAACACTGGCATCCATTGGGATCTTATTAGACTGCATACCTCATATCTTACCATAAACACAGTCAGAATTTGATTTTACTAGCATCCCAATATGAAACATATATATAGATATAGATATAGATACATAAATGTAATACGATATGTAGTGGGTTATTTATTGGTAATGTTAACTATCAGGTTTTGTGTCTTGACAAAAGGGTTAATAAAGGATATGAAGAGTACTACAGAATGGAAAAATTTAGCAGATGTGTGTGAGTGTGTGTGCATATGAGTTGGGGAATTCAGGTCCCAGTTTTGTCTTTCATTGTTTGAAAAGGTTATGAGATATTTGACTAGTAACGTCCACTGTGAAAGACGTAAACATTTAGAACTCAAGATAATTAGTTTGCATGAAAGAATTTAAGAACGGATTTTTGAAACCTGTGTATAATTATTCAAAGCTTACATATAATGTTTAGAAAACTTAGGAGTTTGAGGTTTTATTATTTATTTTAATAATCTATTTATTATGACTCAAAACTAGAATCATAAATTAGTAATAGAAAATACATGAACCTAGACTCTCAAAGTTAAGTATACCAAATGTTTCTATGTACCAATGTAAAATATACTATTAAAAGCAGACAAATCTTGCCTTCATAGTCTTGTTCAAATATTTATGTGTTTATCAGAGGATAACATATTAGTTTATTAGTCAGGGCTTTCCAGAGAAAAAGGACCAAGGGGATATATGCTTGTCTGCTACGTGTGGTGTGTGTGTGTGTGTGTGTGTGTGTATGTGTGTGTGTGTGTGTATGTATGTGTTTGTGTGATGTTGTAAGGAACTGACTCACATGATCATAGAGCATCAGAACCCCCCCAGTCAGCAAGCTAGAAACTCAGGAAAGCTGATGGTATCCATCTAACGTATTGGTCTGAAAACTGTGTGTATGATATAAATCCTTAGTCCAAATTCTAGTCCATAGGTAGGAGAAGACTGATGTCTTAGCAGGAAGATTATCAGGAAAAGAGGACAAATTCTCCTTTATTTCAACTTTTTATTCTATTCAGGCCTTAACCCTACCAGATGAGGCCCATCCACATTGGTGAGGTCTATCAATTTAAAACAAAACAAAATAAAAACAATACATATATTAAAAGAAGTGCCAAAATCCATTCATATCTTAAACATATATTAGCTCATTATAGTGCTATACTTATTCAATTAAATTGTGCATAATTTTAAAATGAGAAATTGAAGTATATTAAAATTAAAAAAAATAAATGACAGAATTTTGATTTGAATCCCAGCCATCAGAAATAAAATCCCTCTTGTGATTATACCTGTGCCATTATTCTCATATGGATGAAAAATTTCAACCCATTTATATATGTCCTTGAAAAATTGAGTTCATATATAGTCAATAATACAAATAATATTTATAATATATTAGGTACAATAGGAAGAAATAGAAAAATGTTAATTGTTGGTTTATTCACAGAAGCTGAGGCAGGATTCAGTATCACCAAAAATTATTTATAGTAGGTGTGAATGAGATGAGTTTGGACAAAGCTATAATTTATCCGTAAGATGCAAAGGAGCTTGTTTAAGTGATCATTGTCTTTAACCATATGAGGGTATCTGAAAAAAGATGAAATGGTGCCAATCTTTGGCCTGCCAAGGAACTACAAGCAGACACCCTTGGTGTGAGGGAGAACACAGCTCTAGTTGTTAGAGCACTTCCTTTTTTATTTAGACACAGTAGTTCCTTGATTATGAGATCTGGCATAAACAGCATTCCAGAAATAACTAACTTGGGAACCACAGTCACCCTGCCCTGTAGCCATTGCAGTTAACATATTTGTTTCACAATGCACATTTTACCTACATGCCTGGCTGTTTCTAGCCTGCTTTTGATCTTACTCAAAACAGATGACTTTCCAGCCCCTTGTTCATTAGCACATACTTCTTTGTTTTCTGTTTAGGTTGTATTAGCCATGGACTGTGCACTCCCAAGTTACAACTAGATTACAGTTTAGTCACCAAACCTCTATCCCCATAAATGGTTCTACAATGAATCAGAAGATTTTGGAAGTAGTGCTTAAAAGAATGATGTGGAAATATTTCAAATCCTTTATCATGTACGAGCTCCCTTCAGTTATGAAGCAATTATGATATAGAAAAAAAAGTGCTTCATCTTCATTGGACCATAAAAGTGCATGTATCACCGGGAATGGTTTATCCATAATTCTTAACTTCAGGAATAAAGAATTATCTAAATGTATAAAATGGAACAAATGTTTAGAAATAAACCATAATGACTCCTTATAATAACACTTAATCCCATATTTGCTTCTCAAAAAATTTTGTTGAAACCAACATGCTAATATTGTTTACTATTTTCATACTTAAATGGAGTAATCAGTTTTTTCAACAAACATCGCCTTTCATAAGAAGCCACTTATTTTTACAGCCCAAATGCACCTCTCAAAATATATCATAAGTTTTTACATATGATTTTAAGGAAGAAAATATTGTTAGTTGGATTAAGTAGGCTATGAATGAGCAAGCAGAATAAACCAGTAAAATTTAAGCAATTAGCACTCCATGAAAGTGGCAAAACATAAAATAATACAATTCCAATCTTTTAGGATCCTATTACAGGGTACTGAGTGTGTAAATAGATACACTTTTTCTGCACATAGTAAATTTAAAGACAATACTTGCCACAGTGCTTTCTTGTGGATTCTGTCGACTGTATTCTTTGTTTTTTTTTACACAGGTGTAGTAACAAAGACATGCACAAGAGTGACTCTGTATGTAACAAAGAAATGATTGTAAGACATAAGATCTTATATTTATAGACAGGAAAACAAAGGAATATAACACATTAACAGTTCAGTATTCAAAATATATACCTACCACATACAACCATTAAATAATCCCAAGATTATAAAAAAATAAAAATATTGGGAGCTCGCCTGTGAAAAATATGTCACCTCTACATTAATATGACTGAAAGGGTAAACAGCATCTTCTGCTTCAGTAATAACCATTTCAGATATCTGATTTGTATTTTCACATCTCAAGTTTATAGTGCTACTATATTTCTTTTAAATCAATTCTCGTTGTCAAGGTACTTATAAACTGGCCATTTTTAATCTTATTTTCTACCAGCTCCCACAATTTCTGCAGGAATCATATTCAAATTCAGTTATTTTAAATATTAAAACTTTTAAATTCAAAACCAAAATGCAATCTGTCAATATTTGACTAGAGATAATATTGAATTATTTCTTCTAAATTATTATGTGTGACAGCAGGAGTAATTACAAAGGTTACATATACATATACATATATATGTATATATACAAAAGTTACTTGCTTTTATTCCCTTTTACTTTTTAATTATAGTTTATATGTAATGTTATTATATATTATATAATTTAAATTATTTTTAGTCCTACTACATTTTCTTTATCACATAAATTTTGCCTTGAATATTGTGATAGAAGACAGGAGTAAGAAAGCAGTTAAGTAAATAAAAATGTAATATTTCAAAATGTAGGTATTAGCATCAAATTTATTTTTATTTCCTCAATAGAAGATTTTGACAGAAGACTGTATACTATTTTCTCTCTCTAACAGGTCTTAAAATAGCCATAAATTCTTATAAATATTATTCAGTCTGTTACATGAATCAAATAATACTGAATTTTATTTTCTCTAATTTATGTTTTCACATTAATTTTGCTTATTGTATATATAATTTTATATATTATTTATTTGTATTTAAAATTTTTACACATGTAGAAAAATTGCAAAAATAGTACAACAATTCCACAAATTCCATAATTCCATCACTCAGATTCCGCAAGTGTTAACATTTCTCTTGTCTGTTCCATCATCTTCTCTCTCTTATGTGGGAGCATGAGGGAGACTCAGTCCCTTGGCATCCCTAAAGGCTCTTATTTGCTTGCTGGTAAAACATGATGTTCTAAAAATTAACATGAACTACAGTGCATCTATTCAAACTAGGAAATTTATACTCTTTCATACAATTTATAAACCATGTTATATTGAGTCAACTGTCCCAACAAGTAACTTTCCCTTCTGATCAAGTATACTAACAGGATGATTTGTCCTGTATTTTTTAGGCCCCTTCAATCTGCTATAGTTCCTTAATCTTTCTTTGTCCTTCATGAATTTGACACCTGTAAAGAATATCCCTTTTGTGTTTCATATTCCATAACTTATGATAAATACTGTGAAAGTTTATAATCCTAAATAAATCCTATCATCCTTTTCAAATGCAAGATCTGTTTCTCATCAAATCTTTATCCACTAGCCCCAGTACTCATTAATGACTTCTTTTTGAGTTAAACACTAAAATCAGAGTAGCCAAGTGGCTATTTTCTATTTCATTTTATGCCTTTACATTCATAATTACACATTTTACTTTAAGGAGGAATTTTCTCTTCCTTTATAATTCATAAACTATTTGAATCAGTCTGGACTCATAGATTATCATTTTACTTATTGCATACTAAATAATCAAATCAGAAAAACTAATAGAACATAGCAAATATACTCTTAAGACTTTACAATCAAAATTGTGGTTACCAGAGTGGGGAAAATGAACTACTGGTAGAGGGTATCAAATTGACAGTGACGACTAGCACTAGAACTCTGATGTTGGGCTCTGTGTGATTTACACAAGCATAAATGGAGATGTGACTATTATCTTGAAACTTGTATGGTATTGTATACTAATGACACACCAATAAAATATTAAAAAAATAAGCAAAACACTTTAATTGCACGAACAACATACATTTTAGAAAAGAATAATGTATTTTTAAAACTTTTTTGTTATGAGAGTGGTGTTACTGAGTGAATATAGTCTTTAAATATAAATAAGTCTAAGGTTAAATTTGGCAATTATGTGTAAGCTCTTGATCTTTCCATATGTCGTATTCCCTTCTTGGAGGTAACTTACTTGTGTCTTTCTTACTCCAAAGTCAATATTTATACTTTCGATATATTCATAGACTTCAAAATTATTTATATGTTTATATCAACTGAATATATTTTCCTAAGTGGCATGATATAAAAATGTTATCAGTTATAAAATTTTCCTTTATTTAATATTTACTATATTTTCTGTTGTGCATTAATATATGACTTCATGGATTTTCTTTTCTGTTCTCACTACCTTTTCAATGTTTTCAAAGGACACACTATTTTATTTACTATAATTTTTTAAAATGCTTCAAAAATCATAGACCAAATCTAGTATATTTGTATAATAAAAATTTTCTTGAATGTGTTTTTTTTTGCAAATTGTGTTTCCATTCGTATTTTATTAGTCCCATTTCAAACTGTATAAAACATTGCTAGTGTTTTGGGAAACCACCAAATACATAGGTCAATTAAGGTGGACCTGAGAACTTTAAAATATTGATTCTTTTTATACATGAACATTGTATATGGAGCTCTCAACTTACTCTCTGCATACTTCATGGTCTTCAATAATGTTTTCTGGCTATCAATTTTTACAACTGATAAACTAATGTTTTACCATGAGTCACAAGTTCACAATCTACCAATTGAACAACATATATATTATTGAGATGTAATTATAGTTTATATACACACAGACACCCAAACATGTACACATAAATTATTTCCCAATAATGCCTTAGGTCTCTAAAGTCCTAGCTTGGTTTCCTTGTCCTTTCCTGAAATACATTTTAGGGTTGGAAGACTGGATTAGTTCATGGGCTAGATGTGACCACATATGTTTATTTTTTTTGCTGGAAGTGGAAGAAAGGTAAAGGCATTTTCAGTCTCAGGAGAAATGGAGTACCCTTTTTAGAAGTGAAAAAGACCAGAATGATAGTATGAATATTTAGTCAAACATTATATGGTGTTTATTATCCCAGGGATATATATATATTTATATATAAATATATATATATATATTTTTTATTAGTGATTCAATGAGGAACATAGTTTTCATTTTGAAATAGCTTCTCATTTTTATATTTGTATTTTACATTTATAGAAAAGAAAAATGACAAAAAATAGTTCTTAACATTCCAGTGCACCTCTCATCCAGTATAACCTCTTATAGGACTACGGCATATTTGAACTAAGAAACTGTCATAAGAACATTATTTCTACTAACTAAACTCTAGCATACATTAAAGTTCACACCTTGAGATATATGTCTTGTGATGTACATGATCTATGGGTTTCCACAAATGAACAGTCATATATTTGCTAGTCCAGTACTGCACAAAACATTTCATTCATTCTAAAATTTCCCCGGCACTTTTTGTTGTAGTCAACTGATCATCCCTCACCAATTTTTTGTAATCATAAATAAACTTGTTTTCTGTCCTTACATTTTTTGCTTTTTCTAGAATATCATATGAATAGATAAATACAATGCATAGATTTTTGAAGTCTGTCTTCTTTTGTTTAGTGAAATTCATTTAATATTTATGTCACTGCATATTAATATCTCATATAATCTATCTGGAATATTCTATAGTACTTCTGATTTATCAATTATCCTATTGAAGGGCTTATTGAGTACTTCAAGGTTTCAACTATTATGGATCAAGTCAAAGGCAACATTCTCATACAGATTTTTCTGTGACTGTATGTTTTTATTACTGAGTCATATGGCCCCAGTTTCACTTTACAGAAATAGGCCAAACTCTAAAGTGTTACAATTACATAATATTATTATCAGTGAATGAGAATCTGCTCTTTATCCTCATTAACATTTGGTATTGTCAGTGTTTATTTTTTTCTTTTCCATTTTGACCAATTCGTATTATTTCCTGTTTCAATGTGTTTTTCTTTTATTTTTTCATAACGACAAACTATTTTGTACATCTTCTTGTGCCTTTTTTGGGGGCGGAGAGGGAGGGCCATATCTATATGTTCTCACCATATTTATGGTTACCCATTGAGGAGGTTATTAATACGATTATCTTCATTTTACAAATAACAAAACTGAGAAAGAGGGCAATTAATTACTTGTTCTAAGTTCAAGTAGTGATAATAGTTTCCACTACTCTATTTTTAAGTAGCATTTCTACAAAAGATAAAAATCGAATTAGATTAACAGAACCAACCAAACGACCAAACTCTATGCTAGAAATATTTTATATTTCCTCCCCTTCTTATCTGACCTCTAATTCTTAAAAGCAATACAACTTTAAAGCAGATAGCCACTCTGTGAAATCAGAAATAAATGATATAAAATTAATGAGATTAAATCTAAATAATGAACTTTAGCAACACCATTAAAGTACTGCGTTAACACAGGTGACTATTGCTTCTTAAGGTTATGCTTATGCATTTTCAATTAAGTTTTATATTCCCAGTAACTTTTGAGGAAACTATTAAATAATGATCTGTATCACGCAAATGTTCTACTTAAGTAGTACTATATTTACCCCTGAGAGTTTCCTAACTTGATATTTGCAGTCTCAATATGCTTTTGTTTTGTTTTGCTTGTTTTGTCTTCTCTTTCTCTTTGTGGTCATTTATTACAGGAAAGCTGGCTGAGTGCAATGTTAAAGTGTGCCAGTGGTTGCTTTAGAATGAGATTCCTACAGCTATGCATACAATCAGGGTACTTTCTCAACCATTGACACACATAGGTTATTTTCACCTTTCTTTTTTTTAAACAATGGTTTAGTTCAGATAGTTTATCTTCCCCTATTTTAGTATCTTCATGAATTGAAGTTATAGTCATCTGTGCCTTTTATAGTGACTAGCAGAAATTTAAAAAGAAAGTTGTCTCAAATATAGGATATTCTTAAATATGCTCTAAGCTAGAATCATTCATTGTATTTATTTTCAATGCTAGAATTGTCCAAAATTCTATTGCTTATGGTTATTATCTCTTTTTTTTAGAAAACAGTTGTCAAATATTGTCTTTCTTCTTAAAGTTTTAATTCTTAAACATCTTGATAAAGTTTTTTATTAAATTGTGTTTAAACCTGAAATTTGCTGGTTCAAGAAGTAATAAATTAGGTGTTTTAATACATTTAACTTAAATTAATAAAAACTATATTTTATATTGTACTCAAAAGGTATTTAAGGGTATATACCAACTCTTTAAATTACAAACTGATCATTTGAAAATTATTTTCTAAATTACAAACTGATATATACACATATGCCTATTTAGTGAGGCAAAGAAATAATTAGTAAATATTATTTAATAAGGGATTGTGAATACACTGTTTTTCACAGAATTATCTCAATTTTATGAAAAAATCAACCATTTTATAGAAATGGCAGACCATCTTTGCAAATTCAAATGTGAAGAATAATTATATTATTTCTCAATGTTTTTCTCCCTCACAAGTATGCTACACTATTAGTTTTAGCTTGTTCATTTCAATCAATGGATTATTTGATTGAAATAATGCAAATAAGTATCTCTATGCAAAACTTTAAAGTTAAGCTAGATAATTGCAATAAACCTATATCCATTTTCTATAGATTTCTTTCAATAAATACATAGCAACTTTTGTATTAGAATAATAGCTTCATTAGTCAAGTGCTATATATGTATGCACATATATCATCTTATTTATTTTCATGGTATATTATAACTTATGATGTCAAATATTGAAATGACGAGCAAATCGATAGCTAAAAACTTTTATGTGAAAACCATCATTCACTTTTAGGATCTATAACATGCACAAAATGTAGTCAATAATTTATTTTTTGTAATTTTATTTACCCTCACATAGTTTGGAAAGAGAATTAGTTACCTTATAGCTATTGTATACTTTTATTTCTCTTGAAAATGTGTCTTATTCTCATATATTAACGAATGACAAAATAAAATTCAATAGATACTGACACATTCTAGTTTTTTAAAATCCAAGTGAAATATTTTTTAAAAATTGGAGTTAATGCTGTTTCATTTATATGTAACTCAAACGGAGATTGCAAAATAACTCAATATTTAGGCTAACGATACTGTTAAATATGTAGTCAAATGCTACTAAGTCTATTTTCAATGTCAATAAAATAAGCAATTATTAAGATCATTATATATTATTTTTTCTTTACCAAAAGACTAGGATAATGATTTCACTTGACTAAGAAATTAGTGTATCTTCAAATTATGTTATACTAACCACATATATATGATAAAAGGTGTATATATATATATATGTATGCACACATATGTATATATATATAAGATAAAAGGTGTCAGAAGTATAAACATGGAGAGAAAACAGATTACTTAAAGAACAAGATGGCACAGTGTCTGAAATTCTTGAGGACATTAAAGATGCTGGTTTGAATTCTGATTGATGTTAGCACCAAGATTGTGATAAATGACCTTTCCTTCTCCTACAAGAGGAAAAGTTTATATTTATCTAGCAATGGAACACCACTGAGGCAATCTAACAGGTGAGCCACTGCATCTCAGAGACCATGACAGACTGCACTGGAAGGTATACTGAGGAGATACACATATTGTTGATATACAAGGCAGTGGAGAGAGATATAGAGTAGTGATGAAAGGACTGCTGGTCCATCCAGGGATCCTGAAAGGGGAGAACAGAGATGGTGTGAAGGCATGCACTTGACTCAAATGAATCCTAATCAAAAGACCTTAGGTGTTCCATACTAGCCTGGAACCCAGGAAGGTGAACAGAGAAAGCACTCCGGACCATACCCACCTTCTTCTACCCGCTACATGCATACTCATGCTGTAAAGTTTGCTGACAGTGAAGAGACTATTGAGTCTCATATCTGGGATCCCAGAGAGGAGGGTCAACTCCATTGCCATAGAAGCAACCCAGTACCCAAAGCACATCCATAAGTGACTAACTGCCTTCACCTTCCCTACCCCACAGACAGAAGCTACCATTTACTGGGCTAGGGACTTGAAGAAGCCAACAAGAATCAGAGCTATTTAAAATAAATAAATAAATAAAATAAAATAGCCATAATATTACCTTCAGGAAAACTAAAATACAATGAGTACAGTTCAAAGTTGTTGATCCAGAATGGAAGAGAAAAGACAGAAAAAGATAATAAAGAATCACATGAGAACTCAATGGATTTACATCATAATGAGACAACACCTTTTCAGCAATGAAATTCAAAGACATAATCTTCCATGTCTTTCTAAATGATAGAGTTAAAAATAGCACAACAAGATCTCCAAGGAGACATATGAAACTTCACTCACAGGTGGAATATAAAACACACACACACACACACACACACACACACACACACACACACACAAGCTAATAAACAATAAAAACCAATGTTCAGACCCAGGTGGTTATAAGTGGGGAGTGAGGCTAGTAGGTGAGTAAAACAGGTAAAGAGTGGGATCATATGTATGGTTGAGAATGGAAACCAGATTACTGATAATGATTATTACATAATTTTTACAAATATTTCATCATAATTCTGTATACTTGAAATATGTTAAAGCCAATTACCTAAATTTTATAAAGTTCAAAAATAAAATTCACAGCAAGCAATTTGATTCCTCTTAATTCAACATATTATTTGGATACTGCATTTAAACCTGTTCCATTGTCAACTCATGATACCTATAAAAGAAGAAAAAAGGAGAAAAATTACATTAATGATCAAAAATATGTGCATATTTTTAAATAATTTCATTAAAAGGACATTATATCAGAATATTATATATTTAAGGTAAACATCATTGTAAATCAACAACTCTATATAACATACTAAGTCTGCCACCACCGCTTCAGTTATTCACCATACAGTTGATGAGAAACAGAAAATTATTTTCTTTTCTAATACCTGTAGATGTTGACAGTTTATTTTAATGTGTAAAAATAAGAAAAAAAAACATTAAAAGTTGTTGTTACCATTTTATCAAAACTGTAAAATATTATTCCATATCAAGAACATGTGGGCTTTACTACAAGCTTCAAACAAAGCAAGTAATCCTCCACAAAGCAATGATACTTCAATCAGTACATCACTTCCTCTAGTAGCAGCACAGTTACCTAAGCATAAACATCAATTTCCAGCTGTAAAATGTAAGGCAGAAATTATGGGATGTAGCAAAAGCAGTGCTAAAAGGAAACTTTATAGAAATACATGCATTATTGAGGAAATAAGAAAAATCACAAATGTAACTTTATACTACAGAGAAGAAAAAAGTAAATCCAAAAGTCACTAGAAGGAAATAATGAAATATAGAGGAGAAATAAATGAAGAAATTAAAAAGACAATCGACTCAGTGAAACCAAAAACAGCTTAATAAAAATTTTATCAAATATCAAAACACACACACACACACAGAACACAAAGTAAATAAAATAGAAATAAATGGATAGTAAGATTATATTATGGATATCTATATTGAAACTACTTAATCTAGAGGAAAAGGACAATTACAAACACAATATTCTCAGAAAATCAGGAAAAAAATCTTAACAGAGCATAAGTAATGAAATTGAAATAGTAGTCAAAAGCATACACAAATACAAAAGCACAGAGCTAGAAATTAGTGAATTATACCAGTCTTCAAAAAATTCTTTCTCAAGTTCTTTCCAAAAATTGAAAAGGGAGGCAAACTTCAAAATACATTTAATGAGATCAATGTCATGTTGATTTAAAAACTAAACAAGAGCATCATATAATTATTATAATTGTATTATAATTATATATAACCATTTCTAATAAACAGGAAGCAAAAACCCTCAGCAAAATGCTGGGAAAACAAATTCAATAACTCACTAAAGGTATCATTTGGAATTTATTCCAGAGATGCAAAGATGGATTTCAGCATACAAAATCAGTAAATGTGATATATCACATAAACTAAAGAAATAAATAAAACCATATGATGACCTAAATAGATGCAGAAAAAGCATTTGGAAATTTAATACCCTTTTATATTTAGAAAATTCCCAGCAGAATGTCTAAAAAACAAATAATTAAAAATATATAATAAAACTAATTATGACAAAACCACAGTTAATGATATGAAAAACTTGAAAGCTTTTCCTTAAAACTCAGAAACGAGTCAATTAATTCACTCTTACCACTATTATCTATAGAATATTGAATGACTTAATCAGAGCAATTAGGCAAGAAAAGAAGCATCAACGTTTGTAAAGAAAGAAGTAAGATCATCATTCTGTTAAATGACATTATAAAGTATATGTTATTGAAAAAAAAAAAACTTCAGAAATGGTTATTAGAAATTACAAAATAAATAAAGTGAAGTTGCAGGTTACAAAATTAGTACACAAAACTCTTGCATTTCTATATGAAAATAATGAAATAACAGAAATAGAAAGCAGGAAACAATCTCATTTATAATTTTATTAAAAACTATTAAATTTCTTATAATAAACTTAACCAAGCAGGTGAAGTAACTGTACATTGAAAATTAAAACACATTGCTGAAAAAAATAAAAATAAAATATGAGATAAGGAAAGATAGTCTGTTCTGGTGGAGTACTGGTTAGGTCAATTAACTTTGAAAGAGTTAGAGTATGGGGTCTCAGGGAAAACAACCAGGAGAACAAGTAAATAAAAATAAAGTAAAATGCTCCTTCTTCCGCTTATTTTCTGTCTGCCAAACTATTTCATTCCCTTCCTGTACCTTTCCTTTAAAAAGATCAAAAGAAGAAATGGAAAGGTTTTCCATGCTGATGAATGGAAGTGTTAATACTGCTAAATGTTCATGTTACTTAAAGCAATATATACATTGAATGCAGTCACTATTAAACTTCTGATGGTATTCTTTACAGAACTAGAATTTTTAAAAAACACGAAGCTAATTGACACTTCAAAGACCTCAAATAGAAAAAATAATTCAAAATCAAAAAGCAAAAGTTGATTGATTGAACTCCCTGACTTCAAGCTATCCTGCAAAGCTATAATAGTCAAACAGAATTCTATTGGAATTAAAACAGACATAGAGGTGCCTGGAACAGAACTGAGAGCTCAAAAATAAATCCACACATATATGGACAACTGATAATGGCAAATCAGTTGAGACTATACATTGAATCAATAAAACTTTCTTAAATAATGTAGGAAGTAATAGCTACATGAAAAAGAATGAAACTACACCACTATTTAACACCACACACAAATATTTGATTCAAGTGTGCTAAGCTCTTGAATGCAAGATCTGAAAACATAAGGTGATAGGATTAAAAATAGAGTGTGTGCTCCCAGACATCTCAGAGATGTCTTTGGGAACTTGACTATATAGAAAAGGAAACAAACATAAAATAAGACATGGAACTATCTTAAATTAAAAACTGTTCATCAGCCACTTGAGGGTCCTAGAAGGGAGAGAGATTTCTGTACAATCAATGACTGATAGTGATTATGACCTGGAACTGCACTTATATTCTGCAAATGCCCATGAAAAATCTGAAGATACAGGTTGCTCATATCTCTCCCACACGTCCCCCCCCCCACCCCTTTACCTGGTAAGGCAAGTAGAAATTGAAATTGCAAAGGGTCTCTGAGGGGGAGGTGTTCAAGGCTAAACTATGGGATTATGTAGATAAAATTCTCAGTCTGCAGATCTGCCTTCACTGAAGAGCAGGAAGCCCCTGGCTTTTCTTTAAAGCTACATATTGTGACTGGGAAGGGCTAGCTTGAGACTGTCTGTAGTTGTTATTCTCCGCAGTGGCACATTTTCATCCATCTTCTTTTCCCTTAACAACTTACTTTATTTTCTTAATTAAACCAAGGGCATGGGAACTGATGGTGAAACAATTCTAGGGGAGAAGGAAAAGTAAGGTGATTAGAATAGAGGTAACATTAATAAGGTGATTAATAGTTCTCCAAAGCTGGTGGGTCTCACAGTTGAAGGAGAAGTCTTGATGCTCTCAGGTCTTATTTAAGTCACATTATTGATCTTTTTTTCTTTAAATTGAGGTAAGTTTGCTTAAATAGCATTATATAAATTTCAGGTGTACAAAATTTGATTCTACATCTATATATACTAAACCATAGTAATTTATCTTGTTTTAAGAATAAGGGAAAACCTTTACGTGAAAATTGTCGAAATAAATACTTAGGCTATCAACATAAATCTCTCAGCTGTTATGAGTTCAGGATAAAAGAAAAGTGGTACAGTAATATTGGACTCTCTCCCAATTCATGTATGAGATTTTACTTGTGAAATGTGTCATTGGCAGGATCTACTCTATGCAGAAAAAGACTCAAGAAAAATGTAACATATATAAACCATTTCATACCAACTCTGGTAGCACCTTTATTTTTTACTTAGTTTTTTGTCATAAACTCTTAGGAATATTTATCAGTGTGTATGTGTGCATATGTGTGAGCATTTATATAGTCACTTTCTAACAATCTTTGAAAATATTGTGACAGTGAGTCAGGGATTAAGAATATTGTGGATATCAATATATGAAAATATATGATTAAATTCTTACATGTACCTATAAAGCAATTATCCACTCAAGTTTACATTCTGTCACTCTTCTATCAATATTAACATTTTTTATTTCTTATATGGAAAGAGATAAAAGTTAAGATATCTAACATAATAATACAAATTTTGTTATTACTTTATTTTTATGCAGAAATTCAGTGTCAGTTGAAAGTATGTTTAATAAACTCTATCAGTTGCTGCACATTAACTTTCTTCTTCATGTAATTGAACATTATATAAACAACTATTTTTCATAAGACAAGACTGTTGTTTTACGACTAGCTAGAGAGAGCTTAAGAATGTCATCCTGGCAATATCTGTAGCTCCTTGTTAGAATCCTTTAGTTCTAACTTCTAAATAAAAATGGATTTCTAATCTATTTTAAATGCATGCTTTCTACTGAATGCTGAGTTGATACGCCTTTTAAGGAGGGATTCAGTAATCATCAAATTCACAATCTAATTTTATAAATGAAGGAAATTTCTCGTAGAAAAGTAAAGTGACAATCTTCTGTGGCACCTAGAAATTTGGAGATTCAATTCTAGAATTCTAGGTTAAACTGATTTTCATTTACATTTTCTCTATCGTCTATCTGTTTTAGAAGGGTCTTAAGTAAATGGAAGATGAAACTTAGCATTACTCTATTTTATTTCGATTAGTTGATGTGATTTCTAATTCCTACATGGTAATAGTTAAAACAAATAAAGGCAAATCAATCACTATACACTACGGTATATTTGATTCAATAATGGGAACAAATTTATAAGCCTTAAACACAGGAAAGCTATATGACCAATGAAGGAATAAGTGAATCAGCCTCCTAATGAAGAGGTTCTAAATTCAGTACCATTGAATCTTCCAGACCTGGAAAGAAAATGAGAGACAGCTGAGGACAATACTGAAGTTAGATGTATAGAAAAACAAAATGTATAGTTTTAGAATTTTTGGCCTTACCTTCTAGAAATCAAGTTTAGCATAAATTATAATTATTTGCCTCTTTGAAATTCATCAACAACACAAGATACCTGACAATCATTGTGTCCCTCTTGCTGTTTAAAAAATCCAAGGGAAAAACACAACATTGTATCTCACTGTTTCAAATTCAATGAGTTTACTTTAGAGTTCTGAAAATAGGAGATAACATGAAAAGAATAAACCATTAGCTTTCAAATATTATTTGCCTATTTCTCACCTGTTTTTCTGTCACAAAAAATTTCTACATCTCTAAGCTGATGCTGACAGAGATGAATAGGTTCTTTTTAAGAAAAATTCACCTTTAAAATATGAAATCTCCTGTTATAAAGATTCCATAGTTTGAATAAATCAAAACAAGTCCATTGCTCAGTATTCTAAAAATAAATTTATACCTATTGTGTACAGCTATTACTAGAAATTCCACAATAATTTTTCAGAGTTCTTTAGGAGAGAATGCCCCTATGAAAAATTATGATTTCCTAGTTATAATTATTGCATATATGAAGATAGGTATTGACTTGAAATGTTGATGGAAACTTTCTAGAAACATATATGATAATAAAAAAATTGTTTGCCTAAAAAACCTGGAAACCACCAATAAACTAGAAAATCTATACATATATGGATTTGGCCATAGTAATGGCATGAATCAATATCTTACAAAACAAAAAAAAATAAGCCATAAAGAGAAAAACTTTTCATCTTAAAAATATGCATTTGAGTACTGAATATAACTAATAAGTTTAACTGGTTAATAAAAGGTAAACCTCTAAAATGTGTGTGTGTGTGTATTATTTACATATTCAACTCTAGAACACACAAAACCAAACAACAGTCACCAAGTAAATGCATAATTTAGAATATGTGAACCTAGGGCTTTCTTATTAGACAAAGGACACAATGTGAATTATCACTCAGAATGTTTTCCTTGTTAAAACAGAAGACATTTGCTCTAGTTCTCTAATTATATGATTTACAAATTCCTTTGAAAAGCAAAGCTAAAGCTGCAAAACATTTTATCATCAATATAGTGGAAAATATCTAAATACCAGAAACATAATTAAGCTGCTATTTCCTTTAATAAAAATTAGTAGAATGAACTGACATTTAAATGCAATGTGTAGTTTGACAAAGAAATATTTGGTAATCCATTATATTCCTTTTAAGATAAAAACTAATTTTATTTTCTAGTATAATTACACTTCAAGTCAATTTATTACCACTGGTTAGTCAATAGATTTGCAACTCTTTCCACAAGTCAAAATTATTATTATTGGAGTATTATTGTGGGACTCCTTTAATAGTAAGGTTAGACCTTCTTTTCTAGAATTCTCAATTTCAGGAAATATCATTAATTCCTAAGAATTTACAATGATTATTTAATGTAATTTATTACCAATGTGCCTGTAGGACAGTGTTATTTAATTTATATTTGCCAGAAGATTAAAATTTCCTAGATCTTACTATGTTTTACCATGAAATCGTCAATTGTCAAAGAAGTTAGGAAATGAATTAATCATTTCAAATTAGTTTCATCACTGTAAGAATCTCAGAGCATTGAAAAATAACCTGAGTATCTGAAGAAAATGAAAACATCATTTTGAAAATACATATTTACCCTTATGTTCATCACTATATTATCTATAATAGCCAAAATATGCAAACAACTTAAGTACCCATAGACAGATGAGTGGATAATGATGATATGGGATATATATACAATGGAATATTAATCACCTACTTAAAAAAGATGAAATCTTCCCATTTACCATATGAATGAACCTTGAGGGAATTATGTAAAGTGAAATAGATGGCGAAAGACAAATACTATATGTTTTCACTAACATGTGGAAACTAAATAAACAAAGAAAATGAATAAACAAAAGCCAAACCCTTAGATTCTGACAACAAAATTCTGGTTACCAGAAGAGAAGGGAAATGAGGAGTGATCAAATTCAGTAAAATGTGTCAATTTTATGGCAGTGTATAGAACAAGATTTTTGGTGGGAGTCATAGCATAGCATATACAGATTTCAAATATAATGTGCATTTGAAACATATAATGTTATAAACCAAAGTTATTTCAATAAAAGTTTTAAAAGAAAACTAAGTTATTTAAACTTAGAATATGTTCTACAGTTTTTTTCCTCCACTTATTTGACTAATATATCTTTTCAAATGACATTTTTTAGGATCAGTATTCAATTTTTTTTTCTTAGGAATCATATTCCTTTAGAAAGATTCTGGACTAGTTATTACATAGCACTGTGTTGGATTTCAATAACTAGCATTAATTATCTTTGGAACCTAATTAGGTTGACTCTTTGTTTTGTAAAATGCCAAGCTACTTGTATATATTATATTTTATGATAAGAAAATATTGTTTGTATATAAGCTTTAATAAGAATATGCAAAATAAATATACACTTACTTTTAAACTACGATGAAGTAGCATATTCTTTGTCCTGTGACATTTTTTGGAACCTCAATATTCTAGACTTTAGTTGCACATTAGAATCATTTGGGGAACTTAGAAACACTCATTGTCCAAATCCTTTCCTAAATCATTTGAATGAAGATCTTTGCCAGGAGTTGATGTTTTTAAAAGATCTCAAGAGGATTTGAATTATCCAGTTAAGAAGCATTGTTGTAGGCTGTATATTAAAATAGATATTAACCTTATGAACCCAACCAGAAGAATTGTCCTCAGGGAATACATGTATCAGATAGTGAAGTATGTACCTTCTTTTCAACACTTTTTGACTCAACTTCACATCCTATGCTACGTACTGGGACTCATGATCTGGGACAGATGTATCATGATCTTGGACAGAATCTGAAAATAGGTGATAAAGAGCAGAGGTAACAGCAGCAAGCTGATATTGCTTAATGATGTTGATTAAATGTGGTTTTATGAATGGGTAGAGGAAGCAAAAACCTTTGACAAGTGTTTCACAGTCAAAAAGAGGGATAAAGGGGGATGTTTCACAATCATTTATGGTGTACTTCAAAATATTCAGACCTTCCCAATTTATTCTCTCCCTCACACACACAAATACCAATATAAGTGTCCTCTAAATTTTGTTTTTCTCTCATGTATTGAGAAAGATTATTCTGGAAATTTCATTTCAAATATGAGATTATTGGTGAGCATCATTACATATTGGTTGAAAGGTAGCTAACTTTAAAAATGCAAAAACTATGAATAAGTATAACACCTCAGTTTGCATATTTGTTTATACCTTGGTATAAAAACTTAAGATAAGAAAGAAAGTTTTATAAATTTTGAAGGCCAGAAGAGCAATGAAAATGAATATTGATTGGTTATGGATGTGAAGAAAAACTGTGATTATTTGAGAATTTTGAGGTATTGAAAATAATTTTAATTTATTTGATAATGTTCTATCCAACAGAGTATTATAAGAAGTCAGTGGACAGCTGCAACCATAAAGCCAGACATGAATAAAAGGTATACAAAAGAGTTTAAGGCTAAAGAGATATAGCCTCCATTAATTTCATATACTATTTGCATTTATTAAGATTCCTGGTATGATTATACATGCGATCACATGTTGTTTAGGCTATTTCCAGTTGAATTATTATAATAAAAAACTGAATTGCTTTGGAAATAATAATGAGACTATTTTAATAGCACAGCTCACCCACCCACACTTTTTCAAAAGTAGACAAACAGCCACTATTAATCAAGTTTTTACTCCAAATCCCTAGTAGCCTGGTTTATTGCAAGTTAAATGAATTTGTTCTCTTAACGACTTTTTTCTTCAAAAGATTTTGTCGTGCAAAATTACCTTACCTGCAAAGCCCTGCTCCTTGGGTAAGGCCTCACATCATCGCAATCATGAATCAATAGGCTCTTATTGAATTTGGAGAAATACTAACCCTTTGGCTACAAGGCAGTATTTGTTTCTAAGCAGCAATTAAATTACTATGTAGGCCAAAATCCATATTTCAAAATCATTACCATAATGTTAGTTTATTTTTCCCTGACTTTGAAAATGTACTTAGTTTTCAAATATATTGCTATTAAAAGATAAAACTCACAAAACCAAATCCAGGCTTCTTATTATTTATCTTATAATTGTCAAGTTATGACAGCCTAGAAAGACATTGCGCTGAGCAAGAGAATATTGGTGAGCTCTAGGTAAAAAATAGAATTGAAAATTACTGACACCAAATAGTTCTGTGATTACACCTAAGCCTGCATTAAAGAACTTTGTGGCTTGGCATCTGAATGAAAGACTACAGACAGAAGCTATGAGCTGAGATGGATCAAAAATTATCCAAGAGGTATAGAAAGAGCAGCCAGTTAGCTTGGCTGTTCATACCCACTTTCTAGAACCAGTAGCTGATTTCTTGTATATTTCAACATTTTTCCAGACCTTCCTAAATTGTTTCTGAGTTGCCAAAAAATATCTGTAGTATTTAATAAGCATCAATATATGATGTCAAAATCATTAACAGATTAAAATTAGTGTTGAGGGTAATGTTCAAGAAGCAAAACTTTCCAAAATTGTGCTTTGTTTAGTACTTGAGAAAGCCTGAGGGAACGTGCTACCTGCGTTAGTGTTGTCATGGTCTGGTGAGTGGTATCTGTTGAAGACAACCTCAAAATCATAAAACTATTGAAATATTGGTCATCCAAAATTAATATTGTTTAAATAGTGTTTCCTTTAGTTCTTAACATACTTAAAATAGCTGGAGTTTGTGTGCACACGTGTTTTGCTGTTTTTTAGACAAATTTAACATCTGTGTCCTTTAATAATCAGTGTGGTTTTTTTTAGTATGAATAATCCTAGATAATATATTGCAGAAACTGTATTCTCGCTTTCCTGTTATATGTGCTTTTATTTTTGTTTAGAATATTTTCAGCAATAACAAGAGTAATAGACATAAATGGGCTCTTGTAAAAATTTGGATTATTTGAGCATAAATAAGTAATGTAAAGATGATTGTATGTAAAGATGATTGTATGTTGCAAAATATAAAAATAAAAAATGCTGAGTGGGAAAGAAGACGGTAAAAAATGAAAGGAAGATGCCTTTCTTGAAGAAGAGCTTAAGAAAAGAATATCAATACTAAATAAATATTAGAAGTAAAATAATTTTATTTCACAACTACCAATTTAGTAAATGATTAAGAAAGGATTATCAATGAATGACAAAACCATTTCTGAATAAAGCAACAGGTATTTTTAGACATTTGTCAAAATGGCTAAAACAAAAAAATGAAAGTATACCGGAAAATCTTGTGGCAAGAAGAAAGATCATTGCCTGTGCAAATGAGAAATGGTTGATCTACTTTGGGGGACAATTTAGTAGACTTTCATATGATTGAATATAATCTTACTATATGAACTACAAATTGTATTTATACTTACCCAACTTATTGGAAAATTTATGTTTACCAAAATTTTACAAGTAAATCATTATAGAAGTTATCACCAAAAAATGGAAGCAACCAAAACATCCTTTGAAAAATGAGTAGATAAAAACCTCTTATACAATGGAACACAATTCAGTGATAAAGAGGAGTCAATACAACACTAATGAATATTAAATGCACATTTCTCAATCAAAGCAATCTATTTAAAGGGTTATAATTATCATAATATTAAAATTGTATTATTTAGGAAAAGACAAAAATATAAAGATATAAAATATATCAGAGATTGGCAGAGGTTTTTCAAGGACTGGATAAGTGAAGACAAGGGACTTTATTTTGGGGATGTGAAACTATTCATCGTGAGCCTCTAGAAGTAGAGAACATGATATGCATTTGTCAAAACTAGAGTTTTTCAGTCAAGAGTGAAACTCAAAGCATAATTTAAAACAGGTCAAAAGAACAAAATGAAATGTTAACTGTGATAAAATTATCTAAGAATATTATAAATGCATGATATCACTGAATGAATTTTGTGTATGGGGGAGAGTGGAGGAATGTTCTTAACCAAGAGAGTTTTAAAATATGTGAAGACTCTAAGACTAAAGACAAAATGAATGATATACACAATTATACTCTAGTTGATAAGGTTGTTTCTCATGTCTGAATTAGCAAACACTAATCTATATATGTATGTTGGAACTTATCAGTGTGTAAATTGTATATGTTAGGAGACAAATTTTTCACCATTGGAGTGAGAGTTTACAGGCAATTAAGGGAGCAAGAGTACACTGATTCATTTGATACTGTATTAAGTTAGAGATATCAGTATGAACTTATTGACTTAAACAGAAGAGGAACTTTGATAAATATAAGAATCTGTATATCACCTTTAAAACTTTTATGTAAATCTATAATCATTCTAGAATAAACATTTTATTAAAAAGAAAATACTAGAAAAACTTCAGTAGGAAAAGGATGTTCATACAGTTCAAAGAATCACTCAAATTGTTTTCCGTTATAAAGAAAGTTACCATTGCAATAAAGAAATCCAGATGACAATGCTTTAAACAATGATCAACTTTTTCATTGGCAAGAACTAAACAATTATACACCCAATGCCTTCTGGTACATTGCATAGAGAAGTATACAACATCATTTATTTATGAAAAAAATTGATTAACCTGAATCTAGTCATGAAGAAACCATAAGAAAAGTCCAAATTAAATTATATTCTAAAAAATAACTAAAATTTCTTACATAACTGAAAACTATTTCTTTCTATAGGACTTCAGTTTGAAGTATTCCATTTTTTTATCTAACAGAATATTTTGCCATGGAGTAATTGGAGAGACCATCTTAGAGAAAGTGGTATTAAATATATAAATATACAAATCTAAGGATGTCTTGGATAGGATCAACTGGACTAAATGGGAAAATAGAATACTTGTTGTGATCAATATGCTGCTTCATAAGAAAAACAATGAAAAAAAACAAAGAATTTGAATTGAAAAAGTCAGGATACGCAGGTTTAGAGTCAATTGTGTAAATATTTTGTTTTTGAACATTACCTATTGCTGAAGTTTTGTGTTAACTCTCAATATGACAATGATACAAAGATTTATTCCAACTGTATCTCTAATATAAGATATATTCAACTGTTTTTCTCAGCTCTTACCATAGTCAAAGTAGCTACATAGCAAGTAATACATAAGCAGTTATGCATTACAAAATGTAATTTTAAATAGCAAAAATCATCGATCTTATAAAATCGAACACCTGACAATGACTTTTTAGTATAGGAAATCTTTTTTTTTGAAACTATTCATCAAAATGTTTAGTCGTGAAGGCCCTGGCAGACAAAAAAGTGAAAGCTTTACTCTGTGAAGTTTTGTTGTGAGCTGTGCAGAGGAATTTGCAGTTTTTGACTCTGAATCTCTTTCACCATTTTGTATTTGTGGGTAGGTATCACTGATGACATTTTTATAAAATTTTATGAAGACAAAGTTGTAATAAAGTTCTGTAATGGGAAACATCATATAAATATGTTTCTATCACTGTTCTTTGTTTTTATTTTCATTTTGGGGTTTGTTTTGTTTTTTTGGTTTCTGTTGTCTGCTTTCAGTAAATCCATTAAAAGTCACATATATATTTCACACATTCTATCAATAATCCAGTGCTGAAAGGTAACAAGAGTTTGTATTTTTACCATCAATATATACATATATCTCTGCTTGAAGTTAATTTTCCTCTTTCATCCAACTCTATAATCTTTTTAATAATATTTCTTAATAGTACACATTTCTGGTGTAGCCTCCCTAGAATGGGTTGACTGTAATATTTGATTTTCCCCTAAGCTTTGCAGAACCTGTGAGTTTGGTTGTAAGAGGTAGAGCAAAAGGAGAAAAAACAGTTTGGCAGCTAGTACTTTGGAAAAAGAGAACACGGACACCCTCAGATCGATATTAAAATAAACTTTCCTGCTTCCTAGCATTTTCATGGCAAAAACACCAACTTCTTCAAAAGTTATGGACAACTAAATAAATATTTACAGAATTTGTGTTGTGTGGGAGAAGGGGAGGTGGAAAGGAAAGGAGGTGACTGATGAAAAATATAAGGAAGTGTGACATCTGAGTTTTGAAATGAAATAAAGTAACTTCAAATATTTTCAATTATTCCTTCATTAAACTTTGGACTTAAACAAGTTACTTTCTATAACTATGTTTTCTCATTGTAAGTCTAAAGAGAATTAAATAAAGTGAATTTGATTTATTAGATGGAACTGGAGGAGATCATGTTAAGTGAAATAAGTCAGAATGAGAAAAAAATAGGATAGTGTCACTCATGTGAAATATAATGAAATTATACAAATGGTCATTTATAATGTAAATAACAGGCCTGTGATTACTAGGAGGAGGGTAGAAAGAGGAAGAAGGGAAGGAAAGAGGGGGAAAATGATGGTGGATACTAGAACTTTGGTGGTGGGTGTGGGGTGAAAGATAGAATGAGAGGCAATTTCAATACCTTTGAAATGAATTTAGTATTGTGATATAAAGAAATTTAAATTTTAAAATAAATTTTAAAAGTGATTTAGAAGTAAAAGAATTAATTTTAATGTTCTGAATTAATTAAAACCAAATTAAAATAGACTGAATAAAAGTCATATTTTAAATATTTTGCCTCTTATCTTGTTAGTTATTAAGAATATGAATTATGAATTGAACTGTTAATTAAACTTAATCTATGTAGATTTTGATTTATGATAAAATATCCTTTAAAGCTATTTAAGTTATAATGTAATTGTTCCTTCAATAAAAATTCTTAAAATGCAATAAAAATTAATAAATCAGTTCCATGAAGCAAAACTGAGTTGGAGATAATAGGCGAAACTTTCTAAACTAAGGCAAGTTCTATAGACTAAATGACATAGGAACAAAAATTCCAGGTTGTCTGTTGGGACTGAGTTATTCATTAATAGGTAAGATAGATATAAGTGCCCTGATGGTGTTCCAGACATTGTATAGCATTCTTTCATACAGCTACAGGGAAAGAAGGGTCGTTAAATATTAAATAGCAAATTATAAGTGAATCATGATAAAATAAGTGTTAAAAAAGGTACAAACCACCCAGAGGTAAACCTAAAACAATTTATTCTCACTTAATTGGATGGCATAACCAGGAAAGATTTCATAGGAGACACAATATTCAATTGGGACTAAAAGATAATGATGGCATAAGAGTAGGAAGGACTTAAGCAATATCAACTATATGAGAATACAGAAATTATTATTGAAATGTAAATGTATTAAATAAATTATTGTAGCATATAGATAATGATTTATGATTGTGTAATCTTGAAATGTGTATGTTATTATGCAATGCTATTTTAATAAAATTTATTAAAAATAAATTGTAACTACATTAGAGGGTTATGGTATGTAAACAAAATTAGATATGATCTTATATGCACATAAGTTAGAGAAAGGAATTCAAGAATGGTAACTGATCAACTTTCTCAAATGCTGCTACGTTGTGTAAAAAGCAAGCATATAGATAATGGATAGTCAGTTTAGGAAAATGAATGTTTTTAGAGATTAGGAAAAACTGGTTAATGAATTGATAGGGTTGAAGATTCCACTTGTTCCTAGAGAGGAAGATTATGAGGAATTGAAGACATTGAAGTCAGGGGTTATTGATAATTTTCTAAGAAATGTGTTCTAAAGTTGTGTTATATCTTTTTATGCCAAGGAGATGTAATAGATTTGACTATGAATGAAGAATACAGGATAAAATTACAGAAAGCATGTGTGTAAAGGATAATAGCCATCATCTTTGATTAAACTGATAATAGTGAGCTAAAAATTATAGAGATTCAAGCCTAAGACCAATTTATCAATATCTAGGAGACATATGATGCTGAGTTTGAACTCAGCTGAATTGGTGAAGAAAACAAGTGGAAATATTAGTAAAACAATATAGAGATAGGATAGCTAGAATTTGCTGACTGATTCTAGAGAAAAAGAGTGGCAAAGTTGATGCCATAATATTTACCTTGTGTTATTGGTGAATGCCACTGCTTTGACAGAAAACACAGAAAGTAGAATTTATGGGTGCCAGTTGAGGTAGATGACTAAGAGCCTACAATCTCTGTGGTCAAACTCATTCCACCTAATTAATGTAAAAATGTACCATGTGTCCTTCAAGTGACCCAAAAAGAACTATTCAGAGAATTTCTCAGTAGTTTCGAAAACTGAAACTATGGAAGATAATCTAGTCAAAACTTCAGAACCTGAGGCTTCTGAATCTAAATCTTGTAGTTAGGATGTGTAAACATTCATCTTTCTTAAAAAGTGGGGTTTTACTATACTTAATAAAATTAGTACCTAGAAAGAGACATGGCAAGTCGTGTTTAGACTCCTCAGTATGCTTAATTCAATTACATCCCGCTAACTTTTTAATAAATCCTTTAGCTACGTTAATTAAAATGGAATTTCTGAAAAGAACAAAAGTGAAGGTATCACACTCCCCGATTTTGAACTACACTTTAAAGGAATAGAAATCAAAAATATATGGTACAGGAATAAAAAAAATATATAAAGATGAGCGGAATAGAATTTAATCACCAGAAATACACACACTCACACACAGTTAATTTACAACAAAGAATTCAAGAGTATATGATGGAAAAAGAAAAATCTTTTCCACAAATAGTGTTGGGAAAAATGGACAACCCTGTGCAAAAGAATGAATCTAGACCACTCTCTAACACTATACACAAAATTAATTCAAGTGGATTAGAAACATTAATGTAAGAATGGAACCATAAAATAAACTAAGAAGAAAACATAAACTATATGTTCCATGACACTGGTTTTAGAGAAGTCTGTGGGGACTCAAGTTCACTGGCAATGGAACCAAAAACAAAAATAAACAAATAGGAATACATGAACCTGTCACCAAAATTAAAATACATTTGACTGAATAGAAGATATTTACACATAATATTTATGACAAGGGCTTCATATCCAAAATATATTTAAAAAAAATCTCATAAAACTCTAACAGAAACACAAACAGCCCAGTCAAAAAAATGGGCAGATGGGAATAGACATTTCTCCAAAGAATATATCCAGGTAGCCAACAGGTACACGAAAAGAAATTCCTTCTCCTTTGTTATTACAGAAATGCAAATCAAAACAACAAAGAAATATCACCTCACATCTATGAGAATAACTATCATTTAAAAGTCTGGAAACAATAAATGTCGGTAAGGATGCAGAGTAAAGTTACACTGTTGGTGGGAGTGTAAATTGTAACAATTATGGAAAGCAGAATGGAGATTCCTCAGAAAAATAAGAACGGAGATTACGTCTGATTCTGTCACCCCACTTCTTAGTATTCACCCAAAAAACACAAAAATACTAATTTTCAGATATCCATATTTTTATTGAAGCATTATTACAACAGTTAAGAATTGAAAGGAAAGAGTCCATCAATAGATGAATGCATAAAGAAGTGGTGTATATATGCACAATGTAACGCTACAAAGATTCCAAAATATAAAATTCTGATATTTGTGACAACATGGATGGAACTAGGAAGAATCATGCTAAATGAAATAAATCATCAGAAGAAAGACAAATACTGGATGATCTCAAAATATATGGAATATAAAGAAAAAAGATGGAGGAACAGATAAAACAAAATCAACCCTTCAACACTGAAAATAGAACTGAGGTTACCAGAGGGGTTGGTAGTGGGAATAATGAATGGTGGGTATCCAATGGATAGAGATGGAAGATTATTGGTAATTTGGTTGTGGATGTGATGTGTTACATACATTTGATGAGCATATCTAAACATTATTTTGAAAATAAATGTTACCTTAATAATAAAAATAGTGGAATTTCTTCATAAAGAGACTTAACTGATTGAGTAGTAAAATATAGTAAGCTAAATTTTGTAAATATTAAATGGTTTCAAAAAATCAAATTTTTAGTAATTCAGAACTGAAATTCACAATTTCAGACTGATGTTTCATTGTGTTGGGCACATGAAAAATTCCTCTAAGTTCTTCTTGGACTGGTTGAGCAAGCAAGTTAGTATCAGACAGGTTAGTAAGGGAAAAAGAGCAAATTTAAGAGCATATGCGTGGAGAATTTACATGGCCCTAAATTCTAAAGTAAATGAAATAAACTGAGAACTTACATTCTGAACTAAGAATTGGTCTGGGGTTTTAAGGAGAGAGGAGCAGGGGGTCTTTACATGAAGCAATAACTTCTTATGAATGCAATCTTATCTCTGGATGCTTGGCATGACTTAAGATAGGCTTTTCTGACAAAAAGTTTTCTTTTCCCATGAATAACTCTGTAGACAAGTCATTTTTATTATTTTTTTAAAGGAAAATTACAGGCAGAAATGAAGGTAGTAGGCAGGCAAGAAGACAAGAGGAAGAAGTACTCCACTTATTATATGCAGTTTTTCATTTTGTTTGTTCTCCTAGTTCTTGGGTCTTAACCAGGAATCACTAGGTCATCAAGGCACACCGTAATCTTTATTCTTTAAAATAATGCTAACAATTTCTGTAAATTCTTCCAGGGTCTATTTCCCTTGTTGGACAATGCCTGCTCTGTACATCTTGAAAAACATCTACTGAATATTTTAGGAGAGCTTGATGCTATAAGAATTTGAAGGTAGGAATCATTTGAATTATGAGAAAGAAAGATTTCACTCAGTTTAAAGGTATAGACATCACAGAAATATTTTTAAATGTGTATATATAATAATATTGCAGAATATATACATGTAAAGAACATTTGACTAAACACATAGAATACAATTTTAAGACAGGTGATTAGAAACAATCACAAAATGTAATGTCATAGAAAGGTAATAAGAATTTTAGGGAAATAACTATAATCAATTGTGATAGTTTTTTTCAGAGATTATGTTGATAATCATAAAACCATGGAACTTGATATTTGAGAGGATAGTGAGGAAATAATTTTAATTTAGTAGAGAAAATACAGGAGATCAGATTATCAAGTTAAATTAATATGTGCATTGACAAAGAGGAGACAATAAGGGAGAACTACTTTAAATGTGAAGTGAAAAATAGCAATCGAGAGAAGACATAAAATGAAACAGAAAGATGTTAAATATATTTGAATATTATTTTTGTTGAAGATAGAGAAGCAAGAAAGAAGAGATTGAAAAACAAGTATATAACAGATGGAACAAGTAAAGGAATATCAGCAGAGGAGGAAGATTGACCATTAAAACAGAAGGTCATGCATTTGTTGAAGGTAAAATGACAGGATTAATATAATCTAGAGAAATTATTGAGTGAAAAGGCAAGGGATTTCTCTGCTTTGATGACTACAAAAAAATGGGACCAGATGTAGAAAAACAAAAATGACAAAGAAATAGGTCCTATGTGGCCAGTAGGGTTGATTATTAACCAGAGATGAACAAGGGATGCCACTTATCTCCTTCTCTAGAAGTCTATGCAGATTTCAACTGGTTTTAAACGTATAAAACACCCTGTACTGTGGCATTTTAAGATAGGATTAGACAGAGAAAAAGTGTGATTTGTTCTGGAATCCATATTCTGAAAAGGATGACCTCTAGATTCTACATTACAAAGGAAGCCTTAATTTTCCATGTGAGTATGAGGTTTTTGAGAACATTACATTGGTATATAAGCAATCCAGAGGTCTATTCATGTGCTGATGAAAGTCTGTCCATAGATGATTGATTTTAAAGGAAACGGCAGCTCTTATAGTGCAGTCAACTTCATGTTGCCCCATCCTCAGAAAAAAAGGAATCAGAATCCTCCTTTGCAATGGAAACTGGTGATACCAGAAACACCTGATTCAAATGAATATACACATATATATATATAAATATCATCCATTTATAAGTTATGGATAATCTTCAAGTTTATTGCTTTTCTTTATGTGAACTCTGCATCAACAGAAAAGCACATTTGCTCTGCAGCCTATGACTCTGATACAAAAAGACATTGTAATTGCTCCACATTCCTGAGTAATCATTTTCTGATAGGTTTATTGCCACCTCTGCCTTATCAGGGCATGGCACTGTTATGGGCCCTGGTGATAAATTACTCTTTAGAGAGGAATGAGACAGTGCCACTTTAACAAGTGCAATAAAGCACTTTTTATATTAGGAGAGTTCAGTGCATTTTCCATTCATCATACACCCTCAGTGATTTTACACAGATTTTACACTGTTGATTAGCTCATTAGTGAGGTTAATTGGATACATTAACTGGCAGAATTACAGCTTGACTATGAACCAGAGGCTGTAGTATTATAAATGACAAACCACAGACATGCATGGCCAGCCTGAAGGAAGTTCTCTTGATTAACTTCCATGTGATTTTAATTCTTCCCTCCTCCCCATTCCTATAATTGACTCCACATGAATGTTTACCAAAGATTGGGTCGGTGAATAGATGAGACTAATATGCATTTCCAATATTTTTCTCTCTAATATATGTAATACTAAAAAAGAAAAAGAAAAAAAGCAGTAAAAATCAGTTTAGGAAAGAGCTAAAAGTAGTATACAAGAAATGGTTATCATCTAGACATTCAATAAATTCTCCTCTAGCGACAGTCATGCTTTTAATGAATCCCTGACAAGACATAGTGTGATAATTGTTCCCTCATGCACTATACATCAGTTTCACATGGAAGGAATTTTAAAATACAGATTTCTGGATTCTGCTTTAGGCCTGTTAAATAAAACCCTCTGAAGAAAGGTCCAGGAATTTTTATAATTAACCAATTCCTTGGAAGATTTTTGCATTGTCAGTTTGGCACTGTTTAAAATAACATGGTAGTTTGCACTGAATGTTAATATTCACTTAAATAATTGACTTTAAAGGGATGTGTTACCATTTGGAGATAAATTAAAGTCCTTCAAGAAGTAAAACAAAACTTATTCTGTAGATCAAGGTCTCCATCAGATTCAGGCTGTGGAGTTTGATGAACTTTCTATGAGCCTTTCATTTGTCATTCAGGTTTTTACTTCTGCTATTTATAATTGTCTTTAGGAAAAAATACTTCATGTCATTTCTTTCCTAAGAAATCATATTTATCTTAGAAGAAACCAGGAATAGAGGTGTTGTAAGTGTATCTTTTTTATTTAAATTTCAGGTAAGATAGTGGTTTTCAGTGGAAAGAGCTTCAGACTACAGATATAGACCTGGGTTCTAAAATTAGCTATATTACTCAATATTTAGATACCTTTAGAAAGTTTCAGCTTCTCCAGTCTTCAGTAGAAATCAGGCTTATGTACAAGTCTATGATAGAAGATCAACTGGAATTTTACTTAGTTCTGTGGCTACTGTTGAGAATGACATGCACTGGAAAATACCATGTACAAAGTGAAATAAAGTAGGAGTCTGAGGGATTAGGCAGCTAATTCACAAAGCTAATATTTAAAATACATTGGGGAAAAGGAGGAATGTTTCGTATAACAACATGTGCAAGCTATGTGGAATGAGCAAGAAAGTTGAGATAAAAGGAGACTGTTGATGGGACAGCCCTTCCTACCACAACCCATACAGAGGTGCAGACAAGTGTATGAACTATCAGTTGTGCAGAAAACCAAGGAAGGAATAGACAGAAGAGAAAGGCTTCATTTGTGGGAGTAGCAGAGAAGCACATAAAAAGAATGAGAAGAAAGAAGAATGAAAAACAAAAAATAATTGTGAATTCTAGGAGAAAAAAGAAAGTAAGTAGGGTCTGGAAGAGAAAAAAACCCATAATATTTTCAGGGAGGGAGAGAGAGAAACATGATTAGGAAGATCTACATAAAAATACATGGAAGCAATTACTAACAAGTTATTGTGTAGAAATGTACCCAAAACATGCATTCACAATGATTAAATATTTTGGAATTTAGTAATTGATTTTCATTCCAAATCATTATATTACTTTTACACACTCTGAAAAATGAGGGAAAAAAAGAGATTAGGATTGCCACTGAAATTTCATAATAAAAGTTAAATGTAAATGCTCTTATTTCTCTGTAGGCCTGAAATAAAACATTTCCGACACATTTCTACATTAGTTAGCAAAGACATTGTGTTCAGGTCACATAGAATGTAGGAAAGAGCACATCAAATTTCCATGCATGTTAGTGGCTCATATGTTTAAGAAACTTTAGATATTTAGCATGTCAGAACTTTCCAGGAAAAAAAAAAAGGATTATTTGTTCTCTTTTTGGGAAAAAGCCCTCTAAACACTTATTATCTTTCTGCTTATGTTATTGTTTTGGTTTTTACTATATTATTTAGCATTTAGTAGTTACGATGCAGAATACACCATTGCCGTCACTGTCATTCAAGAACAAAAAGTTTTCTAAATATAGACATTTCAAAAATTTCAGGATGTGAGAACCAAAGATAATGTTACTTATTAAATAAATATTTTCTTATTTAGCAAAGTCTCTTTTTCTGAACTTCTGTAACCTGCTGCTTGTGTACTTTATGAAGTACTTATCTTATTATACCTTCTGTTGTAGTTATTTGCTTATGAACATAATCTTCTTTTTGAGATAATCTATTTAATGAAGACAAAGATGATGCTAAATAAGATGGAATATGGTTACAGGGTCATTGTATTTTTCCTCATACACATAAATATCTGTGGAGAACGAAGAATGAACCAACGAGAACAAAGAATTAGACACTGAATGTAACTTCCTCCAAAATTCATACACTGAAGTATGTTAACATATCACTCATCTTGGAGCAAATGTTATGAATATACATAGATATTGGATTAACTTTTTATTTCTTTGTAGTGTTTAAAATGATTAGAAATAAGGGTCAATAAAATGCATATTCTGTTGAGTACATTGTAGGTTATTCTTGGTCATGCTGGAAATGAAAATAACTTGAAAAATAGACTAGACACAAATTGAAAAATATATTGAAATGAAATCATAAAGAGAAGTAAAATATATTTTAAATATGCATAGTGTAGGAAGGAATATGGTTTAATATTTTTCTGCAAAGCTATTGAGAAGCAATGAAGAGTGCTAAAAGAAAAAAATGTTGAAAATGTATTTAGAAAATAAAGTTATTTTCTCTTTTTATTTATCTAGTCAAAAATTCTGATAAATCTTATTTTTTTCTGTCTTCTACAATGAGACGCAAAACTTACACCTCTTGATTTAAATCAATATAATACCAAAACTATACATCGAGAGCAGGAAGACCCTTGGGAGATGAAACTCCTAAATGACTGGGAGTTGAAATTCATCTTATTGCTTTTTTACCTGCCATAGATTCTGTTAGATATGTTGGACACAAAATCAGTTTATTTTTTCATGTATTACACAGGTGTGATTGCTCAGTTTTTGTTCAGTGCACTCATTTCTCACTGAGTTGGATCCACACAGTAATTTCAGATTACTCAGCTAGAGTCTGGTTATTATTAAAAGCTTTCATTAGTTCCTTCCGTATGAGCCTAAAACCTATCCATGTTTAAATGTTGGCTCTAATATATCTCCAGCTAGTGAATACAATGATGAATACCTGCCTGACCTAATCTTGTCATATCTTGAACCTCTTTCTTCAATTGGATTCCATTAAAATCAGTGATAATGTGGAGTCTATGCCTTCATATTCACTTATACACAATATTTTGAAAGGAAGTGGTTAATAAATCAGTTAAAATATCGAGCATATCTTCTTAACATGTTCATTTATGAATCATTGGTTTCATTTGATCACATCATTGAGAAAACTTCCTATAAAATAAAAATAGTTGTAAGTGAAATATAACAAATGGAATTAACATAACTTATTTAATATTCATAGAAATGTAATCATGAGCACATAATTGCACAGGATAACAATTGAAATCAAGCTGACTAACTGCAATCTGGAACTCCAGATTTCCCCACAGTTAACCTGCCTTTTAGACAACTCCATTGCCTAATGTAAAGCCTAACGTATATACTAGGCACCCATATAATTTTTTTTACAGGGTTAAGTGTGTCCTCTAAGATCATAGATTTTCTTCAAACAGAAATAAAGCAAGACAAGTTTGTGCAAAATATGAAGTTACCCCTAAATCACAATCCAAATGGGAATTTTAGTTATACAAAGTGCAATATGCTAATGATGGATATCTGGGTTTCTTTTGCTTCGTATATTATTTAGGGTTCTTTAGAGAAACAAAACCAATAAGATATAAAGACTGTATTAGAGGGAATTGGCTCATGTTATTACAGAGTCTAAAAAGTTTAATGATATGCTGTCTGCAAACTGGAGACTTAGCAAAGAGTTTGGGGAAATTCAGTGCAAGTCTTAAAGTCTGAAAACCAGGATAGCAAACAATATACCAGAGTTCAGTGTCAGGAGAATGTAAAATGAGATGTCCCAGTTCAAACAAGCAATTAAGCAGAAAATAAGGGACAAATTCTTTCTTCCTCGGCTTTCATTTTTTTCAGTCACTCGGTAAACTTAATGATGCCCAATCACATGAGGAGAACTATCTATTTTACTGAGTCCACTTGTTCAAATGTATATCTCACATGAAAACACCTCACAGACAAACCCAAAAATAGTGAAAATGCATATACCTACGCATCCCCTATTCATTCAAGTTGTTATATAAGATTAACTATCATATCTGATTTAAGTAGTTTTAGTATAGTAATTGAGTACAGAGTGCAATTTAGTTAATTTTAGCATATAGAATAGTGTAAAGTTAGGAGTATTGTTAATAAGAGTAAAGAGTATAATGCATGGGTGTGTGTGTGTTTGCCACATGCTACATATCTTTGAACCCATTACTACAAATGTATTCCACATTACTTACCAACTGTGAATTATTGAGAGAGCCCACCTGGACAATTACAGTGAAAAATTATTATATTTAATTTGAACTCAATTAAAAATGTCAATAGCATGCCATGGTCTGGAACTGGGGGGAAATGGTAGTGTGCTACAGAATGTTATGATTTTTATACTTCAGTGAAAGTGAATGTTTTCAATCTTAGTTCGATATTTGATATTGTGACTTTATAATAAATACCTACTCTTAGGCTGTTTTGAGTTTTAAATATAGCTTGGGTATAAAATATTTTTAATATTCTAAGCATTTATGATAATGCATATACAAAAGATTCAAGCTGAGAATACAAAGTGGAATAAGAAACAGTCACAGCTCTCAAGGATTCATAATTTAGTAGATGCATTAAGACACAAATAGTGACAGTCTGAAAAGTGAGAGCTGCCATTTGACAGTACTGTCTTCCAGTATATTTCAGTATATATACCTATTCATAGTCCTCAGAGACACAGGAATTAGAGCATTCAACAGAGCTGGAAAATAACTCAGACATTCTTGAGACCAGACAGTCATTTTATGTATTTTCTGCTGCAGTATTTTCTTCCAGAATCCTGAATGCCTTTTTTTTTTATTGCTGACTTTTTGCTGCCCCAGATCAAAGTGTTTCTTTAAGACTTCTAGTGACTGAAAAATTTTGTTTCTATTCCCAGTACATCTGTAGGAAAATAACTCAAGCAGATATGATCGGTTATGCAAATAGAGCCTTCTTTGATCTGCATAGTCATCTTTGGCATGATTATACAGCACTTGCTAAGATATTTTTGGGTATTTCTTTCCTTGTTAGGAAGAGGTGGTTCTGACCCTAACTGTACTGGAAAGAAAATGGGTAGTGATTATGTGGTTATTGTCTCTCATTGGAAGTCAGATTTCTGGTTTTCAGTGAGAAAGTGTTTATGCAGATGAGAAAAACGCATGCTCACATAAATCTTTGAAATAAAATGTCACAAAAGCCAGTATTTTAATATGGACTTTATCTTTTTCACAAATAGATTCATCTCCACAAAATGTTCAGTCTTTCAATCCATCCTCCATAACTCTGTTTTAATTTAAATGAATTTCAATGAAATTATCATATTTTGCTGTTAATTAAATTTGTCTTTTATTCTGTTCTCTTTAGTGAAAAAATATTTTATTAAAAATATAACCCAGTTTCAGCTTTGTCATGCCATCTATTTTACTCCTTAAATATGTTTTCACTATCCATAACTTATTAATCACTAAAATCCCATCATCTCTTGTATCATACTTCTCTAGAATCTCATTTTATATCCTATTGCTATTTCTTCTCTAAAGTGGTAAACGTTCTCACTTTTCAAATTTAAGTTAGTATTCTCTTTTTGATATGAAACCATCTTGGTTGAATATTTTGTACTTGTCCCTAGTGTTTATTATTTTTACCCTACTCTCTGTACACCAGTATTTGACAAGGGGAAACTCTTTGTACGTTTAGACTTGTCCAACAGGAAATTCTAATAGGAGATTGGTGAATGTGAGGACAGAAATGTCGATGCACTGAAATCTCCAGTTCCTCTGGGTTGGCTTGTGGTTACCCATGGCTGCTTTCTGTACTGCAGAACACATTTCTGCAGTACCCCCTGCATCTGTTTAATCTGTTGCAGGTCCAAAAGATGCTTCACCTATGGCTGCTTTCTGTACTGCAGAACACATTTCTGCAGTACCCCCTGCATCTGTTTAATCTGTTGCAGGTCCAAAAGATGCTTCACCTTTCTTGGTCTTCCATATATCCACACAGCTGTAAAGCATCCTTTATAACTCTTTTCAATTGCCTTTTATGAATATACTATACATCCTTCCTGCCATACCGCTGCTAAATACACCATCTGTCCAACCATAACCAACATCAGTATAGACTGTGGAGAACACATGAAATAGTGGGAGTCTCAGTAAAGAAATAGAAGCTGTATAGAAGACGAATGGAAATTTTAGAACTGAACATTATATTTATCTTTAGGAAAATTGGAAAGAGAATACAAGGATCTCTTTTTATTTCTTAAAGTTATATGTGGATCTATAATTACTTCAAAATTAAAAAAAATTGTTTGATCAATGCTTTCACTTTTCCTCCTTTCTACTAACCTCTTAGATGTCTGTTGTTCAATTACCATGCTATTGTAATTAAAAAGGCTTGGTTGCCAAAGGTAGGTACTTTTTCATTATTCTATTTTTACATTTGTTTTGTAATCTCATGTACTTATTTTTAATATAAATTTTAAAACATATGTGCTATAGTAACAAGATATTTTGTAATTCTAGTTAACATAAAACTGAATACATTCATATGACTAAAGAATTTTTATTATGTTTATGCTTTTTCTCATTGCATCTATTCTGGCATCTATTTTCAAAATTTAATTCATCTATAATTTGCATGCATATGTGTGTACAGTTTTGAAATAAGGTATTGATAATAAGATCACACCAGCATTATATCATACATAGTGAAGATTTTGTCATTATGTTATGAATTTTCTAAAACATGAAGGATTTGTATATTTTTATGACTATACTAAAATTCACAAATAAAACTACCTGGGATAGGTAGCACCTCTTTTGTCTTTGGGGAAATGCAAATCAAAACTACGATGAGTTATCACCTCATTGGGAATAGCTAGTATGTAAAAGTCTGGCACTACAAATGTTCTCAAGAATGGATAAAAGGGGACTCATCCTGTTGCTGGGAATGTACAGTGGTGTCTCCATTATGTAAATCAGTATAGAGATTCCTCATAAAATTTAAAAAAGGAGTTTAATATAATTCAGTTGTCTCACTTATGAGTATTTGGCCTAAAAAAGAACAATAACCCTAACTAAAGAGGTACACATAACCATGTTTATTGCAGCATTATTTATAACACCCAAGAAATGGAAACAACCTGAATGCCCATTGACAGGTCAATGGATGAAGTATATGTAGTTATATATACACTGGAATACGACTCAGCTATCAAAAAGATGAAATTCTGTCATTTGCAACAACATTGTTGGACTTAGAGGGAAATACGTTAGTGAGAGAAATCAGCAGTAGAAATACAGACATTGTATGATTTCACTCACATTTGGTATATAGAGAGAAGCCAAGCAAACATGTCAACTAAATTAAAAAAAAATAGCTTTGTCAATAAAATTAAATTGATACTTAGAGGAAGGGAAGGGAGTGGGAAAATTGGATAGAGGGGATCAATGAAAGGTGAAAGCAAGAGGGTGAAGCGAGAACTGACATGGTGGTGGTGAACAGAATGAATTATTTACTTATGTTGGTTTACAATTATACACATCTTAAACTTACGTAGTGTTAAGATGCAATGTTTCTTCAATAAATTTTTTACAAGGAAAACAATATAGAAAATTAAGAAACAAAAAATATATAAAATAAAACCACATACCTTCAAAAATCTTTTTTAAAATTTTGAATTAACTCTTTTCATAGCCCATTCATTGTTATAGCTGTATATTACATAAGTGATGAGATAGGTAGATAGATATGATAAAAAATCAATTATTTCTGGAATTTGCATAGAACTATCATTTATAATAACTTAAATCACATTTGTTTCTATAGTTCCATTTACTTTCTCAATTTCGAGGCTGTACATTTAGTGCCTTTTCTCTTAATGAAACACATTTTTAAGGAGAGAAAAGTTGGCTCATTATAATTTTATGTTAATTTATATTTTACATGAGCTTAATTTAAGTTTATGAGGTGACCAAAACAGAATACACAAAGTTTCTCAGTTTTGGTTTCTTGTACATACCCGACTCTGACATGAAGAGCAAAGGGCAGTGGAGTACAGCCCTAGAGGCAAATGAGAAGCTCTAACTCTTGTCAAACTTTAGACCTTCCCTTAATCAAAGAAGCCATCTGACAGTCCCTGGGTTTCCTGATCAAAAAATATTCTGTCCCTCTTCTCTAGAACATAGAAAAAGGGAGTTATTTATCTTTATTTTTAGAGTAAGAGTAAGAGGGAATCATTCTTCCTTGCCCCTTCTCTGTCCCCTGAGCTCTATATGCCTCATCTCAGGTTGTAAGTGTGGGTCAGCCCCATTTACCTCAGAATTTACCACCATATAAATCTTAGATAGGTATGCTATTAAATCTGGGCTTTCTCTGACTAAATCACATCTAACATTATTTTGTTCACTCATACAACCTCTGAAGAACCTCAGAGAAATAAGGGGACTTTTGTTTTGATCCCCACACTTATATCAATATTTATTTTAACTTTAATTTTATTTTTTCTGTATTCTGTGTTCATAGGCTAAATAGCTAAATAGAACTATTATGTTTTCTTTCATGTCTGAAGTCTTTAAATAAAAACAACTCATTTTCAGTAAAATGTTTTGATAAGGTATAGGGTGTCATGAATATCTTTTAATTTGGTGAAGACTTCATTTTATATTTCTATTTAATGTTAAGCTATTTTGTTGACTACTAGAATTATTACAATAAGAAAGGATGGCTTCTAAAATCACAATTTTTGACATATACTGAGTCTTTCTTTGTTCCCCAATTGTAAATTTGGTTTTGTAAGGATTCTTTAGACAAAAGGGAAGAATGTATTTTTTTTTGTTTTGTATTTTATTTTCTGTTTGCTAATTAAGATGTCCGTTTACCTTTGGGCTTATGTTCAAGTTTTCAAATTACTTTTTTCTTATTCTTTTGATGACAGTGATTGTAAGGATGGGGAAACAACTATATGGGATGGACAACAGAGTCATCATCAGATACTTCTAAAGGAATGTTCTGTCCCTGCTGTTCACCATAGTCCCACACTTATTCCAATATGTGAACTATATAATATGATTTTAGCTGTTTCCCCTTCTGTTTGAATTGATGTTTCTTTCTACTGCTGTTAGATAACATGTTATTCAAATTCAAAACATTATTATATTTCTCTCCTTTCTTTTTCATATCAAATCTTATTAAAAAAACCAAACCGATTCCTACTCATTTTGTTGCCAGTCCCCTTAAGGTATATGCAAAGCCTTCTTGCTTTTAGAAAGGGAAAGGGATCACAATTATTTTACCAAGAGCTGACATCTTAAAGGCATAATGTTAAAAATATCTATAAATCAAAACTCATAAAATACATTAACATTTTTAAGAAGAACTGTCTCAAAGCCACTTAGAGGAGGATGAATGTGAATTTCCTTTCCAAGTGCCTCCAAACATTTCTTTTAAAATATTTTCATCGTTGATATTTTGGCAGGGGAAAACCGTACTATTATATATCTGCCTTATAAAAGCCATTTAAAGCAACTAATGTGAGAAAAATCAATCTGAACTCAAAATCCATTTTAAGCACCATTATAGTAAAACGTCTGTCTTCATATAACATAGGTGCCTATGTTAAGTGATTGAAGAAATGTACTACATCCATAAAAGATATAGTTGATGTGAAAGTATTGATTTTGTAAAATATAAGGAGTGGGAAGTGCATTATTGAGTGCATATAATTTCTAAATATTACCTGAATGAAAATTCAAGAAGTGTTGCATCTGGTATACTTCTGCATGTAATTTCATTTGTATAGATAAAGACTGGCTATCAAACAGTAATTATTACTAGTATCAAGCACACAAAAGAATCACATGCACATACCTACATATAATTGAACATACACACATGTGAACTTGCATACACACAGCTTCATCTGCACGGGAATATCTGTTTATCTTGGATATCTTTAACATTCAGGGCCCTGATACACTCATACACACTCCTATCCTATATATTACTTTCAAATTTAAGATTACATAAGAATTTGGGGATTCTTTAAAAACATCTAAGCCACTAAAGGCTTACAAAACAGCCCTGTTGGGAGTAGGAACTGAGAATCTGCCTTTGTAGTAACACTAGTAGTTCAATACAAGGATTCCTGAACCATTATACCTTCCCATACAAAAAATAAACACTTGGTATAATAAGAATGACATCTGAATTGCCCTTTATTTTATATTCCTTGTTATTTTTAATCACTTAGCAAAATTTTAATCAACTCTTCACTTAAGAATTTGCAAATATTTGATAAAGAAAAAAAAAGACAACACTTTGATTAGCTGAAGTCTGAACATGTGACATTACTACCTATGGAACTTTGCTTAAATCCCAGTTCTGGTCCTCATTTGTCTTAGCAGTAGAATGGAAATGATAAACTAAATTTATTGATTATAAGCCTGAGCAACTAAAATATAATGAAACTTATGAATTATATATGAAAGTAAGAAGCAGTATGGAACACTAGTATCTTTTGAAAAAGCATATTAAAATAGTTTAACATTCTCTTGACTAAACTAATAATCAAAAAATTATAAATGTATATCCTGCCTTCTTACTCAAAGAGCTGGAAAAATCTATATATCAGCATAGCATATAGATAGATATAAATTGTTGTGTATTTTTTTTTCTAAAGCAAACTTTCATAAAGAATTTGTGGGAAGTACACATGACTAAGAGTTAGAGAACAGAATTTCAAATTCTGCCTTAGTCAGTAATGAGCTATTAGATTAACTGTAATCTTACAATCACTGGGAGAAATTAAAGATAAATTTCTATCAATGTCAATAGTTAATTTACACCTATATTTATAGATAAATTTTTAGATAAAGGAATGAACAAATAAAATGTCTCCTTGATTAAACTACTTTTATTAATTGATTAGTGCTATATTCTGAATATTTTATCCCTGCACAACTTATATTGAAATCCTAATCATGAAAATATTGATATTATATGATGGGACTTTGAAGGATGATTAGGTCATGAAGGAGTTGCTCTCTTGATTGACTATAGTGTCCATATGTAAGCGGGCCCAGAGAACTAGCTCCTTCCTTTAGCTTGTGAGGTTAAAACTTGATAAGCACCATCTATAGACTGAGAAGTAGGTTCTCGTAAGATGTAGAAACTGCGTATTCTTTGATCTTGAACTTTCCATCCTCCTGAACTATAAGTAATATTAATTTCTACTGCTTTTAAACTACCCAGTTGACGATATTTTATTACAGCAGCCAGAACATATTGGCATTAACTCAATAACAAATATATTATTATGGGTTTTAAAAGTTGTGGGTTTTTTTAAATATTAATTGCTATGGGTCCTAAAAACTATGAATTTGTTTCACATCTTCATTTTCACAGTGAATTCCCTTGTCTTCTGATTTAAAAATTACATTGATAAGCTTAGTTAATAATAACTGTGGTAGTGTACACAATAATTTCCACCTTTCTCATTCCTGAGTAGAGTGAAGTCTTCCTGAATCTGGGCAGACTTTGTAACATACAGTAAGCAACAGAATGCAATGCAAGTGACAATGAGCAACTTTCTAGCTTATGTGCCATGAATTCTTTCTTGTTATCACAAGAAAAAACCCAGACTAATCTCTTAGATAATGAGAAAACATAAACAAGTTCTTAACCACCATCTCCCTCTGGAGAAAAGAAAGCATCACAAAAGCATTTTGGTAGAATGTGATGGAAAAATTTATGGAATAAATTTGTGGAAAAAACTTACATCCTGGCCATTGGTCAAAAATTTTTAAGTCTGTTAAGAATGGCACATGGTAAACCTTGTATAATAAGAGTTCCTTTATTAAGATGTGTGTGCAAAGAAATGCATTATAGAGTAAGTTATAAAGAACACCATGTTATAATGGTTATGAAGCCTACCTGCTATGTCATTGGTTAGAGAATAGATTTCAAAAGCTTTTTTGAGTTTCTATACCTTTGATGAAGCTACTAAACCTACGATGAAACGTGAATACTTTGAGATTGATTTTCTTATGTGGAAATCTTTGTAGTATTTTATAGCCATTAATTATTATTATTTCTACCCAGAAAAAGGTTTTTAAAAAGTTTTTGTCATAGGTCATACTTTTGACTATGCAAATAGATATTCCAATTCTATTATTATTAAAATGTTATCTACATAATATTGTCTACCAAGACAACTATAAAAATATGAATATTTAACTGTTAGAATTTAGCTATGTGATTATCAATTTTGTACTCTGCCAAGCAAATTATGTTATACATTATAAAGCACTCAGTTTCTGACTTCCCAGAAATAATTTGAAGATGTTTTGAAGAAAAGCAATATAAAGCATATTTGCTTTTCAAATGTAGAACACTATTTTAATGCAATTATGTATATAATTGGTTAATATATTTTAGTTATCAAATTAAAATAAGAACTTGTTAGAGTATATAGAAAGGACTTAATGCTTCTTTCCCCAACCCCCATATGTAAGGAACTCTCATTACCTGGTATTACCATGGTCACAGCTGCATTGTTTTTTCTAGTAGCATTATGATAGCAGGTCCTTTTCTATTTAGTCCAGCAAATGACTATCAGTAACTCATTTTATGTATTGACTTATATGCCAGGTAAAGCAAGGGAATATAATTCTATAGAACTAGAAATCATTTATAAATACATATTTTGGGGATAAGATGATTCACTTTCACCTTATTATTCTAAATCTCAGGATCTTCAAACTTATAGGTAAATTAATTTTGTGTATCCAGGGGCAGGTAAAGATATTGAACTTCATTTGAACTGAATTTACAGTGGAGATTTTGGATAAATTTATTGAAATTTCATTCCAAAAATACTTACTATTGTATTCCATTTCATATCATTCCATATTATCATTCCATTTAAATTATATTAAATAGAAACAGATGTTTTAACTGGATCTGAGGTAACATAAGGCACTAAGTTAATTATTCACTTCCTTTTCTTCTAGTATAGATTCATAAGATATGGATCAGCAATATATAGAAAGAAAGCATCTTTCCATGTTCTAATGCCTCATCATTACAAAGGACAAATGAAGCTGTATAAGTGTGCTTTTTTTGAAACATTTTGTTAAATGTAGTATTTTCTCAATATTAAGTATATATATATGTATATACATATATACATATATGTATATACATATATATATAGTTTTTTCTTACGTATAGCCACATTGTAATATAATACTTAATTTAAGTATTTAAAATATTTGGAGTTTTATTTTTATGAAAAAAATCCTAACTACTTTTATAAGAGCTCTGATAAATCCATTTAGATTGAACTCTTACTAATAGAGCAAGGAAAGAGTAAATTTTCAAATGGATAGAAATGAGCACAAAAACATAAAAGCAGGTTTTAAAAGACAGCAGTCATGTAACTCCAGGAATTATAGCAATGAAATAAATCATTATCATTCTCTTTTGAAAGCACATGGTTTTAAAAATGACTAAAGACCTTCCATTCATGAATAGCTTTGCTCCACTTAAAGTCCTGAGAAAGGAATCAGCCTCTCCTGAGTCAGGTGTGTCTCCTCTGTACAGGGTCTTGCACTTATTGCTTGGTAGCTTGATGAGATTCACATTAAACAGAAGGAATATCAGGGTAGCTGAGACTGGACTAATAATCAACACGTACATTTTTAAAATTTATCTTATGGTATTTTCTTGATATGTAGCTTGATATAAATAACTATGCAAGTTTTCACTCATACATATTCATTTTCAAAAATTGTCTATGAACCATACCCATTTATAATTGCATAAAAACTCACAATCAAAAACAGTGTCTAATTAAAGCCTACAATAGCAGTGTTGAGTCTTTTATTCTCCAAATCCAGTATCTCTAGGGAATGGTAAAGACTTAAGAAGGACTTAGTCATATATTGCCTCAAATTATAGTATAGTAGAAATGAAGAGGGAAGACTAAACTTCTTGTGTAACCCTCCAGTCTTAAACCTCCCAACAACCTAATTTTCTAGTCTATTAGTTACAATGAATGAGTGTGGATTCTGACCCCAGGTCATAGCTCCTTTTAAGTAGAGTGGAAAAGAAAATTCAATGATCGAAGTGCTTGCCTAATCAATGGATTTTCCTTTTGTCCTTAGGGACTTTCCTATTAATGAGGCTGTAATATTCCAGTTGCTCTCATTGTTGTTGTATGCATATTTTTGAGTGATCTGTAATTGAGACGAGTTTTTCTACTCCTTAGCTGATTAATCTGAGGTACTGTTTTCTTTCAGTGCTTAGTGATGAGAAAGTGGTATACATGCAAGATACTGGAAAAAAGTAATCTGCTAATGCGACTTGTGCATTTCTTCCACAGCTGTCCAATCAGCCTTATGCTACAGAGGGCTTAACATTCTCAATTTTCCAGCCCAATGAGTGGGAGATCTGGCTCCATGCTGCATTCTGAGATTGCATGTTCACCTCCTGAACCAACGCTGTGTATGCTGTCACTCTCAAAGTTAAGAGATAAGCCAGGATTTATTCCTCAAACCATCTGCAAATCCTTTTCATGTAACTCTTTGGCTTAGATCATTCCACTTTCATTTATGCATCATTGAGTTTGTGTTACCTTGTAGATAATACGTGAGAAATTTAGAATAGGAGAAGGGTTGCTTTTGCTTTATTTTCTATAAGAGAAATCATTTATTTTCAGGTAGATGAGGCACAATAGGGATAATTCTCAAGTTTGGGAAGTTGGGATTTGTCAGTTGTGAGTCCTCTGAAACAGTATGAGCAGCCTTAAAGTTTTCACCTAGAACTTAATTGTCAATAAAATGCAGCACTGTCTCTTTTTATTATTTAAAATAACAGATGCAAACTGCAAGATGTTCTTTCATTTTTCTCACATAAAGGTCGTAAGTGACAAAATTCATACAACACTTTTAAAAATAATTTAAATATCCAACGCTTTGAAAGTGCCTCTTGTTCTTGGTAAAAAAGTGTTTCTCATCTCCTTTGTTTTGATCTAAGTAGCTATTTATTTTCCCAAAACATTATCAAAACCTTCAGTGAGACCACATTACTAACTTGATTAACATCATTGGCATTGGGATGAATAGATGAATTACATCTTATCTCTAAGATGAAAATAGACAGTGATATTCCATTTACCTAATCTGAGGTTTTCAATTAATCCCTGAAAACTTTTTTTTTGTATAATTCTTCTCTGGTATCAATTTTTGTATAATTTAAGATAGGCAGTTTTAAACGAACTCCATGTTCAACCACCTCGATACAAGGAAGACAATTTAAGAATTGTATAGCTAAGACATTAAAATCCTCATTATATAATGAGTTTTCATGATTTTAATTTACTTCTGCCATCCTTCCAGCCCTCAGTCAGAGGAACCCAGAAACACTTCTCGAAGTAATGTCCAGGTAGAACTGCAGATCAGTTTAAATGTACTGGTTGTTGATAGTGGTACTGGACAGACTACATAAATGAATTGTCATTTGGCCTATTAATCTGAAAAGTATATAGCTATCTTATATGTTGAGGTCCATTGTCTTGTGTTCCATACCAACAGAAAAACTATTAAGGTCCAATATGTGAAATAAAACTGGTCAGGAGAAATTTGGTAGACTGAATACCATTTGGTAATCCTGTGTTTACAATATTTGATGGAATTTATGAGAATAGACTTTTACCTGGCATAGAGATATGGGATGAGTATGTGAAAGCTTCCCTATTGCTTTGTGGAATAACAAAGCGGATATTAAAGACAGGAAAGTTAAGCCAAATTTTATTTCTTCACTGAAAGAAGAATCTTTCATATGGTGATTACAACTTTGAAAGTCCTTCCTCTGGCCTGCTAGACGACTAATTGGAAACCATAACTTGGAGCTCATTACCATGTTACTCTTGTTTCACCAAAGGTTGTCTTGGACCTAGATCTGGCAGCATAGTATGAACTTGATTTAAAATTTGTTCAGTCAACTCTTCTCCTGGATGAGGACAATGATCTGTGGGTTGTATCTGAAACCCTGCATCAGAAATCTAGTTTTATAGGCAACTGTCTTCTTAGATCAGTGGTGCAGAGTTTATAACTAAGCAGAATATGTGCTTAATCTTTGGAATGATTAAGGGGATGAATGAATCTCAGAGTGGAATGTGGAAGTTTAAAAAAAATCGTTTTTTTGGATCTGCATAGTTTTCTGTGTTAGAAGGCAGTTATTTTCTTCTTGAGTTTTCAAATGTAAGACTGCTGTAGGCACAACGCAATATTTAATGGCTAAAATGTGTTTATTATTATCATTTCCATTTCTTTTCAAACAAAATGAAGGAAATCAAGACCTCTTGAACAGTTTAACAGTAAACAGTAACAACTCCATTCTAACCACTTCACTACATTCGATGTTACAGCTCTCTCTACCGACAAAGCCAAGCAGGTGCTCTTTTAGATGTAGTGAAGGCAGTCTTATTAGGTATGGGCCCAGATGTAATCTGAGCCCAGAAACAATTTTGGGGTATGCTTTTATAGGATGAGGGAGAGGGAGAGGTGGAAATTAGAACAAGAATTACAAACGGAACTCAGTCATTTGTGAATTCCTCAGATGGGCAACACACAGGATTCACATAATTGCAAAAATGCACATAGAACTCCATTTTCAGGCGAAAGGAAAAAGTCCTTTTATCTGGCCAGTAGCTTCCAGACAGTTCAGACCGCAAGGTGCCTGATGGCTTGGTGGCCTTTATGCTGAGTTACAGTGGCTAGAAACTGGGGGTGTGGGTTCCTTCTTCTAAGTCAGAACTGAGCAGAGCCTTTTATAGGAATGCAAGGGCTAATGCTGAATTAGCAGGTTTATCAGAACCATTGAGAGCAGAAGGATGATCCCAAAAGAAGTTTATGAGGACAATAACGAATGCCTTTTTTCTTTTCTTTTTTTTCAGAAATATTTATTCCTCTTTCTTCTTTGAAGATTTTCTTACCTTATTAGAATAAAATGTAGTTCATAATATGTAATTTACAAATTCATTAAAGTTTCTTATTTAGAATATCTAATTTAATGTTAATATTTATGTAGACTAGTAGCAGTTATCATCCTCATTAAGCAACTTGTCTAAAGTTAAATAATTAGGCAGTGATAGGATTAAAATTAAAACCTGATTTTGTTTGAAGTGTAAGCTAACGCCCTCAATAACGAAGCTATACAGACTCATTATATAAAGCCAATGATATAAATTCTTGAATGGAAGAATTTTTAAATGACCAGGGAGTCACATTTATACTAAGAAATGCCATATAATATAGAAATTTGAGTTCCTCAAGGTTTCCCTGAATAATAATAATGCTTATCACTTATGTAATGTTCAAATTCAAAGCTCGTTATGACCATAATTATTCTGACGCACTAGAAGGATAATGATATGTGCTGCGTATCTTTACTCTTTTTCCATAATTCTGCACCTCTTTCAGTAGAAGCATAAGTCATGGAAAAGGACTGACACCCAGACGTCCCCCCGACAGTCAAGTTTCATATATCTTCAAGAGAACTAATCTTCCTTTTCAAAGGTATTTATTCATCTAAACTTACTAGTTTTATTTTTTATTAAACTTAATCCCATTCATCATATTTCCAAGCAAAAAAATTATAATTGCTCAATTTTCTCTCTTAATCTCTCCAATTCAATATAAATTTACCTAAATATAACAGCAACGTCTCCTGAATTTAGCCATTCCTTTGATCCATTCTTACTATCCTTTTCAGTTCAGTCACACAATGTCTTTCAGTTGCAAAAGCCTGGAAAATGCTCTTGTTAAAATCCTTTTTGTACATGTTCATATATGTTCTCACTGACATTAATTTTCATAAAAATGTCTAATTATATTTTTCTAACTAAAAGATTTCTTTAGTTCACCATTGCCTTCATTATAAAATTGAACACTGTCGTATGGACTAGAAAACAGTCAAAATGGTGCACAATTTGATCTCTCATTTACCTCCTTCATCTTATACTGAATACAGATAATCCTATCTTCTCCGAAAGCTTTTTCTCTCAGAAACACTAAAATTATCTTGTATCCAGAATGGCTACTCTTTTTTTTTTTTTTTTTTTTTAATTTTGGCTTTAAAACCTTACACAGAGGTACTTCTTCTGTTATATCCTTTTCTTTTTTTCTCGTCCTGCACATTCTCATTAATTATTCAAAGCAACAGATATCACTTTATGATTATTTCTAAATGCATACTCTGAGAGCGTACATAAGGACCATAAGTGTACCATAAGTTCACAGGAAACCCACAAAAAGTGATACAAATTTTTAGTATTATAATTATCATAGCTTTAGCACATTAGATTGTGAATATTTGGTCCTTATCTCTCTCTTTAGGAGCTTCTGTGTATTTAAAAAACAAGAGACATAATCTAATTCATTTTAGGCACTTAGGGTATGCCAATGCTAGGCTTATATTTGGTGTTTAGTAAGTTTCTAATCTAATAGAGCAATATTTGAATCTCAATATCAACACAACTATTAATCACAAAAAAATCTAAGTTGTAATGATTCTTTGTTACTCCTATTTCCTTTAGAAACATATAGTAATACCTCTTTTTCCTCAGAGGATCTGACAAAAACGGTTGGCTTGTCCTTGGTATTACCCTAATCATCATCTAGTTTGGAGGTAAATTGAAGCCATATTTATCCTACTTGTATTTAAGAAATCTATACATTTTTTTACACCGAATGTAAGGATGACATTGGTCATCCCTCAGAAAATTAACAGTGGAGTGAACTCTTTTAAAACAGCATGCTTATATTGAAATCTTGCCTTATTCGTTAATATAAAGGTGTTGAACTAACTATTTTTGTAAAAGAGATCTAGAACTTGTCAATCAAATTTTAATGTTTCCTTAAACATTCATCTTAACAGAATTAAAAGAAACTTCTAATTAGAAAAAAAAAACTCACCAAATTTAAGTCTATTGAGAGGTAATATGTGTACTGAGTGAAGAATTATGTTTCTCAGCCAATGTGTGCTCTGAGACCTATAAGATATGGCAGAAATAAAAAAAAGTCAAAGATGATTTCAAAATACTCTACTTCTTCTTAAAGAAAAAAATAAATATAGAAAGTTTAAGAAATATTATTTAATGGAGATAAGTGGATAATACATTTTTTATCTCTTTAAATTATTTTTGAATATAAAAATTTAAAGGGATAAAGAAAAGTGAAACATAACAAATAGTTTGGACCTTCAGAAAGTTATGTTTGTGGTGCTTATATGAGCTCAACATTCTACAAGTTCAGACATTGGCATGTTTTAGTACTAAAGATGAACAAATTTTCAGAGTCACCGTTATTCTGTGAGGTTCCCTGTAGTACAAGACAGTGACTGCACTGACTGAACTATTTCAGAAGGTATTTTCAGACATTATTCTATATTCTGGGAATATAATTTGATGTTAAATAATTTTAAGTTAAGATAGGGAATGTTGATGGGATGAATATTATATCACTGTGCCATAGTTACCATAGCAAATCAGTATAGACTGGGAGACTCAAACAACAGAAACTTATTTTCTCACATTTCTGGAGACCAGATGAAAGTTTTGTCCAGTGTGGTTCCTTCTGAGATCTGTGCAATAAGGTGCTATTTCACACCTGTATCCTTTTTTCGTAGATAGATGTCTTATCCCTATGTCTTCTCATCATCTTCCCTCTGTGCACCTGTATTCAAATGTTCCCGTCTTAGAAGGACATAATGGATTAGGACCCATTCTAATGATCTTGTTTAACTTAATTATCTCTGTAAATATACTATTATCAAATGCAATTGCATTCTATTTTGCTGAAGGCTAAGACTTCAGCATATGAAATTTGACAGAATGGGTGTTGAGGGGAGGAAGAGAGAGACACAATTAAGTTCCTAAAAGATATAGAGCTCTTTTGAAAGAAAGGAGTCCTGGATAATTTTTAGTTATTGACCAGAGCAACTGAATGAGTGAAATTGCTGTTACTAAAAAGAATGATGATATTGACAGAATATGTTTGGTCAGAACATGAGGATTATAGGAGGAAAACCAGATTTCTGTTTTTCACAACTATCATGGAAGTCTCCATTAGATAGTTGGATACTTGAGTGTGATATTCAGAAACTACATTAGGGCTTGAGACACACACTACACATTTAAATATATCAGACATATAGAATGCATCAATACAATGATAATGTTCTAAGCTAAAGGATGAATAAGAGCAACTAAAATGTGAGTGGAGTTCTGAGGATGTTGCTGGCAAATGTCTTTTTGCCCCCATTCATTTACAAGTCAAATTCTCTGGGGAGAGAATAAGGGGTTAGTGCAAGAAAGAATTGGCATTTTCCAAGAAAATCTGAAAGAGAGTGTCTGACTGCCATTCCAAGAAGTCATCTCAGCAATCCTGGGCAAAGACAAATCTTACAGCAGGAAGCAACGGGGCATTTTGTATGCAGGATGGAGAAGGTTCCAGGGTCTACCTTCTTTAGTTTTCATCATCTGGTATGGGTTTTACTGGTGGTTCTAACTGGGTCAGTGATAAAGCTTGTTAGTCAACTGAAGAGGAAAATAAACTTCCTTTAATTGTTTCATAATTGGAAGCTTTTGACTTCCTTCAATGATTTTGTCAAAGGATTCTCAAAAATCTGATGATTACAGACGGTAAACGAAAAAAATAAATAAATATATTAACAAAGAGCAATCATTGGTTCAGAAAGAAAATCAGAAGTATATGATTCCCTGAGAGTCAAAAGAGAGGCGTGATGATGTTAATGGTGTCCAGAGCTGCAAAGAGAGAAAGATGGCAGCTGAAATTTACCATTATGTATGATAAGTTGAAAGTCTCTGGCGACCATGGAATAGTTCTATCAGAGGAGTTGTGATGAGTGCAGATGGTTGTAATGGATTGAGAACAGAATGAAAGATGTAAACAAGGAGACATTAAGAGCACATTTTGTGGGACTTCCTATAGAGATAAACTGATCAGTGAAGCTGCAGTAAGGCAAGGTGGGATCAAGAGAAAGTTGTGGTCTGTTTGTTTTGATTTTATTTCAAGTTGAAAATATTGCAAGATGTGCCTATGAACTAAAAGAAAATACTCTGAAAGAGTGTTAAAATATATGATACAGTTAAAAAAGAATAATTTCAGTAGCAAAATCTTTGCAAGGCCAATGAAACAGAACTCATTATGCGATCTATTATGACTGCCGGGAAGGAGGACTATCCCAGTGGGCTATGAAATTTTTGGTGAGCAGATGCAGTGATTCTAATGTGATGACTTCTGTTATTTCGATTGTTCCTCTCTAATTAAACTTCCAAGGCTTTTAATGATATTCTTCCTAAAATATTTACTTTAAAGTTTTATAATGTATAGTAAAAGCCATTATCATTGTACTTTTCATATTGTGCTTATCATGATACTATTGGGTTTTCTTCCTTGTTTTAAAACTTATGTGAATGCTTTCTACTGAGGATTATAAAGGCTGAATATTCCAATAAGAGGTTGGAAAATAAAAACTGAAGATAGTATAATAGATTTTTTAAATCCTGAAACATTGTTAAAAACTTTTCACTTTTTAAAGAAATTTCTTATGTGTTAAATGGAAAAAGAAATATTAATACATGTAAAAACTAAGGCCAAAGCTATTTCTCTTTAGTCTCCCTTCCTTTCCTTTTCTCTTCACATTTATCCATTCTTCTGTTTAGCTGCCTTTCTTTGTTATATCAATCTCCTTTGAATCTATGGATTGTTCATGTCGAGGCAATTTCAAAGGTAAATTACTAAGGATTTCTCATAATTGCTTAGTTTGATCTGCTGTCAGGTGCCCAGGTTTTTTTCATACCTTAAATCACTTTTGAAAGGTAAAAATCTGATTATCTATTCTGAATTGGAAAAATAGACAAGGTAGGAAACATTTCTCAGCTGCTTCTTTTAGACATTTGTTGTTTTTCCTAAGTCCTTCTAGATAGAGCATCATTAACCTAGAACAGTGTGTCATGTAGATAAACAGGCATAGGTTAGAAGTCAGAATAGTGGTCATCGTGCTGGGGTAGAGGTAGATTGACAGAATAGGACATGAGGAGATTCTGAGGTGCCTGTGTTCTAGTTCTTGTCCAGGTCACTCCACATTCATGCTTCAGTGTGTGTAGCAAAGCTCTCAAGAGCAAATCAACCTGCACGGTCTCCTCACAATGTGTGTCATTACATATATACACCCAAAGCAGTTCTTTTAAGTGCACATTACATTTTATTTTTGACTTGGTATTTATTGTACTTCCTTCTCAAAATTTAGAGATGATCTTGAAAGGAAGAGCCGAAAGGTTAAGACAGTTTTAAAAAGAGGTATTGATTGCTAAAATACTCCCTTCTGGTATTGATACATTAGCTGTAAAATAATGATAATTTTCCTTAGAATGAGATTTCATCTGAGCTCTTTCTATCAATCCTGCAGGCAAATAGCTCTTATGGGTCCCTGGGTAGAGGAAGAGTTGTGTCTTAGAAGTGATTCTCTTTAACCCTATAGCACTTTGTATCTGCTGTTTTATTATTTGATGCTATGTTGCATTATTTTCCCTTTAAGCCAGTATAATGCTTCGCAATGTCTTGTGACTTCCATTAAAGATTATCCAGATGGTGTCTGGGAAACACCATAAACATTAAGCATTTCTTATAATTATTGATTTCTATTATCTTTGTAGCAATTACAGAATGTTAAACTACAGAAATAAAGTTTATTAGATATGGCTTTAGCTAATGAACTATAAAGGTTAGAAATATAAAAGAGAATTCACTTCATGTACTGTGATATAAGGCATATAGAGTATAGAAGGCTTATCATCTACCTCTTATTTGAGGATAATAATATATTTTATCAATTAAATTAGTTTGAAAAATACTGTGTGCTTGAAATGAAGTGTGCTTATTATTTTCTAATATTTTTTAAAATTTGTGCTGTCTTTCTGAAACTGATGGTCACATTGCAAAGAGCACTTGACAAATTTCAAACCGAAAATGTTATAAAAAATTAGCTTCTGGGATAATGGTAAATTTTACCTGAGGGCTTATCTTCCATTGTGGTAATGGTGATGATATTTTACTATTTTTAATGCAACTATACTGAGATGATAAAACATGGCAAAATGTTGGTTCCACGGAAAATTGCAGTAATTGCTCTGACCCTAAAGGGTAAAACATTAGAACACCAGGAGAGTCACAGATTAGTGATAATGCCTCCAAGAAGCAGCTACCCTTTTCATTAAAACACTGTAATTTTCTCCTATGCCCTTTACTGTAACTATTTGATGGCAATGGTTTAATTTCACTTTTATAGTTATAAATAATGTAAATCACCACAAACCATATTTAACATGGAGAACGTGAAGTACAATTAGTCACTGATTTATTGCTTCAGTGAATGTGCAAGTAAGAGAATAACCTTGTGATATTTATAGTAGTTAGGAATAATATAGAGTTACTGAGGCTGGGGACTAAAAAGTAAAACAAAAGCCTGGTATCTACCTAGAGGTTTCTTATTTTATACCATGTGATCTAATTTTCCATGTTCTAGCTGCCTGAGAATTATCTAGAGAGACTAGATTTATATATACTTCTTGACAGGAAACTACCAAATGTTTCCAAATTTGGTACCCAAAGGGACACACACAATTAACAGATTGATTTTTCTATTTATTGGTGTACATTTTTCTCACAAGACTATTTTACCTACATAGCAGATGTGCTTCATGCTTTTAAATAATCCAATTTATCACTCTAATCTATCAGGTTATCATTTTTATATAATTTAGCTATCTCATATTATTTTAATGTAAAATATGGATTTAGAAATCTAAGGACATTTATTACCCTGATTTTCTTCAAATTCAGCTGGTTTTGATAGTCTGTACTCTTTCTCTCAGAGCTTAGAGTCATGTGTTTCTCTGTGCATAGTTGCATATATTTGCTTGCTCATCATCAATCCAAAACATAGAACACACTAATTTTAGGCAGAGGACAATTAAACTCCATCACCATGCCCTTGCTCCTTGTCTAACTCAGACCTGTTCATCTCAGTTCTAAAACTAAGCTTTGTTCTATAGTAACTAACATTTTGACTCATTAGTATCCAGGTTTATTATGGGATTTTATTTTTTATCTTTTCAGGCTTTCCCCTGGATAAACTCTTCACCAATTGTCCCTTTACTGACACATTCAAAGGACCATCACTTACAAAATATAATCTTGAGAGAATGAACTCAGGTTGATTCAGCATAAATATGGTCTATGATGAGATAACTTGGTAAATTCTATATACTGCATTATGGTTTTTCATGTACACAGAAAGGTGGAATTTTAAAGATTTGATTAAAACTATAGTACCATCTCCATCATATATAAAACAAGTCTGAAGTGCCACCTATCAACAAATTTAACTGGACTTTAACCACACAGGGACAGGATCTCTCTAAATGCCAAAAATCTTGTACAGACGTCAGGCAATACCTAGGCACTTTGCAATACCTCATTTCCGCCATGATTTTATGGCAAATGCTTAATATCACCTCCATAGTTATAATAAATATGTTATAAGGGCAAAATAACAGGGGGAACCCTAGGCATTTTAAGATACATGTTACTGGAAACAATTCATATCTATTTATCCTAAACAGCCTAGCCTGTGGTTATTTATTGATTCAAATAACAATTAAATATAATGATTTTATTTTCAATGGGTCAAAGATTTGGAGTCAGACAAGATTTTAATACCAGGTACAGGCTATAATTAACCTGTTTGGTTCATGATTCCCTTATTCATAAAATGAAAACTATTTCATATTATTGAGTTGCAGATCAACTTTCTGCTCTAGAACCTAACTTACCCCCACCTCTGATGACTTCCCTGAAGTGTTCCTAATCACTGGACTAATCTTCCAAATATAATTTCTTTTTGGATTGCATATTGCTTTTCTCTACTTGCTTATTAGAAAAATTCTGTGTGCCTGTTACTATCTAAGACCTAGCCCTTCCTTGTCATGTCTTACCTACACTTCTAGACTTCTTCTGACCCCTGCTACAGGTCTTTGTCCTGTTTGGGACCCACCCCTGACACCCCTGAGGACTCACCCCTGAGGGCCATAGTCTGGCCCTCCCAGTCTGCTCTGTTCTGTCATGGCTTTTCTTGCTCCAGAATGCATAGAAAATGTCTATACAACTTTTTATATCAGTATGAAAATGTGCTACATGATACATGGAGAACAAAGAAACAAGTACAAACCTGTTTCATAAATTCTCCAAATAATTTGCATATATAGAAAGCCTGATACTTTCCAGCCTGATGGGTTTTGAAAAACTTCTTAACATGTTTCTAACGGTAGAGATGGTTAAAACCATTTGTGAAAATATATTTTCCTAATAATGTAAGCCTTGTTCTCCAAGGGAATTTAATTAGTAGCTCGTGTTAGTCTAATTAAAAAGAAGCATATTTATACAAATAATAAATATTCCCATTTGAAAACAATTCCTACTCCAACTATTTGGGCTTCCTGGGGGAACAATGAAAACAATCAACAGAAAAATACAGATTAAAATAAAGATAAGAGTAGTTTGCCAAATATTAAAAATAACTGTGTACATTTGCTATTTTATTTAACTTTCGTAGTGATCCTTTTTCTGTCTTCTTTTCCTATGGTATTTTTGGCTGAAGCTCTTTGGTGCCTAGATTAAAATCTGCAGTACTCACATTTACTTGCATAAGAGAATAGAAATTTACTCTTCTGCAGAAGATATTGGTAAAATTTTAATGGTGTTAAAACTTTTTCCTGCCTGGCATTATAAAATATCTCTATGTCAATCATTCCTCTTTACCTGGGACTCCTTAAAGAAGTTTTTTGCATAGCTGGATGGTAATCAGAACATACTTTATGATGGTGAATCCACTTACATCAACAGCAATGCAGTGCTCATTGACATAAGCAAAGTGGATTGCATGGCTTTGACCTGAACTCTAGCGAGGCCTTGTATTTTCTCTTTAATTAGAAATCTTGGCACCAACAAGTCAAACCAGGCTGTGAGAAAAAGAGAATACATTACATTCTTCCATGAAGGAGCAGGACTTGGATTAACCTAGCTATGCATAAAAAAGAGGAAAAGATACCCTGCCCACTCTTGCCATACAAGAAGCAGTTTGGAGTCTAGTAGGAGAAGGGGAGAAGTAGAATTTTTGCCTTTAGGGTACAATGTATCTACTGGTAAAATGGGGCACTGGGAAGCAATTCTGCACTTAACCATTGAGATGAAAGGACAAGCAGAATCAATATGGGGAAGAGATCTGGACATGTTTGTTTTCTCCTAACACTTATGGTGCTAGAAAAGAGAAGGGACTTTAAGTTTATGTAGCCTTTATTCATGTATCCTTTTTCCCTCCAGAGAATACTGAAGAGAAGCTATCTGTTGGCTGCACAGACAATGTAAAAGGAAGCTTTACTATGAGCTTCACCTAACTGGATCTACCGAAGTATTCCTGTTGTTACCATGCTCTGGAGTGAAAATAACTATGCATTCAAGCTACACCTAATTATCAGCCACTTTAATTTTATTTGTATATTACAACCACTTGGACACTTTGCCAGCATAATGCTTTCTTCTAAAAATCATGTCTTTAAAATACTTCATATACTATTTGCTGTTACATTTATGTATGTGTGTGTTATGTGTGTTTCTCTGTACTAAGCAGAAACCTCATCCATCACCTTCCTAGTAGTGGGCTATTTAAGGAATCTAGTAATCAGTGTAGTCTTGAAATATTACAGACCCTTGATTAGAAAAGCTACTAGTTTTAAGTCATTATGTGCCTTATCTTTTAGTTCAATCACAATACAAATTTTTCTTGAATTGCAATTTTGCTCCCACCCAAAAGTTTTATTGTTTCGCTTTATTTAAATTATGAAGAATCTCATATATAGGAAAATGAACAGCAATAAAAATATATATGTACCTACCATCAAGATTAAATATTGACATATCTGATTCTAAAATTTAATTAAAAGAACTAAAATTAATGAAACTAACAAAAGCTCCATCACCATTTCTCTTGCTTTTTCCTTTCCCAGGTGTAAGGACTCCATAGTTGCCATGCTTCATTTTCATTGTATAACGGACTTATAATATATACCTACATGTATTTATGTATACATGTATTTTAAATTAATATTTTTTAAATATGCATTTGAAACATATAGTTTATTACTTTATTAGCTTTATAATTATAACCATCTTCAGAGTGATACATGTAGAACTCATTTTTCTGTTCTTCTTAGTCTTATATGCATAAGTAATTTTACTCATTTTTTTGTGCCAAGGATGGGTTATTTTCATGATTTTCTATTTAAAATGAGACTGCAATAATTAGGATCCTTTTTGTCTTTGTATTTGAAGAAATATATACAAACTTGATTTTCTGGGTCAAAGGATATGTGCATAATCAACTTTTCTTGGTATTGACAAATTAATTTCTAACTTGTAGCAATTTAACTCTTAGGAGCAAAGCTATAAAAGATCCCATTTCTTCATACTTTTTCCAGATAACATTATAGGTTGGCAGACATTAACTTTGGTCAACAGGAAGGAAATGAAATAACATGCAATTTTTCTAATTTCTGTTTCCTCCATTTTTCATAAATCTAAGCAATGTGTAATACACAGATCTTCATTATCTGTAATGTGTATTTTGAAGCTATATAATGTTGTACTGTTCCTTCAATAAAATTAATTTTGAAAGATATCTGTTCGTATCCTTTGTTACTTTTTTCCTGATGTTTCATTTTTCCTGTCTGATAGGTCTGTAGGAGAGCTTTCTCTAATTTCTTTGTTCTATTTGTGCTCTGATTAAGAAATGTGTCTATCCTGATGCAATGAAGCTACTTCCTTATGCTTTCTTCTGAAGCATTTCTGTTCTGAAATTTATATTTTTAATTCATCTGGAAATTATTTTGGCATATCAGATGACATAGGGATCTCAATTATTTTTCTTTTTGTGCCCATTTAGCTTAGGCAGTCTTTTCTCAGTGAATTGCACTGCCCTCAATATCACTTGCAGTGATACCAACTCTACATAGGTCTGTTTTTGACATATATTGTTCTTTGTACTATTTTTCCCATTCTAGGCTGATGCCACACTTTTCCAGTTATAGATTTTCATATGTTATACTATCTATTTCTGTCATCGAATGTAAGGAGTCTTGGTTTTATTTGATCTGAGTAAGAGTACCTTTTGTCAGTCTCCACTGTTGCAACTTTGATGTCAAAAATCTCAGTACAAGCAGTCTCCATCCAGCCATATTACCTCTACAGCAGGACAACAGGAGCCCCAGAAACCTTCCTATGGAAGGTAACCCACACTGTTCATACTTCTGTCATTTGATCAGCCTTAGGTCACTGTGAAGAGTTCCCTTATGCTTATTCTGACAATTTTTATATCATGAGCATACAAGCCCAGAGAATTTCAGGTCTTCTTTCTTCATCAAGTGACTTATCAGTCTGTCTCTCCTGAATACGTCTCCTCCCATTCCCAACTCCTAAACTATAAAGAGAAAATTAACAATGAATGTCATTCAAGAGTTCTGGAAAAAATCCAGCCAAAACTTTTTAAAAATTTTATCCCACTCCAGTTTTCAATAGCATCTCCTTCTGGAATTCTTATAAGCTCTCGTTTCTTAAGGTTTCGCTTTATTCGCCATCTTAATTTCTTAATTTCACCATCATAATTTTGATCTCTTTACATATGTGCATTTCAAGTAATTTCCTGTTTTATCTTTTAATTTATTTCTTTTGATAATTAACATAATTTGTGCGTATTTTATTTCACTCATTGTATTTTTGTTTCTAAGATTTTTTAGCAGTTTTTAAAATATATCTGAATTGTTTTTTTTCATATTTTCTTATGATGAAATCAATTCATTAGAATACTTCTTTTATATTCTTAATAGATTATTTCATTTTGTAAATTTGTTGGGATTACTAATTATGCTGACTCTCATGTGTTTTTTGTTTGTTTGTTTAAAGAAAAGGTGCAGGCAGGAATGAAATTAAGAGCAGAGGCAGGAAGAGTGATGAGGAAAAAACACTCTATTTAGTTATTCATCTTGGTTTTCACCCTTGCCCAGATTTTGAATCCACATCCCTGGGATATGAGACCGCTGTTTTTGGCTGACAGCAACTGACTAAACCACAACTCCATCAGGGTGTGCCTTCTGTGTGTATGTGTGGCAGTGGTATTTTTTTTTTCTTTCTTTTTTTTCCATTAACTTTTATTGTGAAGATCTTCTTAAGTGGGCTTTATAAATGGTTATTCTGAAATGTGAGCATTTTATGTTTAATTTGCCAAGCACTTCAGGACTATAAAGAATTTAGAACCAATTTGATGGTCATTCCTAGTTTGAAGGTTGGATCGCAAATGATCACTTGGAACATAAGTTTTATAAGATATAGAGTATATGAATTTTGACAGATATTTTTCCTTTTCACCTGCATCCTATGAGAGACAAGTTTTCTTTTTCACTTATTTGTATCATTGGACAGATTATCTTTTATCATGTTATACATTAAGTGTTTTCATAGCTTTTTAAATTTCTCTGCATCATGTTCGGGGTTGTCAGTTTCAACACCTCGATGTTTACAGGTTGTCTTTACCTCCTTACATTTCATGACAAAGCTAATGGGTTAATGTATTAATCAGCTTAACCCCTCCACTTATTCTCCCACTCATTGCTGTGATTTGTATAAGGAAATTTTCTCTTGTTCTTAATTCTTTTAGCATCTTCTACACTTAGTGATTTTTTTTTCTTTAATTGGATTCTCAGGTGTGAATGTTTTAATGTGTGATAAATTGTTTTCTTAAATTGTTTTAAAAGTCTGTAACTTACACAGTCAGCCACATAGTCAGAATATAAAGCCTTGTTACTTACTATCTTTATTGAATAATATTAGCATGTCAAGGGAAAATGTATTTTGATGAACATATAGAAGGTAAAAGCACTGTTATTTTGGCAATTTAAGCAATGCAACATACAGGCATATGTCATTCAAGAATTCTTGACATTTTTAGTAATATACTATGAGCTCCTTAAAATAAATGGAAGACAGGTAGATTTTATGTGTAAACCAAATGTCATTTGTAACATACAGTATTACAATTGATGTGCATGCAAAGAAAATTTTATCTAAGAATTCTCTAACCAACAGATTCAATATCATTTAAAATACAAGAATCATTAAGTTAGTATTGATTTGGAACAACAGAATGAGTAAGAAAAAGTTCAAAGTTTATTACCTTAGTAATCCTGGTAAAATCACTTTGTCTCCCTGTGCCTTAATATTGTCAAATTTAAATTTAGAATAATAATTGCATGTATTACATAGGTCTACTGTGATTATTAAACAATTTTAACCATCACATGTGGAATAATCTCCACATAGCAAGCACGTAGTAAGCACAAAAGTTTTGCTGGCTGTTGCTGTTATCTGGTTATATAGGGCTGCATAAGAAATACTCCTAAATTTACATCAAGATTAATTTCATATGTCAACTTCACTGGATCACAGGATGTCCAGATGTTTGACTAAACAATATTTCTGGGTGTTTCTGTGAGGGAATTTCCAGATAAAATGAGCATCTGAACAGGTGGATTTTTAAAACAATTTTCCTTCCCTGGAATGGTTGAGAACTATTTTCTGTGTTACAACCTAAACAGAACAAAATGTTAAAGGAAGATAAAATTTAAAATTCCATACTTCCTGCCTGATTATGTGAGCACTGATCTTTTCTTATTCTATTTGTACCTGGTTTTCAGGTTTTCAGATTAAACCAGAATCTACCTCATCATCTCCCCTGATTTTCAGACTTTTGGACTCTGAATTATATCACTGACTTTCCTAGGTCTCCAACTTGCAGTATTGATAGTTTTATGAGTCACTTCCTTATACTAATAACAAATATTTTCCTAGAATAATTAATATTCTGTTGCCTTTCTTTCTCTGAAGATCCTTAGCATTGTAAATACTGATCATTTATTATATTAAGGAATTTTCAAAATAAAGGGTTCTGTATAGATCACTGAATGTCCTATAGTTGCCTGTGCTCCTCTGCATCTGTGGTCTTACCTGGGAAAATCCAATATCTGGGATTGATTTGAAAGGTTAGCATCTAGAAATGCCCAAGGGTTTCATCTGCATCTGGGATGGATGACTCAAAGGTTGTCATGGCTCACAGCTTGGTAGCTGGGTTTTGTTAGAAATCATCCCCTACAGAGAGTTTCTGGAGAGAGAGAACTCCATATAGCAAAATGAAAGCAGCCTGACTTCCTGGGAACTTGTCTGGAAATTGCAAAGTTTTATTTTTGTTACATTCTATTTGTCAATATCCTTCAGATTTATGAAAAAGGACATGAATCTCACTTCTCAATGCATGTCCAGTGCAGTAACTTCTTGAAGAACAATTTACAAGATAAACCAAATAATTTGCAGACAATGCCCTTGTAAGCAAGGTATTTGAAATAAGAGGATATATTATATGATATTAATTTATCTTACCATAAATTTCTGTAAAGATAGCAGATGTATCTGGACTCCTTTTTTTTTTTTTAGATTCCAGAGAATCACTGTCATGAATAATCATGATATGATTGTTTGATCACTCCCAGCTCTCATGGCAAACTTACCTTCAATAGCTTATTGAAACCAGTTCAACTATGGTCAATCATTCCTTTTCCTTATGTAGACAAAAACCTTTTAACCTTTCCACTCTCAGTTATTATGTGTTTATTTAATATTTGATTCTTCAACTGATATAAAAGTTATAGAATATTAAGAAAGATCATCACATTATAAAAATTGTATGATAGAATTTGAAGTTTTCTCTCTTTTTATCATCAAAACTTTACCATGAAAATATTTAGCAACTTATATTCAAAAAAGTTCTCCTTTTTGGCTGTATTAAGAAAAAAACATCTTGAAAACATTTTTTCTGTTATTGTGCAAACTAACATTTTTACTTCTTTAAGAGTACATTTTTTAAAACTGCTTACTAAAATTGCTTTCTAAGCCCTATCAATGAATTTAAATTATGTTAGACAATGGGATAAAACTTTTTAATAAGAAGGAATTATTAGTGTTTGCAATCTACCTAAAATCTCTTGCTTATTAGGAACATCCCAGATGTTCATAAAATATATTCTAACGAAATATATTCTAACAAAAATTTTGTGATTAAAGCATAAATAATATATTTTAAAATAAGTATGCATAAAGCAATGCTGAGTACTCCATATTTGCTGTTCAATGGACTGTGTCATCAAACTTAGAAGAAACTATTCAGTCTATAGAAGTAGCATACATTTTTTCAGTTTAATTATAATACATTTTCTTTGCATTTTGATATGTAATTATTAATGACAGTTTGCATTTAATACTTTGTGTTCTTCTAATTAAAAGAAACATCTTGTAAATCAAATGAAGAAATAAAATACCACAAAAACGGCTTTATCAATTGAGAAAAGTAATGAGTCATAAAGAGCACAGAACTTTGTTATGTTTAGTATGTTTCCATGTCACCAGGGAAATCATGAAAAGTAATACTGTGAAAAATACAAAGGAAAATTTGCATGTATCCAGCTTCCTTGATTTAGTCTTCATAATGATTTTGGATTTACAAATATTTTAATTATAAAATTATAAACTGCACAGTCATACAATGAATACTATAATACATTTTATTTAAGATAATCTTAGCAAGCTCATTTTTTACAATTTGAATGAATATGGCTATTTTCTTTGAAAATGAGCAAAGTATTATTTTCAGAATATTTAATTTGAATCTAATAATTTAATGATCATATACTAAATTGACTAGAACATTATGTCATTTTATTCTCTGTCAAATACTTCCTCTCATCCAATGCAGACAGTTGCAAGATGCTCTTGAAGACTATAAGGATCAAGATCGACCATAAAAGAAGACAACTGGGAAAAAGAAAGTAGAAAAATGGACTATGACCCTCTTTGCCTCTAACAGAGCAACTCTGCTGCATGTTTAAACATATAAGATCTCCTGAAAATAGATATATAGAAAGACAGATCTCCAACACTGTCAGTAGAATTAGAGGGGATAGTTGCAACAGCAGAAGTAACAAATAATACAATAGACTGAAAAATGTTCATACCCTAAGACATCTCATCCCAATCCCTGGAACCTGTGAATGTTACCTAATTTGAAATGCAGTTCTTTGAACCATATGATTAAATTTAGTATATTGAGCTGGATAAGTTTACATTCCATCGGTCTGGTTTAACAGAGATTCTTTCCATTAAGGAATGCTGTCCCTGGATTTCTGTCAGTTTGAAATTCTCTCCTGGTTTCAATTTAGGATCACTATACATCCCAGTTTGACAGGAATTGTCCAGGTTTAGCAACGTAAATCCCTTTCCCTATCCCATACCTGAATACTCCTTTACCCCCTCCTCCCTTGCTGGCCTATGACACTACCACACCTTCCTCCACTGGGCCTGGTGATACTCTAATAAGTCCAGCTCTCAATTCTAAAAGCTATGGTAAGTTTAGAGATGGGGAGAAACCCTACTTCTTAAAGTAAACAGGTGGACGCTCAGTGTAGCACCTGTATTCTTATAAAAGACAGCCAGAAAAAGTTTTAACTCATAGAAGAGAGAGAAGATGAATAAAGATGGGGCAGAGAGAAATTTGAAGATGATGGTCTGAACATAGGACTAGCCATGAGTCAATGAGTGGGAATACCCATCAGAATATAAAAGGGCAATGAAGTGAATTTCTTCTAGAGACTCCAAAGTCAGTATGGTCATGTTGGAACCTTGATTTTGAGCCAGTAAAACTTAGAAATGCTGAACACCAGAACTGTAGAGCATGCATTTTATTCTTTTAAACTACCAAATCTTTGGCAACTTCTTAACTCATCCTCAGGTAACTAATATAATAAGAGTAATAGTCACTAGCCCAATCTTATTCAATCTTGAGTTGGAAAAAACTGAAGTCCAGAAAAATTAAGAGAATTACTCAGTATCACACAGTCAACTAGTTAGTATTGAATTTACAGGTTAATACAGGTTTGGACCTTTAGAATTTTAATCTAATCTTTACATTATGCTCACTTCACTCTACTAATGATAATATTAATGTGAGTAAAACTATGCTGAAAGATTAAAATATTATTTTCACCAAACAATTAACTTTTTGACTATTTCTGTTTGACAAAAAAAAGTTATTTACCCTACCATTTTTTTGAAGTTTAATTTTTTCTACTGCATTTCAAATATGTACTTAGAGATTGTGCAGGCATAGGTGATTCAAATGTCGGAAAGTTAGCATCATTTCGAGTTCATAGAACTTTCAGTTAAGTGGTGTGATGGACAATTAAGACTTAACTAACTACCGGTCTGTCTGAAATTTGGTCTTAACTTGCACTCTCCTCTGAGTCCGTCATTACAGTAAATCTTCTGCCTATCAAGTTAACACATTTTATTTTCCTGAGCCAAAGTATATTCGTCAATATCTGTCACTTTTATTTGTATTCTTAGTGATTCTTTTTTGTATATTCAGTGAAAGTAAAAATGAAAGACTGGTAACTTGTTAAGAAGTTAAGCATACACTATTGTTTTAGAATGCAATAAATTAGCATTCAGTTTTACAGTCTTTGATTTTTACTTTTTTGGAACAGATATTTTTCCTTGAGTCTACAGCTTTTTATGTTCATTTTCAGACAGATGTACTTCTTATCCATTGCATGTTCAATGGATTATTTTGGAGTTGTCCATAAATTGCTTATGGGAAAAATGTTGTAAATAAAAACTAAAGTATACAATAATCTTCATGGATTCCTAAAATGAACAGCCCAAACAGAAGAAAAACATAAAGGTGTATGAAAAAGACTGGTTATAGGAATTGAAGGAAACTAGGGAATCTCAAAAAGAAAAGAGTATTCAACTGTGTGCACTGCTGTTGGAAGAACCAGTGAGTATGGTCAAAAAAATGTTTCCAGTTTCCTACATAGCTATAAAGGGACAAGAACAAGAAAAGATCAAAGAAAAGAGTCCAATATTTTTGAATATCGTTAAGTAAGAAATATATGATTAATATTGTCAAAGAATGTATATAGATAATATAGTAAAGGGTGTACAAAAGCTCTAATGAAGAGTTAACTTTTTCAAATAGTTTGCATAAGAAAGGAAAAAGTACTGCAACTCAAGGAGATAGTGGAATCTCTCTTAAACTAAGAGACAAACTAGATATGTTTAAAGACTGATCAAGATTTTCTAGGGATAGGAAGTGTTTGTAAAACAAGAGTAAAGGAATACTGGGTGGTAGAAGGGCCGGAGAAGAAATGAGCAGGGTTTCTGCAGAACCCACAGGCACTGACTTGAAGCATCATTAGTTCTTACAGCAGAAGGAAAAGAGAAAAGAATGCTGGTCATTTTTATAGTTTTGAAGGGAGTCATTGTGAAAAGAATTTTTATTTTTTGATAAGCTGAAAATAATTTGAAGAGCTTAATCACAGTTGTTCACTATTATTTAACAGCTGAACCTATCTGCTTGCTTTGTAACTGTATTCAACTAACCATAGCTAGTTGGGAGCAGGCTTGATTAGACTGGGTATTTGGTTCCATTCAGTGCTGTGTTTGATTCCCAGGCAAGTATTTTGAAAAAGATGGAGCATTAGGGTAACTTGAGACAATAGCAAGAGTGTTTTTGAAATAATGCTCCTACATGTCTAATACAAATGTAGTTAGAATTTAAGAAAAGGACAATATCCTGAGATTTTAGCTGAATTGATAAGATCAATGACTCAGTCTCCACAGAAGTCAATAAAGTCAGCGGGGAAGATCTGCGTAAGTACATCATAAGAAAGGAGGTATAATAAGAGACTGATTCATGATTTGGTGGTATTTATAGATTCTCTGTTTTCAGTGATGACATTTGGATATTTGAATGTTTGTTGATGTCAAGATATTAATGATAGTGAATGATAAGTTCATTTTTATTGAGGATTTGTTATGATATAGGTAGCATTTTACCTACTTTTTTCCCTCTCAAAATAATGTTAAATTCAATTGTCTCCATAAATTTAGGTGAAGTATATTAAAAGAAAGTACTATTGCTAAGAATGTTAAGAGGTTTAAAGGAATCACCCAGAGACATTACAAGACTCATAGACTTTTAACACAAAATGTATTAATTCTTCTAGACTTACAAGGTCAATGCAAAGGATAAGTGTTGTCGCAACCTAGAGAACAAGATTGCATGTATCTGTGGTGTTAGAAAGAACAGCACAGTGGCTGATAAAACTGGGACCCAACAGAAGAAAGCTGGAAAAATAAGCACTTTGAAACTTCTCTACCATAACCCCTCCAACTTCCTGTTAATATTCTTCAGAAGTTAGAAAATGTGAAATTCTGGAAGTGATATTTTTTAATGTCAGCCTTCTAGAGGAAAATCATGAGGAACAGAATGAAGTAGAAGGGCTACTGTAAAATTATCTCCAAGAAGGATAGAATCATTATGTCAGGGCTGCCATTTATGGTGGCACCTGTTGTGCATGGCACAACATTGTTAGGCACCATTCCTTGACTAAAGTATTGAATGTAATTTGTATAGCCACTTTTGCAGCTGTGGCTGGGCTTTATCTATCTCTGAATGCATACTCAGATTATGGTTTGCCTTTTTCTTGTAATAGTTACCCTGAAATTGAAGGAGTCATAGAGAAGGAGCCTCTAAACTTTGGACTTCTGAGCTGAAGTACTCTCTAAGATTAGACCTATTAACATGTGAAAAACAAACAGAAGTTTATGGACATGCGTATTACATATACACTTGGCAGATACCCAGGGAAAATTTAGTAACTCCCTAAGGTCAACTAGAATTTAGACACTATCTTAATAGGTAAAGGGGAATGGTAATAAAGACTTCTTAGTGGAGAGTAATTTTTAGAAAAGATGGGAGGTAAGACAATTTGTGACAATTCTATGGGTGTGGTGAAGTCGTTAGTCTCCTCTCCTATGATGAGGGTAAATTTTCCCTGGATGAAGAACTCTTAGGAAGGAGATTTTTGACAACTGGATTCCTTTTGGAGAAACTTTTTTAGACAGATAAGAGGAGTTCAGAGAAAAATCTTTCATAGCATCATTGAATTTCAAGTGTCTATTTCTTAAAATAATCAAAATACCAAAGCAGCATGTTTTAAAGTGGCGTGTCCTGAACTCCTAATCTCATTTTTTGGGTGGCATATTTCTACAACACTTGCAAGCATTCTAGACCATCATAAAATTCTGTGTTAATATTTCACAGACTTAACTTTAATGTGCATTTGGTATCCATTAATTGTATGCAGCTGCTTGCAAAGATCAATGTTTTTGCTGTTTGTTCATATATTAGAAACATATGAATTCATATAACATTTACCTGTGAATTCTTATCACAGAAATAAATATTTTATTTTCTAAGGATGATATGTGAAACAAACCCCAAAATTCTCCATGCATTTCTAGCTTTGAGAAATCTAATTAAAGAAAATCTTCAGTGAATATTGAAAATATAGATGATGTTTTTCACATAGGTATCTTCGTCACTGTTTTTATACTAGTCTCTTCCAAAGGAATTTCAAGTATTTCTAATAAAATCATGCTTATAAATAATATTATACACTTTTTCTTCTTTAGTAGCTCAGATGAATTTGGGGAAAATAAACTTATAAAGAAACTGATGTCTTTGGATACTGATTTAAATGTGGGGATAAACAGAATTTGAATGCATATACATTGAAAAAGCTTAAAATAATTTTAATGTTCATAAGCATTCATAGCACTCAATTTTTATGGATAACCAGATTCTGTTTGCTTATTTAAATTCTAGTATATAAGCCTGATATTTGCAAAATAAAGTAGCAGCTGAGTAAGAAGAAATCAGAAATACTGTAAAATTGACTAAAGATATATTTATCTAGTCCCAGTAACTTGCATATCATCTTTCTTCAATCGTTCAGTCAGGACTGCTAAGAGTAAATTACATTTTATCAAATATTCACATTTATGTCCATAAGAAAAATCCTTTTTAGAGGATGTAGCAAGTTTCATTATCAAAATTAGAACAAAAAACAAAACAAAAAACCACTAACTGCATCTACAGAGAAACATTAGGATCAAAAAAAGAAAAGCAAATTTGCACAGCAGGGGGCATTTAAACTAAAGCTGTTCACTCAACTATATGACTATATTGCACATTATGTAAATATGTTCTATGGCACTTAACTACTGTTTGAACTACATCATGCGTTAGTTTAAAACATCTAATAAGAAAATTTTAACCTATGATTTTTATCAATTTTCATAGTATAGGATATAATTTGACATAATGTCTTCAAATAAAGAATCTGTGATATGAATGCATAGAAGCAATAAAAACTGAGAAGTGACAGAAAAATTTAATGTATTCAGATTTTCTATTTCCTTAGCAAGAATTCAGTTCTAGCATTTATATTTTTTGCTTGAACTTCTGAAATAATGCGTTTGTGTTAAACTGTCATTCCAAATTCCACCACATGTCAGTTATGCTTCAAAGTTCAATGAAAAAGTGATAAGGATGACACACATCAATAGTTTTGGAGTAAAAATGAAAAGTGAGAGAACTTATACATGACAATTGTGATTTTATGATAGAAATTGTTCTAGAAAGGAGGAAAATGCAATATAAAAGTAAGATTTCATATCTTGGAATTTTTCATCCCTAGAGAAAGTTAATCAGCAAAACCTTAACAGGGTTTGATTAAGTCTGCATGTTGTTCTTGACCTCGTTAATGAAGTCAAGTGATGTATTTCCAGATCAATTTGTATGCAAATGCAGCAGACATAGAAATGCAGTTTCACAACTAATCTTCCCGCTTTCACTACCTTTTTTTCTTTGTTTATGCACCAGATGAATATGCATTGGTACCTTCATGAAGGTATTTTGATTTTATATATATTGAATGAGAGGAGGATGTAATTCTAGAAGTTTCTTATGAGTGTGCTATATTTAAATGCAATCTAACATTTTCTGAAGACTCTTAACAGTTGTAACGGTCTTTACTCCTAAATTATTCTAATGCTTTCTAACGTACTAGAAACGTAGTTGGAAATGATAGAACACAACACAATGAAAGACTCCACTTCCAAAGATGAAGGGGATATTTCATCACAACAAAGAGAGTGGACCCAGTAGAAACACTTACTGCTGATTTTAAAAAGTTTAGGATCTTGGTTGCAGAATCAATGATTTCTCAATAAACATTATTTATATTGTTCATATTTATTCGATTTTAGATGAGTAATTCAAGTAAAGTCAGTCAATGAATAATACCAAGTGAAGTATCTACTTACAATATATTTTAACAAATCATACTTTGAAAATTCGGAGAAAGTTTCCATTTTTATCATTGAAATTAATGAAAATTGAACTGATAGATAAGATGAATAAACCTAAAATGAAGATACTTATAAGCTTAAAAGAGTAAAAAACATAAAGATCAATGATTGGGTATGTGGAAACAGGTGAAAAGGAAAGTCTGAAATCAAAACTAACGGAAAAGCTACTCTAAGACACTGAAAGTGATGAAACACTGATGGGGGTAGGAAAATTAAACAGATGGCTTAATGACATGAACAACCTTTACAAAAAAAAAGAAAAGAAAAAGAAACCACACTTGTCATTGAAGTTCCACAGTCAACTGACCTGAAAAGATGTGATTTTTTTTTTCCTCTTTATTCCAAGCCTATTAAAACTGATTGTCTATGACAATGAAAGCAAGAAAGGTGGATATGAACATTGATAATATAACTACAGTCTTGAAATGCTAAGTCTTCACTTAGCTTGGCAAAAGTCAGTAGATAATATCCACAGTTAATGAATTAAAATCTGTTATCATGAGCATATAAACTAGAGTATAAAAGGCAGGCAACTGTATAACAGGTACAGATAACTTCAAAAAAATATGGGAAGTTTAATGAGTAGTAAACTGATAGGACTGTTAATTTCCTTTGTAAATGAGTAATACAATGTATTTATAATATAACATATAATACGTGTGATTTGTCTGTTACTTTGATAAAACATAATATTACAAAGATGAAAATCACATTTTCACTACGCACTGAAAATTCCTTACATTTCTATTTATTCTAAACTGAGGATTATTAATCATTTACAGTGTATTCTGGTTGTTTGTAATTAGTACAAACTCTATTGCAGGTATCAGCTGTTTAAAGATTACAAGACTTTTGAAAGTTAAATCTTGACAGTGGTATTTTTACTTATATTGCATTTTAAAGGTTGATCTATAATGTTAAACCCTGTGGCGCCAATGTGTTTTCAAATTGTTTTCAAAAGTGGTGTACTTTTATATCACAGAATACAATGTACTTTTATGTACCACAGACTATGGTGCATAGTATATTTTTATATGTGCATTTAATATGCAGATTTTGTACTATTTCATGCTGTCTGTATTTTAAATTATCATGAAGATTTATAACCCTCCCTGGTAGGCATCATTATTCAATATCAGATGATCAAAATATGTTCTTACCTTTTAAAAATGACAGAACGCATTGCCCACTGATATTCAAGTGTACTGAAGAATATAAGTTGTAATTTAAATCCACTTTATATAAACCTGTCGATTTCTGTAGATTTATAGAAAATTTCCATCAAGTCTGAGATTGAATAAATAAGACCTATAGTAAAAGAATGCAATCGTGTATCCTGGAAAATACTGGTTCCTTTTCAGATTTTTTCTCACCTCAAAAACTTAGATTTAGAATTAGATCTTTAACTGTTTACCACTGTTTAAAAATTGGTTTATTCTGTATACAAACCCACTGAATTGCATATTGAACTAGAGGTCTATTGATATTATCCCTGAACTGAAGAATTAGATTTATTTTAAGCAAACTTTTATAAACAATGATGTAAATTTTCAGTATACTATGAACATTTTCTGAAAATTATTAGTTAATGTCCTTGTTTATGATTTATTCAAATCCCATGAGAATAGCTTGAATTCAGACCAAAGCACTATCACTTTACAGATGAATATAAAATAGAATTATTTCTTTCGAAAAGTATGTATTAGTTAGATGATGACTTTGACAAAATGAGTCCATTAGCCTAGTATCTTTCACCACACAGTGGGAATAAAAGGAAAGGTCTGTCATTTTCAAAGCAGAAATCTTGTCAGCATCACTGCAGATTTATGAGGCAGTGTTCTAATCCCTCATGATTATCTGTCCTGTTGCTCTCCATTACTGCTTCCTCAAGGAGGTTTTATTTTTGTGTACTCCTGTGTCATGCTCAGCTGAAGTATAACTGACTGGAAGACCACCTACACTTATGATACATTCACACACAAATGAATGGATGCCAGAAAGTTGTACATCCATTAAGCAAAGCATTAGTTTTGATGTTATTCATTTATCTATAAAATGCACTTACATATATTAGTTCTCTGAAGGTATGTTTACTGAGAAATGGTTCTTTGCTCTTAGATAAAGGAAATGAAAGATATCACTACAGTCAATGGTTTTAGTCTTTTATGTAAAAATCTGAAAAATGGGAACTCCTGTCAATCTTCTATTTTCTACTTTGTGGTTATTAAAAGTGAAGTATTCCAGCAGACTATTTTCATGTTATGACCAAAAAGAAAACACACACATCATACAAATACAAAGGAGCACATACACGCATACACACACATACACACACAGTATTTATTTTTTCTCTAAGGACACATGGTTGCATGTAATTCTTTAAAAATAATAAAACATAATAAGCAAATGACAAAATGCCAGCTTTCATTTGTTAGCAAAAATGTATTACATTTGATAGTTTGTGTCATAAAAGGAAGCTAGAAAGGGCAAGTCAATTCAAACAATAGTCAGGAATATGATCAATTTTGGGAAGTAGATGTATAGTATATTATATAAAATATAGTGGTCACATTAATACTTATCATAGGAGTCTTGGAAATTATTTGAGAAAGCAGCAGTCAAATTCAATTCTTAGAACAGAAGTTAGAAACAAAAGAGAAATGTTCAGACATTAAATAGATGTCTACTTTGAGATAGAAAAGAGAGACTCCAAGATCACTAGAGCATAAAGAAGAAAATGTGGGCTAAACTAGACCTTGCAGGACCTCGCAGCCTTTGTTAACAACTTTGAGATTTATTCTAAGAGTTAGCTACTAAAGGAATTTAAGTAAAATTATGATAATATTGGATATGCATTCACCATTCAGTTACCATTTGAAGAAGAAATTGGAATAAGGATAATGAACTCATGGCTACTTTAAACTGCAAATATCCAGACTAAAGGGGCTGGTTGGCTGTGGTGGGTTGAAAGGTTAAGCAAGATATATAGGGAAATAAACAAATGTGAGAGATATTCAGAGGAGTATATATAATGCAGGCATTTTGTTAAAATGTTTTAATATGCATGATCTCATTAAAATCTCAAAGTATTGTAAGATAATTATCATCATTTTTAGATCTGCAAAAATTGAAACAGCGAAAAGTGAAATGGAAAGTATCAAAGATGGTAATCCTTGGACTAAATCTCACATGAATAAATTAAAAATCCATCCTCTATCAAATATTAGTCAACATTTTTATTCAACCTCATGATATTTTAATAAATCACCTCTTCACATTGTTATAATCAGAGACTTGATAATTCTAATAGTGACATTTTTGAAATCCTGTTTCCTAATTTCATTTCAAAACTTTAGTGACATTTTCAATTATTACAATTACCTTAGCTCATCTATATCTAATTTATGATCATACTTTGTTTGTAATATTTGTACTTTAAAAGTTTTCAACATTCCAATCTAGATTATAATGTGTAAATCAGAAATCTTCCTATATTTTGATGTACATTATTTTAACAAGTTCCCAATCTTCTCACATAGATGGAACTGTATTTTTTATCTCAGATTAGTCTATCTCTGTCTTACTGAAAAGAATTTGAATTAATTTTAAAACTAAAAGCATGACATACCTAGTGGAGCAGTGGTTATGTCAATTGCCTGCGAAGGAGAAAGCCACATAACCCTGGGTTCAAGTTCCAAGTTCAGGGGGAAGAAACCCATATGAACAACTTAATAAAAATAAAATAAATGTGCTTCTTTCTCCTCTCTTGCCTTTCTACTCACCTTCATTTCTGCCTGTATCTTTCCTTTAAAAAAAAAGAAAATAACTAAAAATATATGCTTATTAAATATATTTTCTGAATTTAAGAATTAAAAATGAACAGGCAAATTATATTCTTATAGATAACCATCAATGTATTAATAATCACCCCCTTTTTATTCTGTCTTCTGTTATTCAAGCAGAGGCAGTTATTGAATTGAATTGCTATACAGTGATTTCTTAATTAACTAACCATCTGGTAACAAAACTTTAAGAAAATCATTCTGGATTTCCAAGCAGTTATACAAAAGTGAAAAGTCTTTAGTGTGAGAGACTGAATGAAAAACACACTATGAACAAAGACCATCTGTGACAGTGGAACTCTGACCCACAGACCTCAGAGAAGTTGGTCCAGGTCTTGATCAATAAACACCAACAAAGTGTGTTTCTCAAACCAGTTACATAAGATGCTCAGATTAGGTAGTTGATCTCACTCGCCTATGCCATCAAAATGCAACCTGAGCATATCTGAAGGTTACCTTTTTTAACTATGTCTTTCCTACTTTTCTACCTGCTTTTAAGTTTCTATGAAACGAAAGTGATGGTGGCTAACTCCCTTTACATAAAAAATTCTAAACACATAACCTCTGTTTGTTCTCATTTGATTTTTCTTCATTTTTTTTCACAAAATTTAGTCTGTGAGCTGTAAGGAATAAAGAAGAAAGGGGCATGATTGTTACCAGGACTGTTACCAGGGTGATTATAGCCAATCACATGGAGAGGAGACAGTCATCTGGACAGTGGTATTTTGCAGCATTAAGCAGTCTTAGTCTACAGAGTTTGAAGCTAGTTTTGTTAAGAACAAGGGCATCTTTCCAAGAGAGCATGGAGAGAAAGAAAGTCTTCTTAAGGTGTGGAGGAGGAATTATCATTCAAGTATAATGCTCTGTCAAAAATTACCATAACTACTACCTTAGAACAATAGGCAGTCCCATTGCCTAATTTTCTCCCTGTGCTTTTTAACCATTATAACTCCTACTTAAAGTTCCATCCATTTATATAGCTTGACTATGTGTTCTTTATATTCATAAGAGTATGTTTCATTGAGAAAATTTGAAAAATCGATAAAGCCTAATTTAACACTTTCAGAAGTTTTTTCATCTATTAAGAACTTACTCTGTCTGATGTACATGTTAACTTGTTTTTAAATATTTCTGCCTCAGGACAATAAGGAAGATTTCTTTAAAGGAAAGATTCTACAGGAGTGAAGCTGAGTAAGCAGGCAGGCAAGATGAGAGAGAAGGAAGAACTTATTTAATTTTTATTTAGTTGTTTGAACTGGTTGTTTACCCCTGGATTCCCAGGACTCAAACCCAGAGGTCTGTGATCTGCGTTCCTTTGGAGGCAATTGATGTAACTGTTATTCCACCAGGGCATGTCAAGGTAGAATTTATTTTATCAAGATTTCTTTGGATCCTATGCTCGAGAAGAAACTTTTTTAAGGAAATTAAATAATATCGTTAACAAAACTATGTTCTTAAGACCGTAAATTAAAATATCCTGCACTGTATGTATGAATTTATTCAATTAGCCAATATTTACTATAGACCCACTGTTACCAGATGCTGCAAGAGCTGCAAATAGAATAGTAAGCAGAAGAGAAGACATTATCTTTTCTTATGAAGTCTAACTTCTAGTTTTAGAGTTGGTCATTAAACAACATAAGTAATACAAAATTTTAGAATATAATTTTATTTTCAACTTTCAATGTAAGAGACTTTATGTCTGCTTATTATAAATATAAAATTAGACAGATATGCTTGTTGTCCAAATAGAGTGGAGATTCTTTATATTCCTAGTAGATAATTCCTTACATTGTTTCTAGAAAATTTGGCATGAGCATTCAGTTAACCCAGATAATGCTTTTGGGTTGTAAATTTATTTCTTTGCTTATTGCATTGGGCTAAGTATAATGCAATTTTAATGAATTCTCACAAAAAATTGAGGATGTTCTTCATCTACTTATTTACCAAAATAGAATATACTATACTATCATATTGAAATAGGTTGTTTATAATTGAATTCTAACCATTTTCCAGGATATAGGTCTTATCCTGCAGTTATTCTATCCTGTGATAGAAATTGATAGGAATCTATTATGAATTTCAAATTAATTTTTCCTATTCTTGATAGTTCTATTTATGCTTTCATTTTTCAGTTAAATTCTTACTTTTACATTCTATCTATACTTACTACAATCTAAGAAGTACACTCTGATCTTATGTAGTTTTCAAAGCAAAAAGAAGTATGCATGTAGTTATGCTGTTGAATTCTGTATTATTTTGTTTTACTTGTGGTGGCATTTATTAACTACAAGCTCTTCTATATACCTGCTCAGTCTTTAAGAACAACAAAGAAAATAATCACAAAAATAGTCAAATGTGTGAATAATGTATTCACTTTCAATGTCTAACAAATTCCTTACAACTTTTTGCCTTAAATCATTTTATAATTCTTAGCACAAAATTGCCCTCTATAAATGTTGGAAAATATAGGTCTTAGATTTCTGAGGACAATTTTGATTTTCAAAATGTGTCTTATTTTCAGAAACAATCATCAGCCTCTTCTGTACTGGAATCTAGTTTGGAAAATAAGATTTCCATTTCTATTTCATGAGATTGGTAATATACATCACATTTAATGAGATGTATAGTCTCAGCATGACACGTAACTATCATCACATGTAAATTAGATCAGAGAAACAATAAAATGTTCTTAATAGTTTAAACGTATTTGTTGGTTAGTGCTTTCTGAACTCCCACAATGTAGAAACTGAACATTTAAGAAAATGTATCTCTAACATCACACCTCTCCAAATGAAACATGGTTCTGACATAGATAGTATATATCAATTATTTATTCTGTGTATTATGTCTAAATAGCACAAATAAGTATCAACAATTATAGCAAATGGAAAGACTAAATTAAGTTGCTTTTAATTATGTCATTATTTGTAATTTGCCAGCTTGTATGCAAATATTAATGAATACATCTAGTATCATAGAAAAACAAGTACATATGAGTTCAAAAATTTAAGTGGTGCACCTTAATAGGATATTGGTTTGGTCAGCTGATTTTAGCCATTGCCATCCACAGGCATCCCAAGGACCCAAACTCATGTCCCAGGCCAAGGAGAACCAACCAAGATTCATAATTAAATGAAAGTTAAGTGCTTCTTCCTCCTCTCTTTTCCTTCCTGCCTCTGCTCACCTTCATTCCTGCTATACCTTTCCAAAAACAAACAAAAAATCACAGACTATATTATCTAATACATTTGCTGTTTTGAATTTATGATAAAGTGACATAAGAACTCAAAATTGCATACTTTTATTATATTCAGTCATTATGATATTTTGTCTTAGTGTGTCAACTTAGGCTTAGGTTACAGTACAAATTATCTAAACAAACACTAATCTAGGTGATGATGTGAAACACACTTATTTTATAGATGTGATTAACATTGACAATCAGTGACTAAGTAAATGAAATTTACCCTCAGTAATGTGGTTGAACCTCATTAAATTACATAAATGCAAAAACTAAAATTTTCTAAGAGAATAAGAAATTCTGACTCAAGGCTGTTGAAGACATTGCATCAATTCTTGACTGAATTTCCAACTTGCAGGTCTACCTATAGTCTTTGGATTTAAGTCCCTACAATCTGAAGAGATGATTCTCTAAAATAAATCCCACTCTCTTTACATCTCCCTCCCCATCTCTCTCCATCCCCCTCTCTGTACACCTCTCACTCTTTTCCTATATTTCTCATCTCTTGTTCCATCTCCTTGCTCTTCTTTCTGCTCCTCTCTATTCCGTTCTTTTTCTATGCCTTCTCCTTTCCATTTCTCTGCAGAACCCTAACTAGTACATTGACTTATAATAATTGTAAAAAATAACGAGTGGAGGAAAATTATCAATTGACAAAAAGTCTAACATCATTTTCAGATTTCTATAACAAATTAAATAGATTTGAAAATAAAATAGCTTCACAATAGATTTATGAAGCCACTAAAAAATTCACACAAAAAAATTCATATTTTCAAAATTAAGGATTTTTAATTAATGCAGCATATAAGACGAAGACATTTAATATTATCATTAAAAGAAAATGTAGTTTACTTATGGCATCCTAATTCAGACTTAATGTAGAAGAGAGAACAACATTTCAGATTAACAAATGGTAAGGTTTATGTGACCTGACTTACCACACTAGGAAATGTCTTAATATTAATGAAAGTTAGGGCCTTGAGAAAAATGTTCAACTTTTGGCACCATCCTCAATTTGTAACTATCAGAGAAGACTTTAAAAAATGGTGACCCCAGATGAAAACGAAAAGAGTAAAGATCAATGGTTGATAAACTCAAAAGTCTGAAGCCTACAGGTCTATCAGCAGCAGTTGCTTCTGCCTGTCTAGGCGCCAGGACCTATGCTTCTCTTGCTTGGCCAATGAGAAAACCAGACCTATACTCATGAGGTGCCTTCGACTCCTTACAAGTTCTTACTTTTTCTGGAGGACTCAGAGGTAGCTATTTTGCTTTTAGGATCCTGGGGACAAAGTTACTCAACATTAAAGTTACGAAATCGGTGGAAAGATGGTAATACTTGCAAGACAAAAATATGAGGCAACTCTCCTTGTACCACAGAAACTTACATATACACAGGTACCCACAATCGCCATGCTACGCAAGCTTTCTTTTCATATATATACATATATACTTCCAGGAAGAGTAGCTGGATATTAACTTTTACCTTAAAGAGAGTGAGTTATTTAGAAGATTTTTTTTAAAACAAAAGAGAAAGAATTTTTTTAAAATGAGTAGTTAACATCTATTCTTAATTACAATCTACAACGGAGTTCATGAGAAAGATGAGTACTGCTTAGAAAGCAAAGTTTTGTTTGATTTTTATGTCTGAAAGCTAGTACATTAAATTTGACTTCATTAAAATGTTTGTAGTGAAATTATTCCCTAGACTATGATTAAACAAAATATTACCAGATGTTAATACACCTGAGGTCCAGCATGGTTTGGTTCTCGGACACTGCAGGGAGGTATCAGGAGTCAATGACTTCCAGGTCCTTGAAACCTGAAGCCTAGAGTATGTTGGTTCTTGGCTAAACTGTGGTGGGTAAAGAGTTTAGGTACATGAAGCTGGACAGGCACTTGTTCTGAACCATTGCAGGGTAAAACCGGTGTTCAACTGTTCACAGGATATAGAGGATTATCTTTGCTCTTCTACTACATTTTATTAATCCATGAGCACAGACCTGAAAATCAGAAACGACCAGTGCATGGTTATGACCATTCTAATTCGTGACAGATTAATAATATATGGATATATTTCAGAAAATACATCAAAATTATGGGTCATAATTTAAAATATAAGTGATTTCTGATATCTGCTTTATTGTCATGATTCAAATCATTCATATTGTAAATATTTATAATTAGATTGTAATCCAGCACTGGCTGATCATCTGAACCTTTTTGTAATATTATCGGTAACCAAAAATAATATTATTACAAAGATTTATAATAAGCAATGTGAAGCTAGGAATATCAACTCCAAAACTGTTAAAAGTCAGCATTCAGTATTGCCATATAAAAATTTTGTAGCAAGTATATCTTCCATTTTGATTGCTCATTTCCTCACAACACACAGATATTTATTTTTCTTACTTTTTATCTCATAGTCTCATCTAGGACCGATATTGTATAAGCAGCATTTATGATTAGAAACTACACTCTTTGTTCATTTCTCCCATTCATTTTTCAATAGACAAATCCTATTTTCCTATGTTCTATCACTTTATAATTTCTTCTTTCCCATCCGTCACACAGGAGTCCTAATAACTCTTTATATATTTGATGACAGTCACAGCTCACAATTCACAGACTTTGATATTTACTCTTCTATATCCTTCTATTGAAGATAATCCAGGAACTGGGTCAACCCTTCTAGAACATATCAAATAGTTAACATTTTTTTCTTCTCTTCTCCAAATAAACATCACTGGGCAAATTTTTTATTCTTACTGAGTAAAATTTGAATGACATATTGCAGACTGTGCTGTTTTTCTACAGAGTATAACCTAAAATATTTATAAGTTACAAAGTAAATAAGCATATAGTACATGTTAATTCTTTTCTTATAAATAGTTATTTGTGTTTTCACTGTTTAATGAAGTTATGGACTATGGCCTTTCCGTGAAAGTGTAGTAATTAGGAATCAATTACACTTATATTAAAAGACTGGTTCCTCTACTGCTGTGGGATAATTGAGAAATGACTATATTGCTATTTTTTTAATGTACGCTGACTACATTGAACCAGCTTTTCAGTGGTGATATATTTGCAAATTACACATACATTTGCTAATATTAAGTCATGGAATGTGAAGACAGTGTGAAAAGCTGATCACTTAGAACAAACTTTAAAGATAAATTGAAGGAGATATGAAAAAATGGTGAAGGCTTCTCAATTTTCATTCTCAATGCAATTAATGCCACTTAATCGAATGTGAAGCAATATTAGAAAATGGATCTAAATACCTTGATGGTGTCCTTGAATTTTTTTTTCATTTGCTTTCAGTTTGACTACTAAAAGTAACTGAAAATTTCATATTAGCGATTTTTTAAAGTTAAAAAAAAAGATACCTTAGCGATACAAATGTCGAGAATAGCACATCAGATTAAGTAAACGGGAATGCTAATAAATTGACATTCGGTGTACTGCATAGGTTTGAATGGAATTTTTTTAAAGAAGAAGATGCTCTGCTTATATGATGAGAAATAAAACCTCATGATTTTGGAAAAAATATTTTGTTTTGCTGTTAATATTTCTAGTGTAAATATCTCTAAACAATTCTCACATGGAAAATTTTTTGTTGACAAATCTTGAGCCAATAAATTAGTTGAGGAATCTAATATGAATGTCATTAGCATTTCCATTAAAGTTAAGCATGTTGTTGTTTACTACCTAGAAATAAGGCTAAGGAGCTTTCAAGGTCCTATATAAGTAACATCTGTATCAACAGAATCCAAAAGATTATTTATTTCAACTTTTGGTTAGTAAGCTGAATTTGTCATGTAAATTATCCTCTTGATTGCTTCATTCTCTTACATATAAAATATTAAATAGCATTAGTTATTTGAAGGATAGACTTGCTGGTGGTATTAATGCAATATATACAGATGCAATCTATAATGATGCATACCTTAAACTTATATAATGTATATGATGCATTATTTTTTCAATAAAATTAAAAGAAATAAAGCTTAACAGAAGTTTCATTACTATACCAAAAATGCATGCTTTAAATATGCAGCAGGAAAATAAATTTACTATTCGTATAAGTATAGGAAATCTTAGCTCTGATTTCTCCAGATACCAAGAAGTGACAATATTTTCTTTTGATAATAATTATTGTGCATTGAAACATCCTCAATCTGAAAGACAAAGACAGTCTTTCCAGGCTTCTACTTACAATTTTACATAGCCAAATTGAAACATGCGAATTTCTATAAATATCTGCATCATAGTTATCTCATAGAAGTACTGTTTAGATAGAAATGTATCCATTGTAAGCTTTGCAATGCAGTATGCACTTTTGTCCAGTGGGTGGGAAGCATTTTGTGTAACAGCAAGAGTTGTAGTCCTTAAAATAAATCGAAAGCATTGTTCCAGAGCTGTATTCAACTAATACCAAGCCTATTATCTTCTTTTGGACTGGCCCACCAAATGAGGCGATACAAATATCCTATAAACTTCACACTGTTCTAGAAGCTTTGTACACTTGATCACTGATTACACAATTATTTAAGAAGGGAATCTTAGAACAAAAGTAATTAAGTACAGGAGATTTGTTTTTTAATTATAAGCAAACTAAATTAAGTAAAACAGTGTTATTACTGTGAAAGATAGAATATAACAGAAATTGTCTTAATGTGACTCACTAAAGCATTACTTAATAGTCAAATGACTTGCTTCATTTAACAACAGAAAATTAAGACAATGGGTGCGAATGTGTTTTTCCTTTCGTGAGGTGTAATTTGATTTTCTTTCTTTCATTTGTGTAATTGTAAAGTTAAATTTAACAATGGTGAAGAAGTAAAAAATTTAAATGTATTTTGCTAAAATAATTAACACAGAATAAATAAAATTATTTCATTTGTACTGCTTTTATGATGGGTCACATGTCAGTAAGAACAGTTCAATTTGAAGGAGTAGAAGAACAGCAACACTGGATTTACATGTCCTCTGAAAAGAAAGAAAAATAATGTAGAAGTTATTGCCAGTTATAATTGTAGTTATATGTAGATTTTATTGCCCTGAATTATTATTTAGTTCTCTTATCAAAGTATGTTATATTTCTATTGAGGACATTCGCAAAAGCTGAAATATTGAAACATATAAAGCAGTTATTATTTGACAGTTTTCAACTTGAAAATGGCAGTTTCATGCAGCTCATAAATGAGGTTTCTTTTGTTGTTGTTGTTGACTTTCAGCATAGCATCACATTTAATGAGAGAAGAATTCTGATAAAGTGAGGTGTGGTTCAGTTAAAACTCTGAAAATCTCATATTAGTCTATTAATCCTATCTTATTATACAACCACACAGATCATGTCCATGACCGATGACTGATTGTAGGTGATTCTGTAATGATTATGGTGTTCTGAGTTTTGAGCAAATATTTCAGCATCTAGTCAATGGTTTGAGAAGAGAATAACAGGAGACAGCAGTCCCTAGGAGATTCATACAAGTGGATTGATGAGATTGTTTTTCTGATACTCCAAAGAATAATTGCAGGCTTTTATCAGAGCATGTTGAATCAGTACACCAGCCATATGACCTGTTCATTTCTATAATTAAACAATGACACTTTTATGTATAATTAAGGGTAACATGGAAAAAGCCAGTTTTTGTCCTATTGCCAGTCACTAACCTGTAATATTTTAGACCTCTCACCTGGAGCCTTACACAGGTGCTTGTGATAGCCCTTAGATGATGGCTGAGACTAGTTTTTATTGTTTTAGTTTAATGAAATATTATCTTATCACTCTGACTGATAAATTAGTTTTCTCATAGAAAATACAGTATCAACCTTGAAGAAAAACAATAGGAAATTTTTAGGCATTAGGAATTAGGATATGAGATGCAATCGTGGAATCGTTTTATAAATGAGGAAATAAAGCTTTAAAAATTTCAAAGTGTTTTGCATAAAGTTACCAAGCAAGCTCATAGATAGGTTAAGACTATAATGTACATGTCTTGCCTTCCAAGTCAATTTTTTATACCCATCAATTTTGTTGCAAAGCAGTACAAGTCTATTCAGGAAAGCATAAATGACACTTTAAACACTATCTTATTATTATTACTATGGAATTAGATGGATTTTAACAATCTTGACTAATGGAACTTTTAATTTATATTAGAACCATTGTATTTGTAGCTACTTGTTTAAGCAGCAATTGAATTAAATCCTCCTTTCTGTTTATTTACTACAATGGCTCATTTGCTTCTGATATACATAGAATTGAAAAATCATTAATCTCTGCATGAATCTATTACCCCATTATGATTTATTTCTGTGTGTATCTTATACATGTCGCTATACAAAATAAGTTGTATTGTTTGCAGGTTAAAGAAATTTAGGACCTTGGGATGACAGCTTGACTACAAATCCCTGTTCTGCCACTTGGTAGATCATCTATCAAGAATCAGCAACTTAGTGTGACACAACTCATCTGGCTGTTGGAGTATTAGATAAGCTAGATGACCATTATTAGTAGTATTTATGCCTTAAAATGTAGTGCCTAAAATTAAAATTAAAATTTATTTACTTAGAAAAGATTTATATGTAATTCTATAAATCATAGCATATACTGTTCCTCTTTTATAAAGTCTTTAGATATCGAGATTATATGTGATCTTTTTTTTATTTTTAAGGAAAGATAGAGACAGAAATGAAGACCAGTAGTTAGGCAAGAAGGAAGGAAATAGAGGAATAATTTTTACTTATTGTATTTATTCATTCACCTTGGTTTTCCTCCCTTCCACAAGACGTTGACCTGTGTCCTTAGGTAATATGTGAACTGCAAATTGTCAGAGACATGAATCTGACTACTACTCAAACAGGGCGCACCAAATATGTGCATTGTTCTCTGCAAAGTCATAGCATGTGAAAATAAAATCTAAGCTTCAGGGAATGAAGTCGAAAGAATTTAACCAAGTTGTATTATCTATGATATTAGTTATCCATCACTACATAAAAACATAAACTTAGTGATTGAAATACCATGAAGTTTTTTTTCTCACAGCTTCTGTTTGTTAAGATTTTAAGATTATTTAATCCACAGGTTTCACAGGCTACTCTTAGCCAGCTGACAAGGATTGAATTTTAAGAGAAAGCACAAATGGGGAAATATCTACTTTCAAATTCATATAAGTAGCTGTTGTCACAATTCAGTTCATTTTAGGTTCTTGGTCTAAGCACCTTCTAACTAGTTTAGCTGGAGATTTTGGATACTTTGGGTACTTGCCATGGAGACCTCCCCTACATGGCAACTTGCTTAATGAAAGCCAAATAAGATAGATTCTCCTAGCATAAAGTTATAATCTTATGAAATATGATAGTCATGGAAGTGCTATACCATTACAACTGATGTATTCTGTTGGTTAGGAGCAACTCTTTAGCTAACAGTTTTGGAGAGGTGATTATTCAACGTAGTGAATATCAGGGTAGGTGAATTGGGGTCATTTTAGAGACTGTCTGCCACACTTATGATCCTAACTCTCTACATTGAGATTTTTGTTGTTGCTGAAAATACAGACTAATCTTTGCTGATACTCATTTGTCCTTTTTGTCTTAAAATAATTGTTCAAATAATTAACTTATGATTTAAAATTTTTATCTCATTATCACCCCAGAGTGGAGCATTTTAGATAGAATTCATTTACATAAAATGAATAGTAGGAACAACTGAAATTTTTATTTTTTTTTTCCTGCCCCATCTTAATCCATAATAGTTATGATCTTGAAATATATTGCATGTGATGATGGAAAACTTAGGTATTAAGAATTTCAAAGAAATGTAAGTCCTAAGCCAAAGGCCATGTAGGAGTTATCTTAAACCTAATAGAAATATCAAAACTCAAAAAAAAATTTGAAGATGTGAACCTCATTCTATAGTCATTGTGTTTGTTTGTACTCTTGACATTTATTTCCCAAAGATGCAGCTGATAAAAATATTTAGCTTATCTAAATCTATTTTAAAACTGTGTTAAATTATTCTGACTCATTTATAGATACATGGTCTTTCTGAATTCCATTAAGAATAATAACACTGATTTAAAAAGAAAACATGGATGAAAACATAAATATTTTGTTTTGTGAAACAAAATTTTGTATATACAATAAAACATCTTATGGGGTTCAGGAATTAGCTAGCTAGAGTCTTGGAATACATCAATATTTTGAAAAACTAAAATGATTGTACTTCTTTTATCTTAATTTATCTTAATCTAATATTTTTGAACTATAAATCTGAAAATACATTCCTATGTTTGCATGGCCCTCAGATTTTCCATTTATACATAGGCTCACCCATAGAGAGTCCTTACACATCACACTACTATATAGGTATTGATCAAATGTTTTATTCTAGGAATTGTACTATTTTATAAACCTTAAGTATATGTATAACTTATTTTGGTATAAGATATAAGATCAAAATCTAAATTGCTTTTCCAAATGACTAACACTTTTTAAGTACCACACTTTTAATAATCTCACTCCAGGTCTATTTCCACTGAACTTTTTGTGCATTAGGTCCATAATTTTCATAGCTTTATATGCTTAAAATATGATAAAGTTACCTGTTCTTTTCAAAATTTTTTCCTATACTCCTGTTTTCTTTTTTTTTTTAATCCTAAGTTTTTTATACTTTGCTGTTGGCACTTCTTACTGTGCCTAGACTATGATCTTTGTTATATATCAACTTTTAAATGTCATATATTTTTATATTTTGTGTGTTGATTTTTATTTGTTTTTATGTTTTAATTTTTAATTGTTTTGTTAATTCATACGCTGTATGTTTTTTTGGATATTGAATTCACATTTCACTCTGTGTGCATGTTATACCACCAGAGACCCAGTTCATTTTACCATTTCCTTCTCAACTCCTTCCATCCCTTGTCTCTACTCCCACACCCAATCACTGTTTTGAGTCCTGTGAATTTTGTTGAGATTTGTCTGTTTATTTTGTTCCTCTATATTCTACATATAAGTGAAACAATCCTGTACATCTCTTTCTCTTTCTGATTTATTTTACTGAGTATAATCACCACCAGTTCCATCAGCTTTTGCAAAGGGCATGACTTCGTCTTTTTGAACAACTGTTTAGAATTATATTGAGTGTATTTATCAATATGCGTACGTGTGTGTATGTGTGTGTGTGTGTATATATGTATATATATACACACACACACACATACATATCCAGGTGTCTGTTAGGTTATTTCCATGTCTTGACTATTCTTAATTGTGGGTCTATGAAAAGTGAAGGATATCTGCCCTAAATATTGTGAAATGACCAAAACACAGTACCCAACAGTGGAAAAATGAAATGAGTAACAGCTTATAATTATATATATTTGCAGCCTGGGAGAAGAGAATCCGCATGTCATATAAGACCACACAGGCACTGCTTGTTACAGTAGAGTGAAGAAGCAGGAGCAATTGTTGTAACAAGAGTGCTGGGTAACCTTTGATTTGGCAGAGAAGAAAAACCCATCAGGTCTAGGACAGGTAGAGTGCAGCTGGTCCATATAATAAGGAAACCAGCCAGGTGAAGAGTTTTTCCCTCCTAGAAGATGGCATATCTGATTAGAAAAGGGGAACTCACTGGGGTCTGTGTGCCTCACAGATGTTAAAGTAATACATGATATTTTAAATCATATATTACAACAAACCTACTGATGCCTCTCATAAAATATCTTCTTCTATAATGACTTCTATTTTTACCACAAGAAAGAAAATCTCCCTAAAATGTCAAGTAGACCTTTTGGTGAGTTGAGTATCAAAAATTTGAATCAAGAGGTGTCTCCCTTATGGTCAAAATAAAGGCAATTGAGGAACCTATTTAACATTAGAGTAGGAAGTAAATGCCTGTGACAATAGTAACAGTAGAGAATCAAGTTTCTGCTTGTATCTTAAACAGCAGATTTTAAGGTCTCTATGCCCCATCATTACAACAGCTGCTGGGACCTAAACTGAAGGCAGAAATTCTATTGAACATCTTCAACAAAAGCAATGCATCACATATTTTGAGAACTGGAATGAGTTTTTTGTTTACTATCAGTAATATCTAGAAATTTAAGGCATCTAAGTAGTATCCTTCTAAGGCCTCATTTTGTTACCTTAGTATATATTATCTTGAATTTATTTTGAGAGTCTGTAAAGTGAGAGATTCTCAGAGTTATTTACTCAAAAGGGGAAAATTTAGAACAGGAATTTTGGCTGTGTCAGCTAGATTACTCAGTTAGACCACTGGCAGTTGTCCAGGAATCAGTAAACTTAAGTGTGCAAATGAACCAATTGTTCACCAGGACGCCAACTGCTACAATGATTACTGGAGGTTTCTCCAATTTTGATAATCCCTGGGTTTTCTTTATCAGTGATATCTTGGTTGCTAGCAATCACATCTATAAAGTTTGTGAATTCTCATTCATTCAATCAATACTATAGGCACTCTTCAGATCGTCAAGTTTCTGAAAGAGAAGTGACCTCCTACAGCACTGAGATGTCTAAAAAGGGACTAAGTATAAGAAAGGTCACTCCTCTTACAGGTGGAGTAAGTCAAAGTCTGGTTTTAATGTATAGCAGGGAGGTTTTAATGATCATCCCAAGTTTGTAGGAAGGTGATTCTCAAGGCATGATGGGCAATTTGGTATGGAGTGTCACAGGCTTAAGGTCTCTGGAAAACCCTAATTACAGGACAGGCCAACATGTGACCAGCAATTGCCTCTCTAATGTGCAGGTTTCTGATTTGGTGCTCTCTAAAGGAATAGAATAAGGCTAATAAGAGCAGCTTCTTTCATCAGAAGGCCAAAGGAATACCTGAAGGCACTAATTAGAGTACCTTCTAATAGTACCTTTATGTTGGGTGCAGAAAACAGCGAGGTTGGAACTGGAGCTGGCAGAACGTCAGCAACATCAGACCCAGAGCATGGGGGAAGGCTGCAGTGTGAAAATATTGGGACAGTGTTGCTATGACTGTTTGTCTGCCAAAATAAGATAAATGCAGTTATTTTGTTACAGAGCAAAGATTGTATAAGCAATCCAATGTAATTATAAACTTGCTTATGCAAGCTACTTGAAGCAATGCTGTTTATGAATCCAGTAAATAGGTGGAGAGCAGCATGGTCAAGGCCTTCAATGCAAGAGAGAGAGACTGCTGGCCCCCTGATCTCCACCTTTTCTATCCTCTCACACTCTCTTGAGTTTCTCAATCTCCTGTCCTCCTTTCCTCATCGCCTCTGCTTCCAGGATCCAGCCATGGCACCTTTAACTTAGGCAAATGTTAAGTCTTTAGCTGGAGGGACCTTCATTCAAGGTGAATCAATTTGCAAATAACGGCATTAGTAAAATTTGTAAATGAGAAATATGTTACCTCTTGATCATGCAATGGACTAAGATATGTTGAATATTTTGAATGAGTATGTCAGATGAATCTTAAAGGACGTTATAAATGTGATAGATATACTTGTACTTGTGCTTATGGAGAAAAGTATCTGCAGTTAAAATACTACATGCAAAGATTGGACAGCCTAGTAAATTTGTATTGTATTCTTTCAGAGGTACACTTAACTAAGAAATTGTTGCAATGAATATTAATATAAATTATTAGTCAAAAATCTAAGAGCAAAATATTTACTATGACTATGAATTGGTCAAAGTTTTCAATAACATTGGACATTTAGTTGTGGGAAGGCATTTGTAAGTGGGATGACATTTAGGTTGAGGTAATAAACTATGAGGTACTACTACTCACTCTTTTTAAATATAAGAATAGGATAAATGGAATTCTTAAACTGAGATGAAGTGGGATAATTATGCTTTTACTAAGTCACATAATGTAACTTCCTATATCTGGTCATGCTTTGGTTACATAAAGACATTTTCGTTATTAAACTGAGGGAGGAGGGTTTATATTCATTGCATTTTATCATTCTAGCATATAAAATCCAAATATTTAATTAACTAAATACATTTTTTATTATAAAGATCAATGATGTCTATTATGAGAGAGTCTAAGACAAGGGTGCTGTCTCTACAGGAAATGTAGGCAAATGTAGAAAATGTAGGCAAAATGTAGTTATGGTGAGGCACATCTATGTCCTCTTTTATATTCAGTAATTTCTCTAAGATTATAGGGAGGTCATACTTAAATTTAATAGGATACCTTGGGTGTAACTGTAATTTATAGTAGTGATTATTGTTGCTTCATTTTAGTAACGAGTAATCCTAGTCTTGATTAGTATTTTACTAGTACTAAGTCCATGGCACCTTGTAGATTGCTATATTTCAACAGAAGTTAAAGTTAATTCAGAAACCCTATTATAGAATTACAAAAGACAGTCAGTATACTTATCTTTTTCTGTACAAATTATATTGAAAATTTTAGATTTTTAATTGGGTCATATTGTGGACCACTGCGTTAGCTATTTTAATCCTTATTTTTGTTTATTGTTTTCATTCCAATCTCCCTGAATCATCTTTTATTTTTCCTACAGGATATATTTGGTGTGAGGGATTCTCTTTACTCATATTTTTATAAAGGAAAGGTTCAGGCAGTAATGAAAGCTTGTAGGCAAACAGGCAAAAACAGAGAGGAGGAAGAAGTATTCTATTTATTTTATTTAGTTGTTCAACTTGGCTGTTCCTCCCACATCCATGTCTTAAATCTGAGTCCTTAGGATGTATGCGAACTACATCCAGTGGCCTTATCTGATAGACCACCAGGGCGTGGCTCTATTCATATTTATAAAAACACTTTTTTTCAGAGATCCTCCTATCAATATCATCAGGGTGTGTGTGATTTATGGAAACTGAACTTAGGAAAGGTCTGATAAAATCCCTTCCAGATACCAGAGGGTACCACAAATGTTTTCCCATAACACTGAGAGTAGGCAGTTTGTTACAACAGAGGTGGAAGTAGGAAGGTAGAACAATAGACTACCCCTAGAATTGTAACTTCAGAGGTTGGCAGATCAAAACCAGGCTCTGCTTTAGCTTGTGCAGGTTTGAATTCCTATTTGCATAGCTACAATTTTTGACTAATTGGGCAATTAGTCAGATAATAAACTTTACTTGCTACATGGGATGTATGTAGGTACAGCAAGGGAACACAAGGACCTATAAATCTCTTAAGTGTCAAAGTAGTACATGATATTTTAGAGTGTATATTGTACTCGGTAATGCAACACTTGTATATATTTTTAAAAGTTATCTAACCATTTTTCAGAAACAGAAATTATATATTTGTAATTATATAAATTTATATATAATCAAATCAGTTTTTAAATGTTTGAGTAGGTACATAACTTCTTATTTTTTACTTATTCTTAAATAGATTTTATTGAAGGGATATTGCATTTTGAAATTAACTTGTTCTGAAATATACATAATCGTCAATTTACATCTTCATATAGGATAATAGGTTTACCAATAGTTTCATTTTTCTCCTTTGCTTTACAATTAACCCACTTTACCCCATTTCCCCCAGCTCTCCTTTATTCAGTATCGTTTGATTTGTCTTTTTTTCCCCTATCATTAAGAATCCATTGTTGTATGGATTATTTCTCTCTCTCTCTTTTAAAAGTCTAATATTGTTTAATTTATGTCATTCATTTGCTTCATTTGTTTTCAGTCTCTATATACATCATATGAGTGCTACCATATAATGTCTATGGTTCTCTTCTGGCTTGTCTTACTAAGCATAATTTTCTCCAAGTCCAGCCATATTGTTGCAAATGGCAGGATATCTCCCTTTTGATGGCCGCATAGCATTTCATTGTGTGTGTGTGTGTGTGTGTATACATATATATATATATGTATAACATCTTTATCCACTCATCTGTTGGTGGGCATTTAGGTAGTTTTCCAGCTCTTGACTATAGTGAATAGTATTGCAATGATCTTGGGACATGGGGGTGCATATTTCTATGAATAAGTGTTGTTGTGTTTTAAGATAAATATCCAGTAAGGAAGTAACCTGGTTATAAGTAATTTCCATTCTCAATTCTTTGAGGAATCTCCATACTGCTTTCCAGAATGGTTACACCATTTTACACTCCCACCAACAGTGAATTAGAGTTACTTTTGTTTTGCACATCCTCTCAGTATTTGTTTTCTTCTTTTTTTTGTGGGGGAGGATAATAACCATTCTCACCAGTGTAAGGTAATATCTCATTATTATTTTTATTTGCATTTCCCTAATGATAAGATGTAGAACATCATTTCATGAACCTGTTGGCCATTTGTATGTCATCCTCAGAGAGGTGTCTATTAAAACCATCAGCCCATTTTTGACTAGATTTTTTTTGTTGTCCAAATTTATGTGTTCTTTATATATTTTGGATATTAATCCCTTGTCAGAGATGTGATAAGAAAATAAATATCTTTTTCCATTAAGTTGGATGCTTTTTGTTTTAATATGAGTTTCTTTCGCTATTTAGAACTTTTTAGTTTGATATTATCCCTTTTGTTTATTTGGGCTTTTATTTGCCATGCATTGTGAGTCAAGCTCCCAAAGATATCTTTTAAGTCTGTGTCCAATAATGTTTTGCCTGTGCTTTCATCTATATACCTTATGATTTCTGGCCTTATAACTCTTCAATTCATTTGAGTTCATTTATGTGTATGGTGTTAGCTAATGCTCTAGTCTCAACGTTTTGCATGTGGTTTTCCATTTCTCCCAGAACCATTTATTGAGGAGACTGTCATTGGCTCATTGTAAGTTTTGGCTCCTTTACAGAAAATTAGATGTCCATATATGTGGGTTTATTGATGGGCTTTCAATTCTGTTCCATTGATCTGTATTTCCAATACCATGCTATTTTAATTACTATTGCTTTGTAGTAGAGTTTGAAGTCAAGAAGCACAATTTTTCATTTTTTTTCTTTGATGATGGTTTTTGTTATCTTGGGTTGTTTGTAGTTCCAAACAAATTTCTTTCTTTTTTCTTTTTTGTTCTATATCTATGAAGAGTGTATTTAGAATTTTGAAGGGCATAGCATTGAATCTGTATATTCCCTTGGGAAGCATGACCATTTTGATTATGTTAGTTCTTCCAATCCTTGAGCGTGGAATATATTTCCGTTTCTTTGTGTAATCATCGATTTCTTTTAGCAATGGCCTATACTTGTCATGATATAGGTTCTTCACTTCATTGGCTAAGTCTGTTCCAAGATATTTAATTTATGTCAATGCAACTGTAAATTTTAATGTTTTCTTAAGTTCTCTTTCTGTATTTTCATTGTTACTATACAAAATGAGACAGATTTTTTTAATATCAATTTTATAGCCTGTCACTTTACTGTATTTGTTTATTTGTATTAGCTTTTACTTGAGTCTTTGGGGTTCTCTGTATATTTTCGTGTCATACACAAATAGTGATAGTTTCACTTCTTTTCTTATTTGGATGTATTCTACATATAAATATAAAATTGCATTGGCCAGGAACTCCAACACTACAGTAAATAGTAATGGTGAGAGTGAATATCTTGCTTTGTTCCTGATTTCAGATGAAAGATTTCAGTTTTCCTCCATGAGTACAATGTTGGCTGTGGGTTTGTTGTAGATAGCCTTTACTATGTTGAAGATAATTCCTTTTATACCTATTTTTGAAGTGTTTTTACATATAAAAGGGTTTTGAATCTTGTCAAATGCTTTTTTTCCATCTTTTGAGATAATTGTGCAGTTTTTGTCCCTTTTTTTATAGATATAGTGTATTATATTTATTGATTTGTGTAGGTTGAGCTGGCTTTTCATCCCTGGAGTAAATCCCACTTGATCATTGTATATGATTCATTTAATATATTGTTGCATTCAGTTTGCCAGTATTTTGCTAAGAATTTTTGCATCAATATTCATTAATGATGTTGATTTATAATTTTCCTTTTTGGTGTTGTGGAGTCAGCATAATAATTGGCATCATAAAATGACAGTAGCAAGTTATGAAGTGTCAGTAATTACTGTAAATGTAAATAGCCTGAACTCACCAATCAAAAGATACAGAGTGTCTAAAGAGAATGGAATGATGTCTTCAAACTACTACATGATGAAAAGTTTCAGTCAAGGATACTATATCATGCAAAACTCTCTCTCAAATTTGAGAGAGAAATAAAGGTTTTTCCCAAAAACCAAAATCTGAAAGAGTTGGCAATCATGAGACCTCCTCTATAAGAAATGTTAAAAGAGGATCTACCAGCTAAACAAGAGAAAAAACTTTACAAAAACATAAACAAAGTAACAAATATATAAACAAAACCAGAAAACAAAGCTCAAAATGACAGTAGCAAGTTATGAAGTGTCAATAATTACTGTAGATGTAAATAGCCTGAACTCACCAATCAAAAGATACAGAGTGTCTAAATGAATTAAAAAACAAAACCCAACTATATGCTGTTTGCAAGAAACTCATCTAAGGTCAAGAGACAAGCACAGGCTTAAAGTAGAAAATAGTATAGGCTTAAATTGGAGAATAGTATTCCAAGCTAATGGTGATTAGAGACCAGGGTCTGTTGTACTCATATCCGATAAAGTAGTCTTTCAACTAAAGAAGAATAAAAATAGATGAATACAGACACTATATAATGATATAGGAATTGATACAATGAAAAGACTTGACATTTACTAACATAAAGGAGTATTCAGATATGCCAAGTAAATATCAACAGATCTAAATAGAGATATTAAGTGCAATGCATTAATAGTAGCAGACTTCAATACTCCTTTTTCAGTAAAAGACAGATCATCCAGACAGAGAATAAAGAAACAGAGCTTTAAACAACAGAAAAGAAGAGCTGGACTGAATAGACATATATAGAGTACTTCACCCCAAAATCATAGATTACTGTTATTTTGAGCTTTGTTTTCTGGTTTTGTTTCTGCTGAAAAGCGTAACAGCTCAGTTGATAAAACTTGACTGACTGGGCCTGGGAGACTTGTCTCTGCTGGCTACACTTGGGCTTGCTGTGCTCCCCAATTCCCCAGCACTGAGTCTTATCCATAGGTTGGTCCACCAGGCTCACAGTCACTGAAGCCCAAGTCCCAAGGTGTGTGATGGTAGGAGTGCCTTGACTATAAGCTGTTTTTGCCACTCCCAGTTCTCTCCTTTTGAGCTTTTTTCACGACAAGCACCAGCAAACCACAACCTCCTCCCTTGTTTAGCAGGGCTTCTGCTCTTTCAGCAAGAGACGGCGAGAGAACCAAGGGAAGCAGTTCAGACTGAGTCCACCGCTGAAAACCCCCATGCCACTGTAGACCAGAGTAGCCACTTGCCTTTTCTGAAAGTGCTGGTGTGCCAATTGCTGCAAGCCAATGCAATTCCATCCACAGTATCTCTGTAGGTGCCTGGTGCAGAACAAAGGACTTACTGTTGCTGCTGAGGTCTCTGTACACAACCCCTCACACCTTTCTCACTCACCCTCAAAGTCTGTTGCTTGTCTCCAAGCTCCTTCTGGTCATAAGAACCACTGGCAAATCACTAAAGTTTCAAAATGTCTCTGCTTGTGTGAACTCTGGAAAACTCCTGGGATTTTTGTACATCATTCTAGAGACCTAGAACAGCTAACATTGTGCCCCTCCCCCAATCTATGGTTATATAGCTTTTAAAATATGTTTTTGGAACTATGTAAATGAAGCTATTGTTTTCCCATACTCTTTCTTTGTTTCAGCTCTACTCATGGGAATATTTGCTCATTCTTTTACATGTGATACACTTACTTTAAGATGCATTTGTGTCTTCATTATTAGGAAAAGTGTAATATTTCTCAGTCTGGTATTTCTTGAGCTAATTTTTTTGCAGGAATGGCCCTATAGTCTGTAAAAGATAAGCTAATCAAATTAGGTGAGTTATTTATTGAAACTGCAGAAAATGTAGCTATAAAGATGACTCATGCAAGGAAGCTGATTTCAAATCATGAGTAAAATTATCTATTCCATTCCCATATATTGTCATGGATCTAAATTAACATTACTTCCTATAATAACAAATCAAGAAAACACAGGCATCCTAGATTATAACATAAAAAAATTATTCCTTAGTACAGTTATGTTTTCTTTGAAGGCAGAGCAGATCCATCATCATAAATATATGTGTACTTCATATAACTGTGAACCTTTATGGTTACTTTATAAGTTTTAACATTTGTGAAATAGCAGCCATTTTAACTCCATATATTCAAGCATATTGATTTTTTCTAAATCCAGTACCATTACTTCAAGAGCATTCTATTTAAAAATTATACATTAGAGCAATTGCCTACTAACAGGTTCTGTTAATCATGATTGAAATTTGATTTCAAGATATAGCAGAATAATATAAATTTCAGAGTATCTTATGTTTTCCATTTTTAATGGCCAACAATGTTCTGCCTTTGAGAATTATTGTTAAACCAGTAAATATTCACAGAAAAAAATAACATAAGAAAATGCTTTTGCTTAAGATGACAAACATTTCTATTGATGAAAATTGGAATAAAACTAAATGAAAAATATCAATGAGTATATACTTTGTCAAGTAGTAAGAATACATACATCTTATTTAATATTTTCTTACCAGTTAATTTTTCTTTCTTCTATTTATCTATCATTTATCATGAATTATATATAGCTAGAGAAACAACTAAATTATAAAAAGCATGCAAAAAGTTCACATATGAAGAAAAACATTAAACATTTGATATAACTGATTATCAAAAGAATGCAAAAATATGGGAATATGTCTATTAAATAAGATAAATATTTAACTGTCGAGGATTCAAAAACTCAATGTATTGAATATAAATGTTGATATTAAATGTTACACACCTTAAATACATAATATGGTGCAATGTTTCTTTAATAAATTAATTAAAAGATAAAATATTTTTATAATTTTATCTAAAATGACTTATTCAAAAGCTTAGTACACAAAATATTTAAGATAATTTATTAAAAAAACATAATGAGCTAGGGATAGTCAAATAAATTAGCTTGAGTTTCCAATAAACCAAAATAAAAGGAAAATAATTTTGAATAAAACATTCACAATGTCCAGGAACAAATTAACATACTTATCAGGATAAGGTTTCTTATAAGCAGACTGAAAGGGAAATAAATTTTTCAGGTTTCTCCTGAAGAATAGACTAAGCACTAGTATATATCCTAAATTACATCTGAATAATAGCTATAATACTCATTCAGTTCACATTTGCAAAGTTTAGGAGCAATCGCCTTAAAATTGATAGAGTGAAAATTCTTACATCTCTGTCAAAATAATCCTACTAATATATCAATGTATAAATTTTGTTCCTTTGATAATTTGACTAGCAGTATTCCAGAATATGAACCTTATGCATACAAGGCACCATGCAGGAATCTCATCTGGTATAAAAGAAAACCTTCACCTGTCATCCTGAGCAATTAAAATGCTTACTGCAATCAACCTAGATTGTTGTAAATTCAATATCCTGCTTATTCAAGAAAGCAGAAGTACCTCAGGACATGTGTACTAAGATACAGGTGATGGAAAGAAGCAAACAGGTGAACTTGCTAGATAATTTCCTTGGCAATCATTGAATAAAAAGAAATAATGCAATTAAAGGAGAATCATCAGGGTATGTGATTTCAGAGAATAGTTAGGGGAATGTTTTGTAAAGCTCTATAGTAAGCATATTAAAACAATTATGTGGAGACAGCCGAATTCTAAGGGGATAAAGTTAATCATCATTTAGACATAACAAATCAATGTTTCTAAATATTAATGGCTAAAAAATTACCTGAAAAATTTGGTGATAATGCATATTTTCAGATTCTGAAACAAGACATATAATTTCAGGTGTCCTAGAGTGGAATGTAGGAATATCCACTATATTTAGTAGCTGTCTGGAAGAGTCTGTAGTTTCATGTGCTCACTTAGAGGAATTTTCTTTTTATAGAAGTAAACAATGTCAGTTTATGACACAAGCAAGATAAGTTTGAAAAAATATATTTATGACTGAAGCTCTAATGACTCATCTAGTCCCCATAATTGGTAGTTTTCCTCAGGAAGTATTCTTTCCTTCCATGACAAGAAATATTAATTAATATATTAAAGTGTTATATATATAAAAGCAAAAAGTAGTAGGAAAGTAAAAATAAGAATATATTCTGAAAATTAGACGCTGGATTAAATTATGACATGGTAAAATTGATCGACTAAATGTCTAAAAATATAAGCATATTTATTTAAATTAAATCAATTATTTTGAACTATATAAACTAAATTGAATAAATAATACTACAGTATGATAATCATAATTCCAAATATTATATTATTGTATATAAAATATCAATTGAAACAATAGAAATCAAATTGCATATATATGATAATATAATTATACATATGTATAATAATACATTAAGGAAACTCTGGAATAATTAAACTAGTTGTATTTGGGGTGGGAAAATTATATTTTCCTTCATATAATTTTATTCTTGATTTATGATAATATACTCAAAAGTGTCCCAAAATTATTTATTAAAATTACCTTAGTACATCAAAATTATAGTAACAACTCATGATTTCTGAAAAGATGTGATAGGCTAGTACTTTGGCTAAACATATAATATATATGCACACATATGTATGTATACATATATGTACATACATATATAGTATACACATATTAAAAATGTATATGTGTATATACATCTATATATGTCTATATACATGTGTATATAGATGTATATATATAAAAACATTCTTCTGGAAATATATTATTGCTAACTCCTCAAAAAATATTTTTTTTAATTTTTATATAAAAATTGTATATTTTTATTTAAAAATTATAGCGGCTTATAAAATACTAATTTGATGAAAAACTTCTGTGAAACTTAACTTCAGAGTTCAGGAGAATTAATTTGAATTATGTTTTGAAAAAGTAAGGGTCAAACATCTATGCCATTAACATCTACTATGAGGGGGCAAAGGTCATTAATTATCAATAATTTTAGTTATTTAAAAAGGGATATTATGCTTCATACAAATCATTTCAAAGTGAAAATTTAGTGTCACACTTCCAGTTGCTCCTTAGATGGGTGAGGAAGGATGGTCAAAGAACTTAATGTTCATTCAAATCTATCACAAAGCATGATCCTCAAGCTAACACACATCCTAAACATCATATGTTATATAGAGAGCTGCATATCAGACCACAGGCTCCAAAAAGTAGATTCTCAATATAAAAACCTGAATCTTCCTCTATTTTCCTCTTCCAGTTATCTCCCCTATTACTTTTCACCCACGTCTTATTTTCTAACTCACGTTCTAACCAGTCTTCCCTTTCAATTTGTTATTTAAACTCTTGCTAAATGTTTTCTTCTCTATAGTCCAAAGGCAACAGAAAAGCTGAAACGGTTTTATTTCTATTGTATTCTCATATGTATTTGATGTAGAATTGGTTTTTATATTTTAAATTGCATTATTAAATGATTAATCCAATGTTAATTGTAGAAATCCAGTCCCTAGAGACTGCTGTTATTTCTGCTCTCTTAAATATATTCAGGAGAAAGCAAGTAAACTATTCCTTAAGCATAGTCTTGGGAATTTTATTGTTACATCAAGTAAATAGTGGAATTTTCATATTTCCCAAATTTGATTTTTATGGTGAAAAACACCCATCTTTTCTTACCTCATAACACACAGCAATATTTAGCCATATAACACTTAGACAATTTCAAGAATCCATTTGCTATTGTGTTATGTTATAATTATTGACATGATCTTCAGATTGCATACAATCAATCATAATTTACATGTGTATAACTTCAAAATATTTGCTATAAGATAGTGAAATTAAACTGTGACCTAACAATAAATTTCCATATGCATATGGCATTTGTCCTTTGTCTAACGACTCGCACATTGTCAAGAAACTTTGACTCTTCTTTGACTTATGTTTGTCTCTAGAATAATGATGATTTAAAATCTTATGCTATCATCCACCTCTTATATCAGTGGCTTAAATCTAGAACTGCTAGATTTCAAGCTGCTCCTAATAGTATTCTGAAATCAAGAATATTTATGTTTCTTCCTTTCTGAATTGATTTTGACAAAGTCTATGCTGCATTATATTTACTTTTCTTTTTCAAGAACACACCTATAAGCATGGACAAGGTTTGCTTCTAATAACCATTGAATGTGCTTATGATTACATTAAATGCTTTCATCTGCATAAGCAAACAAACATTTTAACTCATTTCTAGACTAGAATTTCCATAGAGTTACATTAATAAAATAAAAGGAGTATTTGGGTGGTTCCTCTCTCTCCACAAAAATATTCTGGAAATCTGAATAGACCATATTAAATTATTTCTTGCTGTCCACAGAAGTTTATTTATATTTGCCAACTGTACTTTTTCTATTGTCATGTTAGGTACAAACTCTCTTTTGCTAGCTTTCGTTACTGAACTTTACTTTCTGCAGAGATTTCTAGTTAGTGAAAAGTCAGTCAAACTAGAGGTTCCTTCTACTGCCATTTAGTCAAGGATTTTAGAGCTGCCCTATCACAAATTTCCTGAAGAAAAATGCATTCATTCTTTCATTTGTTTAAATATAGCCAATAAGATATTGACATATGGGCATGCCCTGGTGACCTAGATAAGGCCACCAAATGTAGTCTATACACATCTTAATACATGACAGAGCTGCACAACACACTGGAGCTCCAAAGATGAGTGTGTTCTTCCTCTTGTCATGAATTAGCAGTTTATTTGTGTAAGAAGAGATGAAAACAAAAAGATAATACAGTATAGAAAAAGCTATGCTACAGATAAACACAAAGTACTACAGACACACAAAGTTGGAGAGTCACACCATTTCTAGAGGTTAGAAAAAAATATCAGTACAAATGATGTCTAAGTTGACACTATTTGAATTAATAAAAAATACATGAACAAATTGTGTTATTCCATATAATACATACATCTGTATGTATATGAGAAAGTTTTTGGGTATTTTGATATAAAATTTTCTTAACTCCAGGCAACTCATTCTGTTCCAAGTGACAGCAACCAATTATTGTTCTTTCTAATATTATTCAAAGTATTTATTATTTTACTTCTATGCCTTGGTAAAGTCAAAATATATCACACCAAATGGCCGTGTGATAAGAACTACCAAAAAAAGTGCTCTGTGGTCAATAAGTCACCAAATCATAAGGTTAAATGAATTCATAAGAACACATTGTAAAATGGAATTTGTACATCCAGAATTAAAACCAGGCATATACAAAGACACAGTAAATTGCATGAAGAGATAATCTGGATCCTCATATTACAAACCCATGCTTTATTGTCTCCTTTCCTCTTATACTTTACCTCATAGAGAATCAGAAGAACTGGAGCTTGATAAATCAGGTTAACATGGACTGGAAAAATCAAAATATTATATTGCTAAATTAAATTCTCAGAATATTTGAAAAAGATAGTGGTATTTTTACTTATCTAGTATTCATATTGTATATCTAATTTTATTTCATTGTTTGTCACCATTCTTAGGGTCTGGAGGCTCTTTGATTTTATTTTCCCTATTGTATAATCTCTTTCACAATTTCTTGATAAGCAGACTTGGTGGTGGAAAAGCCCATTAACTTTAACTTGTTGTTGAAGACATTTATTTCTCAAATATATTTCAAAATTAATTTTGCAGGGTGTTGTATACATGGATGGTGATTTTTGTCTTTTAGTATTTTAAACATGCTGTCTTATTCTCTCTCTGTCTGTACAGTTTCTATTGAGAAGTCTGATGACAGTATGATGAGTGTACCTTTGTAGGTTATGTTTTTCTTTTTCCTAGCTAGCAGTCTTGAGTAGCTTTCATTTATAGTTGGCTTTTGCTAGCTTTACTATTGGATGTGTCTTAGGGTAGGTATTTTTATTGTTAATGATTTTATTAATCTATCAGCTTCTTGAACCTCCATGGTTACTGTTGGTGACATCTGTGGCAATATCTCTGTTATTACGTCTTTAAACAAGTTTTCTTCTCCTTTATATCTCTCTCCTACTACTCCAGATTAGCTATTACTCTGATGTTTATTCTCATAGTGTTGGGCATATCTCATGAAATTTCTTCATTTTTTTTTTCCTCAATCTTTTTCTCTCATATTCTATAAGGGCTGCCTCTGTGATATTTTCTTTAATTTATAACATTTTTCCTCTGTGAGATTCAGTCTGTTTATAGAGGTTTCCATGTTATGAATTCCTTGACTATATTTTGATCTCTAGTATTTCTACTAAGACTTTGATCATGATCTCAATCTTCTTAGTGAAGTATTTTTTTTTGATCTTTCACTCCTTTTTTGATATCTCCCAGTTACCTTTGTGTAGTTTCATGTGCCTCCTTCATCTCCTTCATCTCATTCAGCTTTCTAAACTATTATTTTTTTTATTTATTTATGTATTTGTTAGATTATCTCAGTCAATCTCAATGGATTTCATCTCTGGGGAACTCTCTTGTCTCCCTCTCTTTGTGCCACTCAAGTTTCATTTTGTGAAGGTTTAAATATTTTCATGGCTTTCTTCTCTGCTTTGTATTTACTACTGTGGTTGTATTTATCCCTGAATTTGTTCCAGTAGTTGTTATGGCACTGCCTTCACATGTGTCTCTGTGGGGTTGGAGGCTATTGAAGTTTGCTAAGATAGGTGCTAAGATCAGGGCTGTTTGTTTTCTCTCTCATTTGCTCAGATATTTGCTGCTGCAAAACCTCAGCATACTGTTCCAGTACTCTTTCTTCAGTGGTAGTTAGGATAGTGTTGGTTAAGTTCCTTCTCTCCTTCAATCACTGAGACAGTAAAGAGGGAAAGAAAACCATGTATTCTGTATGGCCATATAAAAATGAGATGACAATGATTCAGAAAAAATTCACATGGCGGTCACAAAACCCAGTCATAAGGAGGCACACATAACCACCCAAAGGCATTGGAAGAGGTGAAAAAGAAGTGACAGACCAAAGGGAACATGTAGCCAAGGAGACTGAGGTCATGAAGAAAGCCATAACAGAAATAACAGAGATATAAGACATAGTTATATGAAGATGAACATAGAAAACTCCACTTACAGAATCAATTATCCAGAGAAAAGAATCTCAGAAATTAAGAATCACAGAGGCAACACTTTCAAGAGGACAGAGAAACAAGACTCAGGAAAAATGAAGAAATCCTGCAAGAAATACCAGATACCATGAGAAATACAAAGATAAGGATCATAGGTATCTCAAAAGGAGAGGCAAGGGAAAAAGTTACAGATAACCTACAGCCCGAACTAACAACAGAAAACTTTCCCAAATATGTGATAAAATGCACCTATCAGGTTCCAAGAGGCAGAAAGAACACCAAAATTTCTAAACATAAAAAGATCAACTCTTATACTCATCATAATAAGACCAGTAAAATTCAACAACAAAGAAAAACTATTCAAGACAGCTAGGTAAAAGAGACATTAACCTACAAATTGTACTCATCGGGACTATCATCATACTTCGCAGCAGAAACAATACAGGTCAGGAGAGAATAGAACGAATTAGTCAAAATGGTAAAAGATTAAAACTATCATTGGCTGAGAATGCGTTATCCTTCAAAATTATCATTCAAATATGATGGAGAAATAAAGGTGTTTAATAATAAATAAAATTTAATGGATTTTTTCCATCACCAAAACTACTCTTCTAGAAATCTTGAAAGGGGTTCTTTATCAGAGAAAAAGAAAAAAACAGTCACCAACCTCAGAGAATTGTGAAAAACAAGCAACAAAATGCTTCTGTATCAAAATCAACATACAAAAACGAGAATTGCTGATGGGAGAAATAAAAGCATGGTGTGAGTATACATATGGTGACATGACAGATCATAAATAAGACTATCATAAGGATATTAACATTGTGATAATCCATAAAATAGCCAAAAAGATACATAGTAACTAAGATGGTAATTAGATGAAACTGAAAGAACCAAGACTGAAAACCATGCAGAGGAATAAACAAATAAAAAGAAATAGGAAACAGAGCAACAGACACAGAAAATCAAAAGAGAACAAGTCTCAAATGACTGCAATATAGCTCTACAACCAGTTATCACCCTAACTGTGAATGAACTGAACACACTCATTAAAAGACACAGAGTGGCTGGCTGGATCAAAAGAAACAGGATCCATCAATGCAATGCTTAACAAGAATCTCACATGATGCCCATAGACAGAGATTGAAAGTCAAAGGCTGTAGAAAAACACAACAAACAACAGCGAAGAAAGGAAATCAAGAATTGGAATACTAATTTACTACACGATAAACTTCTACCTGAAAAGGATATCTCAAGGCAAGGAAAGACACTACATTATTATGGCCAAAGGGATAATTAATCAGGAAGAACTATCATTAACATATATGCAGTCAAAACTGTACCATGTAGCTATATAAGACATATACCGACAAAGCTAAAGACAAACATTGACAGTAACACAATGATTGTAGAGGAGTTCGACACTCCATTTGCATCAATAGATTAATCATTCACATAGAAAATCAACAAATAAATAAGGACCCTATATTAAACAATTGAGCACATGGACCTAACAGACATACACAGGGTATTCTATCCCAACAACAACTGTGTATATATATATATATATATATATATATATGTACATATATATGTGTATATATATGTACATATATATACATATATACATATATATACGTATACATATATATATGTATACATATATATATATATACATACATATATATTCTTCTCAAGTGTACATGAAACATTCCCAAGGAAAGAGTGCGTCTTAGGACACAAAAAAAGGCTCAGAAAATTTAGAAAGATTGAAATAATAGAAAACATCTTCTCTGACCCATGGGGTAATATTAGAAATGAACCAGGATAACAAAAATACAAGGAAACAATAATGTGGACATTGAACACCATGCTTCTTAACAACTGATGGATCATCAATGAAACTAAATATGAAAGTAGGACTTATCTGGAAACAAATGAAAATGAAGAGATGAGCTACCAGAACGTGTAGGATACAGTAAAAGCAGTTCTGAGAGGAAAACTTACAGCCAAACAAGCACACATCAAAAAACCAAGACAAAGCCCAATTAAATTCTTAACCACACACACAAGGAAACTAGAAAGGGATGAACAATCGAAACATAATCAGCAGAAGGAATGAAATAATAAAGTTAGAGTAGAAATAAATGAAATTGAAAGCAAAAGAGCCATCCAATAGATCAATGAAAACAAGTTGTTTCTTTGAAAAATAAACAAAATTGAAAGCCTCATAGCTAGACTCATAAAAAACAGAGATAAACCCCTAATCAAAAGACTCATAAATGAAAGAGAGGAGATTAAAACTGACAGCAGAAAAATACAAAGTAATATGAGAGACTATTATGAGCAATTATATGCTAACAAATTAATCAATTATGAAGAAATGTACAGATTTCTAGTAAGTTACAATATCCAAAAACTGAACCAGGAAGACACAGATACCTTGAACAGACTAATCACAAGCACAGAATTAAAGCCATGATTAAAAAAAAAAAATTCCCTAAACAAAGAGCTCAGGTCTAGATGGTTTTCCAGTGACTTCTACTAAACATTCAAACAAAAAAAGAAAACAAAACAAAAAACCCATCCTCCTTAAACTCTTCCATAAAATTAAAGAGGAGGAAAAAATCTGAAATACATTTTATGAGATCAATATCAACATTATCCCCAAACCAGACAAAGAGCACACAAAAAGCCTATAGACCAATATCATTGATAAATATGGATGTAAAATTCCTCAACAAAATCCTGGCAACCCAAATTCACAGAATTTTATAGAAGTAATATACCACAATCAGATGGATTACTTTTCAGGAATGCAAGGAAATTTGAATATATGCAAATCAGTGTAATACATTTCATTAAGGAACAAAAACACAAAGAAACCTATGATCTTGTAAATACACACCAGAAAAAGTATTTGACAAATTTCCTCACCCATTCATGTTAAAATATCTCACAAAAATAATAGATGGAAGAGATCTCAACATATCAAAAACAATATGCAACAAACTGATAGTCAATATGATGCTCACTGGTGAGAAATTGATAACCTTTCCCCTGAGATCAGGAATAAGACAAGGTTGTCCTCTCTCACCACTACTACTCAACATATTCCTGGACATCTTGGTCAGAGCAATAAGGCAAAATCAAACAAGCAGACAAAAAACAGACATATTAAAAGAATCCAAGTTGGAAAGAAAGAAATAAAACTAGCATTATTTACCTGAAAAATTCCAAAGACTTGACCAAAACATTACTGGAAACAATAAACAAGTATAGTAAAGTGGCCAGATACAAAATCAACACTTAAATTTAGTATTATTTCAATCTACAAACAACAAAGTAGATAAAAAAGAAATTATGAAAGAAATCCCTTTCTCAATAGCACCAGAAAAGATCAAATACCTTAGAATAACCTAACAAAGGAGGTAAAAGACTTCTACAATGAAAACTGGAAGACTTTTACAAAAGAAATAGAAGACACAAAGAAATAGACGACTATTCCATTCCAGTGGTTTGGAAATGATAGCATAATTAAATGCCAATCCTACCCAAAGCAATATAAAATTTATTGCAATTCTTATAAAAATTCCACAGATTTTATTTAGGAATTTAGCAAACAATCTAAAATTCATTTGGAATCACAAATTATCTCAAATAGCCAGTTATCCTGCAGAAAAAATATAGGAGTCATGCTTCCTGATTTCAAACAAAGTGATCTTCATCAATACAGTGTGATACTGGAACATCAACAAACACACAGATCAGTGAAACAGAAATGAGTTTCCAGAAATAAAGCCACACCTATATGGACAGTTAATCTTCAACAAAGAATTTGACTGTACAATGGAAAAAGAAAAGTCTGTTTAACAAATGGTGTTTGGAAAACTAGACAAATATCCACAAAAAAATAAACTAGATTACTCATTAGTATCATCCTAAAAAATTAACACCATATAGATCAATGACCTGGACATAAACATAAAACCATAAACTATTTGGAGGAAAATATGAGGAAATGTTCCATTACTTATACCTCAAAGAGATCTTTGGGTGAAAGAACAGCTACAATAACAGAAAACAAAGTAAAGCTAAACAATTGGGCTTACATCAAACCAAAAATCTTCTACACAGCAAAAGAAACAAACTAAAACAAGAAGAAGGCTTATAGAATTTAAGAAAATAATCACACAACATATATCAGATAAGAGCTTAATCTCCAAAATATACAACAGAGCTCATACATTTCAATAAGAAAAATAAAAATGAGCCGCTCAAAAAAATGGGCAGAAGAACTGAATAGACACCAATCCAAAGAGGACACACAGATGGCCTACAGACATATGAAAAAATGTTCTGCATCACTCAGCCTCAGAGAGATGCAAATAAAAACAAAAAATGAGAGACCATCTCACACCATTGACAAGGTCTTATACTCAAAAAATATACAATAACAAATATTGTAGGAAGTGTGGAGAAAAAGGAACCCTCCTTTACTGTTGGTAGAAATGTAAATTAGTGCAATGTCTCTGGAAAACAGTATGAGGACCCCTCTGCAAAAAGTGAGATATAACTACCATATGATCCAGAGATTTCACTCCTAGTTATATACTCAGAAAATACAAAATCTCTAGTCAGTATAGTTTACAATAGTCAAGATATGGAAACAAGATATGGAAACAATCTAAATGCCCATCAACAGATGACTGGATAAAGAAGTCATGGCATATACATTCAGTGGAATTCTACACAGCTACTGAAAAAAATGAAATTTGCAACAATAGGAGAGGAAATGGAAGGGATCATGTTAAGTGAAATAAATCAGAAGGAAAGAGAGTAATAAAGGATGGTTTCACTCAATGTGGAATATAGGGAAATTAAACAAATGAAGAGTTAAACCCCAGCACAATCCACACACAGAAGATGATGGTTCCCAGGGGATGGGAGGAAGAAGGGAAGGAAAGGGGATGAGGTAGTGATAAGGGACTTGGGGACTCTGGCGGTGGGTGTGGTGTGTAGGTGTGTAATACCCATAAATTGAGAAATGAGTTCAGTTATCTTTAAAATTAGTATCATTTTATAAATAAAAGAAATAATAATTATGTTATTTAAAAAAGAAAATAAATGACTACTGAAAATATATCAAAGTAAGGGAATCAAGAAATCAAGAGCATCAATGCTAAATCATGCAAGATAAACTTTCACCAAAAAAGCACAAAGCAAGGACAGACACTACATTTCAGTAAAGCAGGTAATCCACCAAGAACTAACAGTCATAAATACATATGCACCCAATACCAGAACAACTGAATATATATATATATAAAAACTGACAGAGGTAAAATGAGGCTCTAAAAGTTGCACAATAGTAATAGGAGACTATACACTACATGTATCAATAAATAGATCAGACATAAAATCAAAATGTAAAGTAATACCCTAATAAAGCAATAGAACATATGGAATTAACAGGGTGTTCTAGCCCTCAAAAAATAATATACATTCCTCTCAAGTGTACATGGAACTTTCTCAAAGATATATTAATATCCTGGGACACAAGATAAGTCTAAGTAAATTTGGCATGATTTAAATATACAAATCATCTTCTCCAACCACAAAGGTTTAAAAGTGGAAATGAACCAGGAGAATAAAAATTGGAAGAACCACAAAGATATGGAGATTAAATAACTGACTTCTGAATAATTTTTGGGTCATTGATAAAATTAAAGGTAGAATTATGCATTATCTGGGAACAAATGAAAACGAGAGTAAATACCAGATTATGTGAGGTGTATTAAAAACAGTTCAGAGAGAAAAGATTATAGCATTCATAATAAAACTAGAGACAACCCAAATTGAATACATAAACACACATCTAAAGGAACTAGAAAGAGAACAATATAAGTAAAAAAAATCAGTGGAAAGAAATAATTTTAAAAAATAGAGCATAAGTAAATAAAAATGACAATAATAGAGCATCCAAAATACAAGTGAAATCAAAAGCTGGCTCTTTGAAAAAAATACACAAATTTGATAAACCACTCACCAAATTCACAGAAAAAAGAAAATATTAATTACAAGAATCAGAAATGAAGGAGGCGAGATTACAACAGGCACTGGAGAAATACAAAGGATCATAAAAGACTATTATGGGCACTTATAAGCTAAGAAGTTTCTGAATCATGTAAAAATGGACAAGATTCTAGAATCTTCCAACCTCCCAAAATGAAAGTAGGAAGATAGGTAGCTTGAACATAAGAATCACAAGTAGAGAAATTGAAGCAGTAATAAAATATTCTGCCCCAAGATAGAAATACAGGATCAGTCTTCACTAGATAGTTCTCTAAACCTTCAGAAGGGAGCTAATCGTTGACTCGTCTACTAAATTAAAAAGAATGGATAACTCCCAAACTCATTATATTAGGCTAGCATTACCCTGATCCCAAAGACAGCACCAAAAAAGGAAAATTAAAAAAAAAATCATTGAGGTACAAATTCAATAATGTAATTCCCATTAAAATTCCAATGACATTCTTCAAGGAAAATTAAGAAAGTATACTGATGTCTGTATGGAACCACAGAAAGTCTCAAGTAATTATGTTCAGAAAAAAATTACAGTAGAGAATCACAGTCCCTGATATCAGCTATACTACAGAATAATCAACATCAAAACAGTATGGTATTGGGGAAAATAGACATAGAAAATGGAATAAAATTGAGATCCAGGGCATAACACCACAACTGTATGAACAGTTAATCTGTGACAAATAAACCAACAGCATACACTGGTGCAAAAGAAGTCTGTTCAACAAATTGTGTTGGAAAAACTGGACAGACACCTGTAAAAAAAAAAAAACACAAAACTAGACTATTCATTAGAACTACTACATAAAAGTTAAATGAAAATGAATCAAAGACATGGACACAGGATGCAAAGCCATAAATATATTGAGGGAAATGTAGTAAACCACAAATAAATCTCTGTGGAGGAAACACCTATGGCAAAAGAAAACAAAGTAAAACTAAGCAATTGGGATTATATCAAAGTAAAAATTTTCTGCACATAAAAAGATACCACCACTTAAACAAATAAACAAGACAACTTATAGAATGGGAGAAGAAAGTGAGAAAACACACAAAATACATAGAAAGAGCTCATGAATATACTTTAAAAAAGCAAAAGACCCACTGAAAAATGGGCAGAAGTGAACACTTTTCTAAAGAAGACACACTGATGGCCTACAGATACATGAAAAAATGCTCTACTCACTCACCATCTGAGAAACACAAATAAAACCCTCAGTGAGGTAGCACTCACACCCGTGAGAACAACCATTGTCAAAAAGACTAGAAACAACAAACACTGGATAGGGTGTGGAGAAAAAAGAACTCCTACACTGTTGGTTGGAATGTAATTATTGCAACCTCTTTGGAACTAGTATTCCTAGTATTCCTCAAAAAGTATGAAGATGAATCTATCACTTGGTTCAGCAATCCTACTTTGAGGTATATACCTAGTTAATGTAAAAAATACTCAGAAAACATATCTGCACCCCTATGCTTGCAGCAACAAAATTCACAATAGCCAAGACATAGAAACAACTTATATGTTCGTCAGCAGATGATTGCATATAGAAACTAGGGCATATAAATTCAATGGAATTCAGTGCTGTTGAATAAAAAAGGAAAAAATTGTTCCTGTTGCAATAAACTGAGTGGAATTAAGGAGGTAATGTTAAGCAAAATAAATCAGAAAGAAAAAGAAGTGCAGGATGGTTTCACTTGGATGCAGGACCTAAAGAAACAAAGCAAAGGAACAGACAAATCCCAACAAAATTTACAGGATGCAAGACTGTGCTATGAGGGAGATGGGAATGGGGAAGGAAGAAAGATGGGAGTAAGGTGGTGATAACAGTCACTAGAGCACTGGTGATGAGGTGGGGGTGAAATATACACAAACTAAGGTACAAATTCAATATTTTAAATTGGATATAACAATGCAATCAAAAGAAATAATTACATTTCAAACAAATAACATGATATGTTTTATCTCAATATGAGAAATTTAGACAGTATAACTGATCATCCAGTTTTTGTAGTGAAATTTCTGGATTTATATGCAGGAAAATGGCTTAACAAATTGGTTAAGATCTGAATTAAGGAAGACTGAGAAATCACTGAGATAAACATTTAAGAGAGTTTGGGGAAGAAGTCTGCGGTTAAGTATATGGAAATGGACAGAGGATGTGAGGATCACGTAATTCCTACCAGAGAGCATACACTACTGGAGGATATTTAAAGAATTAAGTAAATAGAATGATATAGCTAGTAATTTTAGACCATTTGTTTTTCTCTCAGTCATCAAAATGCTTAGACAATGGATACATAGACATTAATTGTATAAATGACATGTATAGAGACAACAATTGTAATACTTTTTAATGGCTAATATACTGAATGTACATCAGTATGGCAATAGAGTAGTTAAATCATAATATATCCATATATTTCACATCAGTGAAGCAGAATTAAGTAGTCTCATTTGTTTTAACATAGAAATATGCTCAATTACATTTGGTAGGAGTAAATCACAAAGTTTAAGTGCATATAATTTTGTGTCAGCAGAGCTGATATATTTTGTAAGATCTTATTTTCTACAAGATGGTGAAAAATGTACTTAATCTAAATAAATATTTTCTTTTTAAAAAAATAAAATAAATTTTCTTTTTAAAATCTGTTTCTGAGATAACACGAATAAAGTATTTAGCACACAATTAATCATTGATTTAAATTAAGTCTTCTGTTATTATTATATTTTAAGTGAAAATATTAAGTAGCAGAATACTGACTGTGTGTATTTTGTGTATGCTGTAGTGCTCTATAATGTAGTTTAGGTAGTAAAAAAACTAAGGCATGAACTGGTAGCCAGATTTCCTAAACTATCCCTCGTTACATCACTATTAAATAAACTTGGAGAATTTACTAAGCCCTTTAAACTCTAATTTCCCTGAAAAAAATGGATACAATAACAATTCATTATTTTGGGTATTAATATCCCAAATTTAAATAATACAAAAATTATTATGCTAGTTAGGACTTGAATGGTAGGCATTACTCTAAATGTTTTACATATATTTTTTCATCCTAGTCGCTCTATAATCTTCGGTGATAATCTTTGCGATTATCTTTATGTTTCAGATGAGGAAAGTCAAACATAAAATAGTTCAAAAAATTTCCAGAGTCATATAGCTAGTATAAGGTGAAGCAGGACTTGAATTCTTCATGCTAAATTTCAACCTGGAAGGTAGCGATTTTTATAAACAATGAAATTCCTAAGATATACTAAGGGTTAAACAAATAATGAATACAGTATTATACAGAATACATGCATATAGATGTTTGTGTCTATTAGATATACATATATTTATATATATACCTCTGCATTTTATTCAATGAAACATGACATAGGAGTTTTAAATAATTGTTATTTTATCAAATAATGTATTTCAGGGAAATGAGGGAGGGTTTTTACTTCTTAAAACATTTTTATTCTTTAAAAATTTTGCAATAAGTAAACATTCTTTGGAATAACAGTAAAATGTAATTTAAAAATCAAGAGATATACTTTAACTAATCCCTAAACTAGATTAAATTAAGACAGGTTACAATTGCTACACTAAATTATAAAGAATCAATTAAAATTAAAAGAGCCATAATGACAGATAAGAAAAGTAGAAAAAACAAAGCATCTCCTAATCATAATTCATTAGTGATACAATACCTTTGCTATGTCAGAACATAATTTGGGGAATTCCTCTATTTGAGGATATAGTCCTCTATTTGGGGATATATATATGTTTGGGGATATATTTGGGGAATTCCTCACTGGGTTCCTCTATTTGTTCATTGTTCTGATTCTAACTGGAGCACACTCCTTCAAAGTCTCCACCTGAGCAATAGAGATAATGGTGATGGCAGATCTTCTTAGACCTTCTTCCCTCTCCTCCCTTCAAAGTTGTTCAGAGTATTTGAAATTCACATGAAAATAAAAAGGTGTCACTAATTTGGTATATATTTCAATAACAAGATAGAACATTTAGGAAAATTTCTATTCATATTTAAGCATACTTGTATTAAATTATGAGGTTCTAATCAACACATTTTGCTTAAATGTCTTAGAGTTTTGGATGGGAAATATAAAAATGACTAAAGGAAAATATTCTCAGTGAAATAGTTGGGAAGTAATTTAGACGACATAATCTAGACAAGAAATATAAAGGGGTTAACTAGTCTAAGGTCGATGTACCTCTTCTAGAGAATGTTTCAGTACTCCATGCCCCTTTGGGTTAAAGTTGCTCTTATAATATCTTATTAATTGTCCTGTTATAGATGAAGTCCTGATGTCACAATGAGAAAAATGTAGGGAAAAAAGCATGGATAAGGAAGTCAAACTGTTCTAGGCACATATCTTCTCTTTACACAACCCTAATTATATACTTTGGGACATTTTCTGAATATATCTGAGTCTAATTTCATTTGGCAAAAATGACCTTAAAAGGTTGTGGTGAAATGACTAAGAAAATACACAAGACAATGCAGCATTTGATAAATAAATGCTTACAAAGTATGACTTTATTATTATTATTACTATTATTATTATTATTCTACCATACCCCTTCACAGATTCATTTTTCAGTTAATTTGTGAAAATTATGATTTCCAGTTTCTGGTTTATTAAAGAAACTGGATCCTAAATGAGGAACAACATTGTGTGGAAAATGGAATCACTGAGTAGACAAAAGAGATACAAGACAGGCAGTTCATTATTTCCTACTCTAGGATGACATTTCTCTTCTTTGGAGATGGAAATTCATGAGGATATAAAGGAAAATAGAACTACCAATATTTTGCTTATGTTTTTATTTTTATAGTGTGAATTAGGTGCAGATGGCAGAATCAATTCTTTCAATGGTTGGTTTCAATAAGCCCAGTACCAGTTCATTCACCTGACAGGAAAACTGGATATGTTGAGTATAGCAGTTAGCAGCAGGACAGATGAGTACTAAGTACAGGGAGTTACAAGCCATTCCTCGAAATTCACAGAAGACAAGCTAAAGGGACGTCCCTTAACTGACAGAGTAGCAGCAGTTTTTCACAGCTTAGAAATGAAATTGCCTCACTTATTCCTGAAATATGGGGATTGATGAATTTTAGGAAGGATTTTAAAAACGTTGTAATATTTATTATATTGCCATATGATTTTCAGGATACTGAATTTACACCTTAATCTGTGTGTATTTCACACCACATCCACCATGGAGGCATTTGAATAACATTAATGAAAGTTGGTTTTCTTTCAAACTATAAACATTGTCATTTCTGGTTTACTATTTCATTAGAGGAAGCAAAGACTTTTTCTGCCACATGCAATTATTACAATATTAGGAAATCACTTTATATAATATGAATTCTCTCCTTTAAAATATGACTCCTTTTTAGATGCTAGCACTTTAAAAGAGATTCTGACAAAGATTGCTCTATTCATAGAAATTCCTAGTCTAATGGGAGTTCTAGATATCTGAGCACATAATTTCAATAAAGTTAAAAAAGTGGCAATAGTCAAAACCACGGAATGACTTACTTCACTAAAAGGTTTAGCAAAGACTCATGGAGGTATTCAGACTGAGCTTAGCCCTTAACTATAAACATTTTCAGATTGAAAGAGCAAAAGGGGCATTGCAGAAAGTGTCATAAGTTTGTAGACCATGTAGGTCACTTACATGTTAGATACTGAAGAACCCTTTTTTTTTTAATGCGTTAACACATTTGTGCCTCAGAGAATTGCCTTAGGAAGTTTTACTGTTAGTCCTTGGTACATAGTTAACTACAGAGATCATGGATAATGGACACAGTGTGAACTCAGGAACTGGACTTCATTCTCATGATCACTTCACTGGAACTAATTTTGATAAATTTATTACCATACTATACCAAAGTACAAAAAAACAAAACATTAATTAATTAATGAGTACCTACTCTGTGCTGGCATAGGGGTGAACTTGCCAGAGAAAAGTAAGAAGATGATACACTAACAAAAACAATTTGCCTGAAGAAGACTGAGAGAAAAAGTAGCTACTGATGTCTTGTTGTTTCTAGTAGATAAGAGAAGAGAAAGGAGTCTAGACAGAGATAATCTATGTTTTTTGCTTGAAAATGATGTAAATATTAAATTGCATTAAGTAGAAAAAACATTAGAAAGGAAAACCTAATGGGGGAAATAAGACTTTGTTTTGGAGCCTTAGGCTTTACCTATGAATATCAGCATTACCTGCTTAACAATCACTTGGTTAGGTTAAAAATACCAAGTAATATATTGATGGTTATAACTCTAAAATACCATACAAATTTTAAAACAAACTTTCTTGCACCGAATGAATTAAAATTCACAATGGTGTAAACTTATTTAGCCCATAAACATGGGGAACTCTAAAAAAGGGTTTTCAGGAAATTAATGGGCTACTCTATCAGACATAGAGCAGATAATAAATTTTTGTGTATGAAGTAATAAAATGATGAATAAATGTACAGCATCATGGTGAAATTATCTTCAGAATTTACTTTAGAGCACAAACAAAAGATAATGAAACTTACTTATTGCAAAGGAGAGTAGAATTTGAAAAATCATTAATTTCTTAAACTTGCAGCATATCTCCCTGGAGATTCTTCAAAATGGAATAACTGTTTTTGTTCCAGAGGTAGCTGCTTTCTAATGAGAATACTTTGTGGCATGTTTGCCCATACACAAACTTCAGAAACAGGTATGAGGTATGTTTTATATTGAAGAATCTGCCCTGAGATTATGACCAAACCATGCACTCTATTCTCTTTAGTTGATAAGTAAACACTTAACATTTAGACATGTATTTGACCCTTGTGAGTGCATTAGCATGCTAATTTAGTTTCAACATGCTGCTTTTCAGACTTCAGCAAAGATTATACAATAATATAATCATTTTTATATAAAAATTAATGTATATTTATGCTTTGGACAAATGATTGATTTTGGAATCAAAGTCATCTAATTTTTTCCTTTAACCTGTTTTTTTTTTATAATTTCTCTCATGACCCCTCCACTTCAAGCATCATTTCCCCCTCAATGTTATTTTACTATATTTACAATATGGCATCTCTGACATTGCACATCAAATCAATACTATACTGAATATAAATTGTTGCTTTCGTGTTCTCTGCTTTTATTATCTATTGTTTCATTATGTAATAATTTTTATTTTTTCACTAAAATGTTTACTATCTAGATGATAATGTCCTCACACTGTAATTACGTTGCCTCAATAATTGTTTCATGTATTCATTTTGTTAAGTGCATATTTTAATTTTGAAACTTAAAAGTAAAATTATAGATTAAATTATCTAATTTAGAACTGAAGCACTGGAACTATAACAGTAGCAGTTAAATTGTATTCAGATAGTAAATCTTAAAAAAATAATATAAAAATTTACAACACACTCTGAGTGTCAGATCCATGCTAGTCATAAACAAAGAGTTGTTTATACAATACTAAGGAAATAAGGATATCATTTATTTTAAAAATGCTTATATAATAGAGAAAAACGCAAGCAAATAAGCATATTAGAATTTCATATATTAAAGACTGCAATAGTAGAATGTCATAGTTATGAGATATGAATATATGTATGTCTATTAAATACTTATATGAATACACACATGCACATATACATAAATATGTACATATTATTTATATAAATAAATAATTTTCATTTATCACTTCATATTTGTTTGACTATGAGATTAACTTCTATATAATGATCTGCATGTTTCCAGAATACAGCAGATATCTACTCCATTGCATATAAATATTTTATTAGTATTGTATTTTTTTAAATTACTGAATGTGTTATAAATATTTGCAATTAATTAAATTACAGTTGTATACTTATATTAAAGTCCAAAATAACTCAATAATTTAATTGTATGTAAGCTTTAGCAAATAAGAAAGGAATATGTCTTATTATTGACAAATAACATAGAAGGAACCTCTTTCAAAGTTGTTCCATTTGAGAACACACATTATTAAGGTTACTGAAAAGAATATGATCATTTAATAAACATACTTTAAAATATAACTTTATATCTAAGGCTTTTCATACAATCTTATATTTAAGGTTCTTCATATAATATAGCCTTTGATTCTGATAAGTGATTCATATTAAAACTATCTTAAAACGGCTGTCAAATCACTTTTATTACAACCAAAAAGATAACAACATGAAAGATATGATTATGAATTAAATATTTTTTAAGAAGGGACATCTAGAGGACAGAAACCCTAGTGACTGCTTGCATTTTCTCATAGGCTCTAATAAAGAATTACAGGTGCTCACTAAGTGTTGATGGTCTCCAATTACTCTTAATTTCAATGAATTTCTGAATCAGATTTCTACTAATGTCCCTTTCTTCTCTGAAACTGATATTCTACAGTATAGTGCAATATATTCATTTTCCTCATAGAGAAATACTATGCTCATATTGCTCTCTAAGATGATTTATTTGTTGAGTGACGCGGCTTAAACATTATTTGTGTTAGTGTTTAAGAAAATTATCTCAAGTAAGTTTCTTTTCAGTATGAATTATTCCCAGATTAGCATAGAATGAGGTGAGATATTTTCTGATTTTTCAGTTTTGTTTTAATGATACTTGAAATAAGATGATATGTGGAACTATTTTTTGGCAGATTTTCTTTTTTCTTGCTAGAGCATGTATGTGATCATATTACAGTAATCAGAATTGAACATATAGTTAGACAAGTTCAAATTGATCACAGATAAATGCTAATTTATTAAATATGAGATGTCTAGAATTGCATCATGTTGCAAATTGACTAGTGAGAGCAAGAAAAAAAATCTTTAAATGTTCATCATTATGCATTAGTTTTTTTATAAATTTGTCCCAGTCACAAAATTCCTGTTATAAAATCTGAAAGCATAGGAAAAAATCCATTGAACTAATATGAAAAGTTATTTGACAATAAACAGGCTATGAAAATTCAAAAGTGAAAACACATCAAAAGTCATTGTGATCGATTGTGAAATAAATGACCAATATGAAATCTTTTAAGATTGAAGAATCATGTTAACTTGTATGATATTGTTAGGATGGACAGAAATGGAATGAAATATACATAAAATTAAACTTTTTTTAAAGGAAAGGAGCAGGTAGAAATGAAGGTGAAAAGAAAAACTGGAAGGAAGAGAAGGAAGGAAGAAGCACTTTATTCATTTTTATGTAGGTGTACATCTTAGTTATTCTCTCTGGCCTCTGTCATGATTCTATGTCCTTGGGATGTATGTGGAGTACACTCAAACTGGATATGACTGCAGTTGACGACCAAATCACCACTTCACCACAGCTCACCAACAAAGCTGCGTTTAGTCAAAATATTATGTCACATAGATAGAGACTTGTGAATAAGGAAGAAGAACAGGCTGTGGACAATCAAAGAATCTGGAACATATAGTAACAGAAAATGGACATTAACCAGTCACAGAGTAAATAAGACATTTCTTGCTTGTGAAAACCTTCTGAAACAGAAGTCACTTTGATGAGTTTCTCCAAAATAAGAAAAAAATACTATGTATCTAGTTCATAAAAGTAAAGTGTGTCCATAGTCATTCATATAACATATTTACATTCAGCTCAATATTGTAAATACTTATTTATACAAATTATGTGAAGTACAGTACACCCCCTAAATTCAGGAAAAAGATCAAATACATTTCACTCACCACTTCCTTGTCTAGTGTTATTGCAGTGCTTTTAAAAAAAATAGAAATGGAAAGAGGATTACCTATGCTTCTCCAAAGAGAAGAAAATGGCAGCTCTTCACTAAAGGTAATCAAGGAAGAAATCCACAGCATGGTGGTGAGGTTGAAAAACCCCAGTAAGTATTTATCAACACAAACCTCCTAAACCTGCTAATGGTACTGAATACAAAACCAAATGAAGCCAATAGAATACTTGGATATCTGAATGCAAAGAAACTTATATCAACACACAAGATAATGAAACTGTCAACAGTCTAAGAAAAAGAAATAGCATTAAAGGTTGCCCAGGAAAGAAAGCAAATAGCATATAAACTTACCAGCAGAAATTGTATGGGACAGGAAATATTGAATTGATACAATTACAATACACCAAGATAAACGTTGCCAGTAAAGAATATTAAATCCTGTCAAACACTTTCTTTAAGATATAATGGACAAATAAAGGTTTTACTGACTGGTAAAGTCTAAAAGACTGAACTACCATGATACTTAATTTACAAGAAATGTTTAAAAACTTTTTATCTAAATAAATAAAGCTCACAAAATATATACAAAGCAATAGACAAAACAAATAATAGGCAAATTACTGACTCCACCAACCAAAAGACACTGAGTATCTGGGTTAATTAAAAGACAAAACCCAGTATCTATTGCTCATATGAGACTTATTGAAGATACAAGACTAACATAGACTTAAAATGAAAAGATGGAAAATGATATTCCAAGTCAATGGAGAACTTAAAAATGCATCAACTACTATAATCATATCAAATGAAATAAATTTCTTGACCAAAAAAAGTTAATAGGAAAGAAAGATGGACATTACATAATAATGAAGTGTTTAATAAAGCAGAAAGACATGATGCTTATTAAAATATATGCAATAGAATAGGAGCACACACATATATAAAGATAACTCTAGCAGACCTTTAATATTAACAATAACAGTAATAAAAGGGAACGTACTCAGAGTAATAGAGAGTTCAAGCAGAAAATCAATAGAGAAAAAATTGTCTTAAGAGAAAAATTAGATGAGAGGAACTTAATAGATACCTTTAGAGAATTTCACCCCATTTTTAACAAGAATTCATGAAAACTTCTCAAGTGGAAATCACATGTTATGACACAAACAAGTCTCAATCAATTTACTAACATTGAAACCATATAAAACATCTTTTCAGGTAACAATGTCAGGAACTAGAAATTAAACAAAATAGAATAAAGAAAAAAACTGAAAATGTGTGGAGAATAGATAACATGACACTTAGCCACTAATAGGTCAATGAGAAAATCAAAGATGAACTTAAAAATACCTGAAGTCTAATTAAGATGAAGAGATGACTTGTCATAACTTATGGGATGCAGTAAGAACAGTACAAAGAAGAAAGTTTATAGCAATAGAGGCCTACCTCAGAAAACAACAAGAATCACAAATAACAACCCTAAATCTACACTTAGACGAAATAGGAAAAGTGTGAAGAATGAAAGGAATAATAAGAAAAATAGAGCAGAAGAAAGCAAAATACTACTTAAATGATTTTAAAGACTCAATGAAAACAAGAGTTGACTCTGTAAAACATTAACAAAATAGACAAACTTTAGTCGTACTCACAAAGAATAAGAAGAAGAAATATATATAAATAAAACAAAAAATGAAAAAGAAGCTACAGAGGATCCTGTAGAACTATAATGAATTATAAGAGTATAATATACCTATTCTGCAACAAATTAAATGACTTAAAAGAAATAAAAAAGGCCTTAGAAACAAGACATTCCAAGACTAACTCAAGAAGAAATAGTATGTCTCAGCAGAGTAACCATGACTGAAGTAATTAAAATTTAAATTAAAAATTCCCATGAAATGCATCTTAGGATCAGATGATTTCACTAGTGAATTCCTCCAGTCTTTCAGAGATAATAATGAGCCTTCTTAAACTTTTTCAAAAGTTAAAAAAGAATGTAGTCTCCCAATCACTTTCATGAGACCATATTATCCTGATTGCAAAATCAAAGACATCACCAAAAAATAAAATATGAAGTTGATATAAAAATTCTTAATGAAATGCCAGTAAAATAAAGTCAACAACTCATTAAAGAATCTTTTATAATCAAGTGGTATTTATTCCAAGGATGAGAGTATAAACATATACAATTCAATAAATATGATATGATACATCAATGAAAGGATAAAAATCATATGATCATCTTAGCAAAGACACAAAAAGCTGTCTATATGATTCAATACGTTTTATATTTTAAAAATCTCCAAAATTACTTTTGATGGAATATATGTCAACATAATAAAGGTTATATATGAAAACTCATTGCCAAGATCATACTCAATGGGGAAAAGTGAGAGCTTTCTTCTGGAATAAGGGAAGGATATAAACTTTCATCACTGCTATTCAAAATAGTGTTGAAAGTCCTAGCCAGCACAATTAGACACAGAAAGGACAATAAAGCACATCCAAATTGGGAAGGAAGAGAAAAAGGAATTTGCATACTATATGAAAATACATGTAGATAAGTCCAAAGATTTCAGTAAAGAGTTGTTAAAAGAAATGAATACAGAAAAATGACAACTTACAAAATTAATACATAGAAATGTGTGACTTTTTCTATATGCAAAAAATGAACTAACAGAAAGAGAACTCAGGAACACAATTCACTGTATAAATGCACAAAAACTTAGGTTAATTTTAACCACCATATTAAAAGACTTGTACTCTGAATGCTACAAATATTATTTTTTAAATAGCAGAATTCAGAAAGGAATTGAAAAGAATCCCATGGTTATTGATTAGAATAACTAGCAGTGTTGAAATAGCCAAGTTATCTAAAGCAATATACAGATTTAATGCAATTTCAAAGTCCCAAATAAATTAATAACAGAAATAAAAATCCCTAAATAGCAAAAACGATACTGTGAAGAGAAAAAAAAAAGTCACACTCCTGTGTTCAAAATATACCACAAGGCAAAAGTAATCAAATAAGCATGACATTGGAATACAAACATATTGATGCAATAGGATTGAGAGCCCAGAAATTAATCCACATATAAAAAGACTAATTTATGATGAAGGAAACAAGGACATTCAGGTGGACAAGCACAGTTTCTTCAATAAATGGGGTTAAGAGAAGTGTATTACCACATTCAAGAGGATAAAGCTATATCACAAGCATGTTATACGAAAGTTAATTCAAAATAATTAATAATTTGTATTTAAGATATGAAAGCATAAAACAAAGGAAAATTTATTTGACAAAATCCATTACATTTAACAAAGATAGGTCTTTGAGAACTCCACTCCAATTTCAAGAGAAATGCAAGTTACAATAAACAAATGGACTACATCAAATTAAAACATTTCTGCATAACACGAGATTATTATCAAAACAAAAAGACATCTTATTGTATGGGACCCACAGGAGGGTTAATAAATAAGGAAATCCTAAAAATCAACAGCAGATAAACAATCCAATTTGAAATAGAGTAGAACATCTGAATAGACATTTCTCCAGGGAATACATAACAATGGCTATATACCATAACAAAGGTACATGAAAAGATATTTCACATGTCTTATTTTAGGATAATGCAAATAAAAACAACAGTGAGATTGTATCTCACAACTATAAGGATATCTATTATCAAAATCTGAAAACAAGTGTTGGAGAGGATTTGGAAAAGAGAGAACTCATACATTCTTGGTGGGAGTTTGAATTGGCACAACCACTATGGAAAGCAGTATAGAAACTTCTCATAGAATTGAGAAATATATTTCACATGAAGCCATTATACATCTTCTGGGTATTTGCCTTAAAACACACAAGCATTGATACTTCCAGTCTAGATGGCAACCTGGTAGGAATGTAACTCATGCCCTCCCCACAGAGCAACTAGGAATTTACCTATTTTCAAGAAACAAACACAGAGGAAAAGCAAGCACAGAGGCTGCAGAGACACAGCAGCAATCGTGATAAAAAAAAAGCAGGCAAAAAAAGTCAGTATTCAGAGCACCATCACTCAATCAGATTCAGGATTCAAACCACATGGAGTGGGTAGAACTGTGGGAAGAACAGGCCCTTCTAGGAATCATGAAAGTAGTGGAGAATCCACCTGGCAGGACTAGGACATGTAGCCAGGGTAGAGCATCTAGTCCCAGGAAAGAACAAAGCCACTGTCTGGTACACACAGAGAAGACAAATTACAAAATGACACTAAGCAGCTACATATCAAATAATCACCATAAATGTTAATAGACTGAACTCACTAGTCAAATGACAGAGTGGCCAAATGGATTAAAAAGCATAACCTCTATCGACTTTCTGATGGTGTATCAATAGGACGCATTTTCGGGTGGCTCTCCACAGACACTGCAAAAACAAAAAAAGTCACCTATTTTCCTGAAACAAACAACTATACATGATTGGCACTTCAGCTGGAGATGGCTCAGCTGAAGACTAATGATGGGTAAGGGCACGTGGCAGCGTTCTCAGCTAAGCTGTGGATTTGGGACAGAACTTAGGAGTCCCTGGTCTCTGGGAACACAGTGGGGTGGAGGATAAGGATTTTGGGACTGACTGCAGAAGCAGCAAGAGACAGTCACAGTGAAACTGAGACATACAGCCACAGAGGGCTGACTTGGGATGGGTGAAAGAGCCAGACCACCGGGAGTTGAACTGGAGCCCATAAGGTGAAATTGCATTGGGATTGGCCATAACTGGTAATCAACCAAAGAAATTGCAAGTTCAAACCCCTCCCACAACCATTTCACTCCAGTGCCTGGGGTTAACCTAGCAGAAATCCCACCCACCAGAAATTCCACCCCCAGGATTACAGTGAGAAGGCAGTTCCAAACCTCAATATTACCAGTTAGCATTACCTTGTGAGTAGAGGTGAAAACACAGCCTGATAGCCAACCCTGGAAAGTCAAACCTACTCACTGCAAGGGAAACCAAATCCTCAGAAATATAAGCAGAATACATAAAGAGCAAAGGCAAAGAGAAATAAATGTGAAATGATGAATCCAGGGAAATCTGAATACGGCTGATGTATGCAAATTACCTGAATTTAGGGTAACAGTGATTAATATACTCATGGGGATCCAGAAATCAGTAGAGGCAGTAAATGAGAATGTAAGAAAGAACAGAGAAGAAGTAAAACAAGACTTTGAAGAGGTAAGAGATATGATGACTGAATTAAAAAACTCAATAGAGGGACTCAACAATAGGATGAATGAAGCTTCCAGTAGAATCAGTGACTTGAAAGATAGGACAGAGGAACTCAATCAAGCAAACCAGCAAAGAGATTTAAAAAAAAAAATTCAAAGAATCAAAGATAGCATTCAAGACCTCTGGGAAAATAAAAGGAACAACAATCACATCATAGGGATCCCAGAGGAAGAGAGAGAAAAGGGGGCAGAAACCATATTTGAAAAAATAATAGATGAGAAGTAACCCAATTTGAAGAATGAACCCAAGTCTCCAAATCCAGGAAGCTGAAAGAGTCTTTTAAAACCAAAAAACACACGTAAACACACGGTCATCAAAATGTCAAAAATTCAAGATAAAAAAAGACTATCAAAAGTAGGCAGAGACAAACGTGTCACACACAGAGGAGCCCCCATAAGATTGTCACCATACTTCTCAAATGAAACTCTACAGGCCAGGTGGGCATAATACATTCAAAGTGCTAAAGGAAAAGGATTTTTAGCACAGGATACTATATCCAGCAAGATTATCAATCAGAAATGAAGGAATGATAAAAAACCTTTTCTGACAAGTGAAAATTAAAGGGATTCCTCACCACAAAATCAGCTTTACAAGAAATATTAATGGATGTTCTATAAAGCATAAAGAAATCACACAGAAAAAAATGAGATAGCAAATATTAGAAGTGGGGAGGAAGAGAAGAGAACAAAAATGTGGATTTTTGGAATGAGTGGAAGACAAATATGCTTTCAAATAAAATTAGGCAGTAAACATAGAACTGTGAATGCTAACTTCAGGGTAACCTCAAAATACTTCCCCAGGGAGAAAGTGAAGAAGACAAAAGACAAAATCAATCAAAACATAGCTGCACCCATCTGACCTAAAAAGAGAGAACAAATTCATCATCTGGAGGAACATACAAAAGACAAATTATAAAATGACAAAAAGCTATCTATCAATAGTCACCCTAAATGTTAATGGACTGAAATCACTGGTCAAATGATGCACAGTGGCTGAATGGATTAAAAAGCATATCCTAACTTTCTGCTGCATTCAGGAAACCCAACTTCTTCCAAAAGATAAACAAAGCCTCAAAGTCAATGACTAGAAGAGAATCCTATAGTGAAACGGTAACCGCAAAAGAGCAGGATAGTCGTAATCGTATCAGATAAAACAGACTTCCATCTAAAAAGCATAACAAAAGGCAAAGATCGACACTATATAATGATAAAAGGATCAATCCAGCAGGAAGACATAACATTTATTAACATATAGGCACCAAATGAAGGAGCATCAAAATATATGAAGCAAGTATCATTAGACATGAAGAGAAACATTTAAAAGAACACAGTAATAGCTGAATCATCAACACTCTACTTACAATGACAGATCGACCAGACAGAAAACTAACAGGAAAACAACCACTTCAAATGACCATCTGGAACAGATAGGTCTAATAGACATATACCCATCGCTTCGCCCAATGACTACAGATTTTACTTTCTTCTCGAGCACTCATGGAACATTCTCAAGGATAGATCATATGTTGGGACATGAAATATCTCTCAATAAATTCACAAAGATTGAAATCATACCAAGTGTCCTCTATAACCACAATGGCTTAAAACTGGAAATCAACCATAGAAAGAAAGCTAGATGACCCCAAACCAACTGGAGGCAACAATATGTTCTTGAAGGACTCTTGGGTAAAAGAGGAAATCAAAAAGGGCCTTAAAAGTGCTTAGAGAAATGACAATGAGGACATTAGCCACCAGAATCTATGGGATGCAGCAAAATCAAGGGGAAATTGAATCACAATTCAGTCCTATCTCAAGAACCAAGAAAAATTGCAAATAAATAACTATATTTAAACAACTATAAAAAGAACAATTAAAGGCAAAAATCAGCAGAAGAAAGGAAAAAAATCACTATTTGAACAGAAATAAATGAAATAAAAAAAGCAAAAAGAAAATCCAGAAGATTATTACACTAAAAGTTCATTCTCTGAAAAAACTGACAAGCCATTGGCTAGACTCACAAAGAAAAAAAGGGAGGAAAACTCTCATCAGTAACATCATAAATGAAAGCGGACAAGTTACAACAGACACCGCACAAATTCAAAACATCATAAGAGATTACTATGAACAGCTCTATGCCACCAAAATGGACAACCTTGAGGACATGGACAGATTTCTACAAAAGTATAGTCTACCAAAACTTAACCTCGAAGAATTGGAAAACCTGAACAGAACTATCACAAGCAAAGAAATTGAAGATGTAATGAAGGGCTTCCCTAAAAATAAAAGCCCAGGAATATATGGCTTCTCCAACAACTTTCGCCAAAACTTCAGAGATGAATTAACACCTATTCTTCTCAAACTCTTCCAAAATATTGAAGATCAGGGAACTCTCCTAAATATTTTTTATGAGGCAGACATTACACTGATACCAAAAGCAACAGAGATGTCATCAAGAAAGAAAATTGAAGACATTATCTCTAATGAACATAGATGCAAGAATTTTTAACAATATATTAGCAAACAGAATTCAACAATGCATCAAAAAGATCATTCAGTATGATGAAGTGGAATTCATTTCAGAAATGCAAAGATTGTTTGACATAAGTCAATTTATAAATGTCATATACCATATAACAAGAGCAAAGCGAAAAGCCACATGATCATATCAATAGATGCAGAGAAAGCTTTTACAATATCCAACACCCATTTATAAAAACAAAACAAAACAAAACAAAAAAAACTTGCATAAAATGGGAATAGAAAGTTCATGTCTCAACATAATAAAGGCCATCTTGAAAAATCCATAGCTAGCATCGTAGTTGATGGTGAAAAATTGAAAGCATTTCCTCTTAGGTCAGGAACAAGGCAGGGTTGTCCACTCTCGCCACTGTTATTAAATATTGTACTGGACATCTTAACCAAAACAATTAGACAAGAAAAGAAAAAATAAAAAGGAATCCAAATTGGAAAGGAGGAAGTAAAATTCTCATTATTTGCAGATGACATGATTATATACAAATACTGAAAATCCAAAAAAATCTATCAAAAACTTCCAGAACTCGTCAATGAATATAGTAAAGTGGCAGGTACAAATCCAATGCACAAAAATATTTTCATTCTTATACACAAACAACACGCAAGAAGAAAATGAAATCACAAAAATCACACCATTTAAAATAGAAGTTAAATGAATGAAATATTTGTTCATAAACCTAAAAAAGAAGTATAAGTTCTATATAGCAAAAACAATGAGTCCTTCTTAAAAGAAATAGAGGAGGACATGAAGAAATGAAAAGACATCCCCTGCTTGTGGCTGGAACTAATCAATATCATTAAAATGACCATCTTACCCAAAGCAATATATAAAGTTAATACAATCCCCATTAAAATCCCATGGGCTAATCCAGAAAATAGAACAAAAAAATCTTATTATTTGTCTGGAACAACAAAAGACCCCGAGTAGTCAAAGCAACCATTAGAAAAAAGAATGAATCTGGATTGATTACACTTCCAGACTGAACTATATTACAAAGCCATAGTGATCGAATATACATGGTACTGGATTAACAACAGAACACAGATCAGTGGAATAGAAATGAACCACCAAAAACTGAACCATTCATATACAGTCAGTTAATCTATGAAACAGGAGTCAAAAACATTCAATGGTAAAAGGAAAGTCCCTTCAACAAATGATGTTGGGAAAACTGGAAAGCCACTGGCAAAGAATGAAACTAGACCACTTTCAGATACCATTCACAAAAATTAGCTCAAAATGGATTAGAGACTTGGACATAATACCAGAAACAACAAAGCTCTTAGAAGACAACATAGGAAAGACTTTCCGTGATATCAGTCATAGAGAAGCCTTTGGGGACTCAATTTCACCATCAAGGGAAACGAAAAGAAAAATCAACAACTGGGACTACATAAAACTAAGGAGCTTCTTCACAACAAAAGAAAACATCACCAAAACCAAAAGAAAACCTACTAATTGGGAGAATATATTTGTATTTGATATTTCCAACCAAGGCTTCATATCAAAATATACAAAGAACCCATCAAACTCAACAACAGAAGAACAGGCAATCCAATCAAAATATGGGAGGAGGAAATGGAGAGACACTTTTCTGAAGAGGATATACAGATGACCAACAAGCACATGAAATGATGTTCCTACTCTCTATCAGGGAAATGAAAATTAAACAGCAATGAGCTATCACCTTATAACTGAAATACTGGCTATTATCCAAAAGTCTGGAAGCTGCAAATGCTGGAGAGAATGTTGAGAAAAGAAAATACTTTTGCACTATTGGTGGGAATACAAATTGGTACAACCCCTATGAAGAACAGTTTGAGATACCTCAAAATACTGAAAATGGAATCCCGTATTGTCCTGTCATTCCACTTGTGGGAATCTACCCAAAAGATATAAAAATACCCAACCACAGAGATGTATGTATCCTCATGTTTATTGTGGCCCTATTCACAAGAACTAGAAATTACCTGTGTCCAACATCAGATGAGTGGATAAAGAAGAGTGGTACATATATACAATGGAATACAACACAGTGCTTAGAGGAGATGAAACCCTGTCATTTGAATCAATATGGAAGGAACTAGAGGTGATTACGCTAAGTGAAACAAGTCAAAAGAAGAAAAATAGATACTAGATGACTTCAGTCATGGTGGAATGTGAATGGACAAGACAAAGGAAGAGATGAAGCAATAATCAACCCTGAAACATCTGCAACAGAACTGAGGCTACCAAAAGGAAATCAGGTAGGTGGAGTCAAATGGTGATGGAGCCCACTGGACAATGGGAAAGAACACTTTGTGATTTGGTGGAAGGCATGGTGTGCTAAAATATATCTAAGAAATGGGGAACCTTTACATAGGAAATTATTTAATGTGTAGAATAATTACTACAATAAATAGTGAATTAAAAAATCATAACCCAAGCTTCTGCTACATTCAGGAATCTCACCTTCTTTCAAAAAGATAAACAAAAACTCAAAGTCAATGGTTGGAAGACAACTACAAATGACAACTACAAAAAAACAGAAACAGATATACCTGTATTTGATAAAGCAGACTTCTAACTAGAATCCTCACAGAAGACAGATGAACATTCTGTGATGATTAAGGGTCAATCCAACAAGAAGGCATAACACATAAATATGTATGTACCAAATGAAGGAGTATCAAAATATATTAAGCAAGTATTATTGGAACTGGTGAGATATTGACAGCAACACATAAATAGCAGAAGACTTCTTCACCTCACTTACAACAATGGACAGCTCGACCAGGCAGAAAATTGATAGAGAAACAACAGCTTTAAATGATCTTTTGCAACTTTTAGGACTAATAGACATATACCAAACAGTTCATCCAATGATGACAGATTTCACTTTTTCTCAAGTGAGAGTGGAGCATTCTCGAAGATATATTATTTGTTGGGACACAAAAGAGTCTCAACATTTACTAAGATTGAAATCATACCAAGCATTTTCTCTGACCCCAGTGACTTAAAACTAGAAATCAACAACAAAAATTAAAGCCAGAAGACCCCTGATTAATTGGATACTAAATGAATGCTTATGAATGACTTGTATAAAAGAGGAAATCAAAGAGGAACTTAAAATTACCTAGAGACAAATGAGAATGAAAATATTAGTTACCAGAATCTATGGGGTGAAACAAAATCAGTACTATGAGGGAAGTTCATTGTGATCCAAGTCTACCTCAAGAAACAAGAAAAATTACAAATAAACAATCTAACCCTCCATTTAAAAAAAATTAAAAAGAACAATTATAACCAAAAATCAGTAGAAGAAAAGAAATAATAAAAATTTGAGAAATAAACAAGATCAAAAACAAAAAGAGAATCCATAAGAACAATGAAACTAAAAGTTGGTCCTTTGAAAAAATTAAAAAATTGACAAGCCATTGTCTATATTAACAGAGAAAAAAAGGGGGAAAAATCTCGCATAACTAGAATCAGAAACTAAGGGGAAAAGTTACAGCAGATCACAGAAATACAAAAAAATCCTTAGACAACTATGAGCAAGCCTATGCCAAGAAAGTAGACATTCTTGAGGACATGAATAGATTTCTATAAACATACAGTCTACCAAGATTGAACCTGGAATATTAGGAAAACCTGAACAAAACAACCACAAGCAGATATATTGAGGATGCATTTAAAAGTCTCCCTAAAAATAAAAACCCAGGACTAGACGACTTTTCTAATGAGTTTACCAAACCTTCACAGAATAATTAATACTTATTTTTCTCAAACTATTTCAAAATATTCAATAACAGGGAACACTCCCCAATACTTTCTAAGAGGCGAACATCACACTGTTACCAAATGTGCATGGAGACATCACCAGAAAAGAAAATTACAGACCAATAATTCTAATGAACATAGATGAAAAAATTCTCAGCAAAATATTAGTACACAAATCTAACAGTGCATCAAAAAGATCATCCATCATCACCAAGTGTGATTTATCCCAGGGATGGTATAAAATACACAAGTCTATTAATTTACTACACCATATCAAAAAGAGAAAGGAGAAAAATCACATCAGCATATCAGTAAATGCAGAGGAAACTCTTTTCAAGATTCAACACATTACAATAAAAAAAAGCTTGCATAAAATGGGAATAGAAGTTACACACTTCAGCATAATAAAGACCATATATGACAATGACGGCCAATATCATAGTAAATGCTACAAAATTAAAAGCATTTCCTCAAAGGTCAGGATTTAGACAAGACTGTTCACTCTCATCACTGCTACTTGACATCCTACTGGAGGCCTGTGCCAGAGCAATTAAGCAAGAAAAACAAATAAAATGAATCCAAAATGGAAAAGGGCATGTAAAATTCTCATTAGTTAGAGATGACATGAATACATATATATTGAAAGCCCTAAAAACTCTGTCAAAAAAAGTACTAGAATGCATCAACAAATACAGTAAAGTGGCAAGCTACAAATCAAGGCAAAAAAATGTGTCACATAATTATTTACAGATACATTAAAAGGCAGTGAAATTAAGAAACCCATATCATTTAAAAAAGAAATAAAAAGAAACAAATATTTTGGAACATATTTAACAAAAGGGGTGAAAGACCTGTACAATGAAAACTACAAATTCTTCTAGAAAGAAATAGAGGAAGAGACAAAGAGATGGAAGATAACCCCTGTTTATGGTTGGGAAGAATCAACATCTTTAAAATGGTCATCATAACTAAAACAATATGCAGATTTAATGCAATCCCCAATAAAATCCAATGGATTTATGTCCAAGAAATAGAAAAAAATCTTAAAATTTGTATGGAACAGCAAAACATCTCAAATAGTCAAAGCAATTATGAGAAAAAAGAACTAATCTGTAGAGATTACCTTCCTGAAGATTTAGCTGTACAACAAAGCAATAGTGATCAAGATAGCATGGCACTGGAATAATAGCACAGGCACAAATTAGTGGAATAGAAGTGGATCACTAGAAACTGACCCACTCATTTACAGTCAGCTAATCTATGACAAAGGAGCCCAAAGCATTCTGTAGTGAAAGGAAAACCTTTCAATAAAGGTGTTGGAATAACTGAACAGTCCATGCAAAAGAATGAGGCTAGATCACTCCCTAACACTATTCACAAAAATTAACTCAAAACCCATAGAGACTTGGTCATAAGGCAATCAAAATAAAATTCTTGGAAGACAGCATAGGAAAGACATTTCATGATATCAGGCTTAGAGAGGCCTTTTGTGACTCTAATCCAGCATCAAGGGAAAGAAAAAGAAAAAAAGAAACAAGTGGGACTACATCAAACTAAAACCTTCTTCAAAGTGAAAGAAAAAAATCTCAAAGCCAAAAGGCAACCTTCTAACTGGGTGAAGATATTTGCTTCAGCGTTTCTGACAAGGGCTCAATATCTAAAATATGCAGAGAAAGTATAAATCTCAATAACAGAAAAATAGGCAATTCAATCAAAAACTGAAAGGAGGAATTAGAGAGACTTTTTTTTCCAAAGAGGATATACAGATGGTGAATAGGCACATGAAAAGTTGTTCTTACTTGCTGGCTATCAGGGAAATACAAATTAAAACAACAGTAAGATATCCCTTTAACTTGAGAAACTGGTTATTATCTTAAAGTATGGAAACAACAAAAGTTAGCAAGGATGTGGCACACTTAATGGGAGTGCAAATTGACACCACCCCCATGAAAAACAGTTTGGAGAGTCCTCGAAAAAGTTGAATATGGAAATTCCTTATGATCCTGTCATCCTATTTCTCCAAAGATTTACTCCAAAGATAGATAAACACTGATTCACAAAGATTTATGCACCCCCATGTTTATTATGACCCTATACAGAATAGCTAAGAATCGGAAACTACTTAAGTGCCCAATGTCAGATGAATGGATAAAGACGATGTGGTACATGTAACAATGGATAACTATACAGCCCTTAAAAGAATGAAATCCTGCCACAACCTGCATGAATGGTGGGAAGGGTTCCTGAATAGAGGTTACAGGAGCCGTAAAGAAAGATAGACAAACAACATGTATCTAGAAAAGCGGTGGCCAAGTGGGGCCACTCTCCATTTTAGAGACAGTGACACCGTCTGTTTTTTTGACATATTTTATAGGGGTGGATTACAAATGAGGTAACAGGAAAGACTTGTAGGCATAGGTTGTTGCCCTGCTATCGCAAACTGTTGAATGTATAGCAACATTGAAGGTCGAGGCTCAGTTGCAGTTTGCTGTTTATCTACTTTTTGCTCTGACTGAGAAATTCTGTTTGAGGCAACTTTGCAGAAGCAGGAAGAAAGCAGTTCGCTCTCTACAAATCCTGTCATTTGAATAAACATGGATGAATCTAGAGTGTTTATAATAAGTTAAATAATTGAAAAAATGAAATATAGATACCAGATGACCTCACTCATCAGTGGAACATGAATAAACAAAACAAAGGAACAGATGAAATAGAACAAACACTTGGAACAAACACTTGGCAGTAGAACTGAGGTTACCTGTAGGGAATGGGAGGTGGGAGCAATTGGTGCCAGGGCCCACTGGATAATGGTGAAGAACACTTGGGGATTTGTTGGCAGCCTGGGTGTATTGATACACATCTGAAGAATGGAGAACCTATACAAATGTGTTTATAATAATATGTATAATAAGTTATCAAAATTTAAAAAAATTAAAAAAATAAAAAGCACAAACATTAATTCAAAGAGCTATATACAACCCCCTATGTTCATTGCAGCATATTTACCATAACCAAAAACCGATACCATCTATATGCCCAACATCTGAGGAGTGGTTTAAGAAGTGACATATACACATCATGGAATACTAGTCAACTATTAGAAAATAAAAGATGAAATGTTGTCATTGACAGCAACGTATATGGATCTACAGAGAAATATATTTATTGAGATAAGTTAAAAGGAGAAAAATAAGCATTGATGATCTCACTCATGAACTACATAGTGAAAACAAATGAACCAAATCTAACAAAAAGTAAACTTTTTTCTTCTATAGAATCAAATTAGTGGTTACCAGAACAGAAGGAGAGAGATGAGCAAACTGGATATGGTGAAGAACAGAAATGAACTATTGGTGGTAAACTTTATGTATTATATATGGATGATATTTAAATGAAGTGTACTTTAAATCTATATAATGTTATAATGCAATATTCCTTTAACTAAATAAATAAAATGAAATAAATAGAATAAAATGAAGGTGGGTATAATGAGAATATTAGATAGTAGGATCTGAAAGCAAAACCTGACTCCGCCAACTATGTTTTAGGAGTTTACAAGTTCTATAAGTTTAGACAGTAAAGACATAGTGGAAATGGTAGGGAAAAAAAGGTATGCAAGGGAAGACCACAGACTTAGCAGTCAAATAGATACATGTTGTAATAATAAGCCTAACTTTCTTACTATGTTACTTTTGAACTCTATTTAATTTCTTTAATTCATATTTATTATCTATATAACAAGGACACTCATAATATAGGCTGAACATATTTTTTTGAGAGAAAAACGGGGCATTGGATGGCAAAAATGGAGCAGGGTTATGCACTGGCCACTAAGGGAAAGAGAGGAGGCAGAGCAATTGGAGCAGGAGCAGAACAGCTAGGCCAGCAACAAGACAATACTATGCAGTGATAATTGGCAATCACATGGTAATGACATGTGGTCCAGTGGTGCTTCATATAAATGGGCCTGTGCAAAGAATTTTGGTACTTTAGGTGAAAACCAAATTTGGTGCCCCAAACACCCCTTTACTCATTTCAGTGTCATAGTGCCCAATAATCAGCTCAGTGCCAGAAATGTCCAATAACCCCCACAGTTTCAGAGATAGATAAACTCTGTAGTGCCAGAAATAATGTCCATAGTACTTATTTGGCTCCACCATGATGCAGTGTTCCGTTCCCTTTGACTCCTGTTTCCTTGTGGGGAGGGAACAGCCATAGTCAGCACCAGCAAGGGATGTCTTTAACACAGGACAAATAGCCGCTTTTGGTCCCCGTCAACAGACTGGGTCCAGTGTAAGATAGCCCTGGTTTATAAAAATGTTACAAAATTGACTTTTATATAAAAATAATGAGAGATCAGGAAATAAAACTGATATTATCCTAAACAATGCATGTGGTCAGCCCATCATAATATTGATGTGTCTACTTTCAACCTTGGCACTTATCAGAACTCAAAAATGTTTTCTCTTAACTATAAATTAATTGTCATTTTTGTTCACTGTGGATTCCTGTTATTCATAGAAATGTAATGTCAAAAATTTTTTAATTCTGCTATAAATTTATATCAAGATTTTTAAATCATATTTTAATAACACTATTCTACACATATTTTTACTTCTGGGTGAGATCACTGCTGTTAGTACTAACCTGTCAGTTACACAGAATCCAATTGAAAAGAAAATAGTGCCCCCTCTTTCATATTAACTGAAAAAGGCTTACTGCTGAGAATTTAATGCTTGAAGAATTTTGAGAACTGAAACTACAGTCTGTAGAATGATCTTTCAGGGCCTATTACCAAAACTATGGTCAAAACTAGAGTGTCAAAAAGTCACCATTCCCTAAGATTGGTAAAGAATATTCATTTGGGTTCAGAAAGTCACAGCTAGAGCTCCATATTACCTCTGCTGTAATACTCCTGTGCACAATGGATACCACATGTTTCTCCATATAATATAATTTTTAGTACATGCCTGACTCAAGTTGTTATGATTTGTCATACCTCGTTCATATTTGAAATTCTAAGTTCAAGGTCGATTAGAACATAATATTGTTTTGGAGTTTTAACCCTTCCTATATAGGAATCTTTGTAGAAATCAGACTATGCTGTTGTTAAATCAATATTACGGATCTACTACACTCTAAAACTTGCTAATCAAAAGGCAATTTCCATCCTTAGATTCCCAAATAATAACAGTTGGCTTTGAAAACTCTAAATAAGATAGACTTTTTAAAACCACATTATTCTCTTCAGGCTTTTGAGTTGTGATGCATATTGCAGAAAGAGCTTTGTATCCACAAAGGTTAAATGCTGTCATATTAAATAAAGAAGAGTTTATTCTTTCTAGTAGGCTTAGTGTTGGGAGAAGAAATATCAAACTATAAGAACATTCAATCATGCAAGATACAGTGAATTTAATATGAATAAATCCAGTCATTCAAAGCACATTTATTATAATGGATATAGTGGTTCATATAATGTTTAGATAGTGTTTATATATTCTTGAATAGATACCTAGAAGTGGTATAGATGAATCAAATGTTATTTCTATTCTTTTTAGAAGACTCTCCATACTTTTCCCATTCTAGCTAACCAATTTGCATTCTCACTGAAAGTGTTAGGACTTATTTTTCTCCACAACCTTGCCAACAATTGTTTGCTATCTTTTTGATAAGTCATTCTAAATGGCATAAGAATATCTCATTGTGGTTTTTATTTGCATTTCTCTAATAAGTGATCATGGACACCTTTTCATGTGCCCATTGACCATTTGTATTGTCTTCTTTGGAGAAATGCTTATTCAAATTCTCTGTCATTTTTTGATTGGCTGGTTTATATTATTGCTCTTAAATTTCATGAATTTGTTGAATATTTTAATATTTGTCAATCATCACATGCATGATATGTGAGTTTCCCTTTCAGCTGTTGCCTTTTTGTTTTGATGAAAGTTTCTTTTATTCTTTTTTATAGTTCCATTATTTTTGTTTTCATTTGTCTTGCTATTAGAGACATAACTGCAAAGACATCTCTAAGTTTGAAAAGCTCATGATCTGCTTCTTCATATTTATGGTTACAAGGTTTACACTTTGTTAGGACCAGTTATGCTCCCCCAACCGGAAGCAACTCTCACCCCCACCCCTTGTAACCTTAATCTTGAGTCAACAGGAACCTCTGCAAAGGCAGCCTCACTCTGGCAGAGACCTTGAAGTTGCAAAACTGTTGCAGAACCCACAGGAAGGAGACCAGATAACGCCAGATAAGGAGACCAGCACATTCCAGGAAGGTATGTGTGTGCAAGAAGCTCAGGATGGAAAAATACTGAAACTTTGAAGTGCTTTCCGAGCCCTGCCCAACTCGCACTCCCTTGGGCTGAACTCCGCAGCCCCTCACTCATCCCTCCCTCTTGTGCTCAGCAGCCCCTCAGTTACAAAAGCTGACTCCCTTTTCCAATTCAGCCCGCCTGCACCCAGGTGTGATGCCAATAAATGCTGTGTGCTCACACAAGCCTTGCCTCAGGGCTGGTTTCTAGGGTGACCCGGTTCTATGCTAGGCGGAACCTAACACAGTTAAGTCTTTATTTTGAATTAATATTTATCTTTATTTTGAAATAGAGGTCTAGTTTCATTCTTTTTATGTGGCTGTCCAATTTTTCCAACACATTTTATTTAAAAAGTCTTTCCCCATTGTATTTACTTGACTCCAATATTGGAAAGTATTTGTCTGTATATTGTGGATCTATTTCTTGATTCTTAAATTTATATCAACGATCTTCATATCTATTTTAATTCTAGCATCTTTGCGATTGATTCACTCTTTTTAGTATAGTTCGAAATGAGGAGTATAATGTCTTCATTTTTCCTATATTTTTCAGGATTGCCTTGTCTACATGGAGTCCTTTTTGCTTTCAAAAATATATTTTATGATTTTTTGTCAGATTTCTATGAATAATGACTTTGAGTTTTGCTACGTTTTACATTGAATCGGAATATTCCTTTGGGCAAGGAGGCTATTTTACCAATATTGTTTTTTCACTTCATGAACAGAGTATTCTCCCATTTCTTCGGGGTTTTTTCTCTATTTTTATTCAACAATTTCTGATATTTTCTATGTACTGGCATTTCACTTTCTAGGTTGTCTATTCCTAGATATTTTTGATGTACTTACAGGATTTACAAAATTCTCTTTCAATTGGTCCATTGCAACATTCCAAGTCTGATCAGGAAGAAGTAGAAAGCCTAAACAGACCAATCAAAAGAAAAGACATTGAATTAGTAATCAAAATCTCCCAAGAACAACCACAAGACCAGATGACTTTATTAGTGAGTTTTAATTACCAAAATTTAAAAGATCTAGTAATTACCTCAAACTCTTCAAAAAAAAATGAAGATTAGAAATGCTTTCAGTTACATTATTTGATGCCAGTATTAGCCGTATACCAAAGACAAACAAGAACATCACAAAAAAGTTCTACACACAAATATCGCTCATGAGCATAGATGCAAAAGTCCTAACCAAAATATTCGTAAGCCAAATACAATATAAAAAAATCATACAGGTTTAAAGATCAAGTAGCATGTGTTCCAGAAATGCAAGGCTGATTTACAGGTGCAGGTCAATTTATAAAATAAATTATTATTTGCAAAAAGAAGACTAAAAATCATATAATATCAATATATGCAGAAAAAAATATTGACAGGGTTCAATAAATAGTTATGATAAAAACTTTCTGTAAATGGTAGAAAAAGAAACATACCTCAACACAATAAAGATCATATATCATAAACCTTTATAAAGCTAACATAATACTCAAAGGTGGAAATGCTCATCATTAATTATTATTTGGAAAATGCAAATGTTAGCAAGGATGTGAAGAAAAATGAACTCTTATACACAATTGGCTGGAATGTAAACTGATATAGACTTTTTGGATAACAAGTTTCTCAAAATTAAAAATGAAACTACTGTGCAATTCAATAATTCTATTTGTAGTTATTTATATGAATAATATGAAAACATAAAATATATATGCACATTTATCTTAATATAACTGAGATACCTAAGCAAGTTAAATATCCATCAGTGGATGATTGCATATAGATGATTTGGTATATATACACAATGGGATGCATCATTTGCATTTGCAAAAGAAAGATAAGACTCAAGAATATTATACCCAATGAAATAATTCAGGAGAAAGAAAAATACCTGATTATTTCACTCACATATGAAATTTTAAAAAAGCGAAGGAACAGAAAAAAAAATGCCTTAAACTCTGAAATCAGAAATGAGGTTACCAGAGGAGAAGGGGCTTTGGGTGGTCATAATTAGTAGAGGGGTCCGATAGATATTGTTGAAGGATTTTAGACATTTGATCGTAAGTATTGTGTATTACATATTTGAAGATAAATGAACGTGTACTCCTAAAACATGCAGAATTGTCAGCTAATATTATCCTAATAACATATGTAAATTTACACACACACACAGATTTGAGAAGTTCTAAACATCACTTGCATCATTTTGCTGGTGGAGAAGTTTTCCCCAAAGTTGATGACTACTACTGATCAGTGTGATAGTTGCAGAAATTTAAAATTTTGTTAATTTTGTTAAATAAGACAACATCCATGTTTGCCATATCAATTGACTCTTCCCTTCACAAAATATTTCTCTGTAGAATGTAGTGCTTTTTGCCATAACCCTCAAGACTGGTGGAAAAGGTCCCTGAGTGGAGGCTACAGGAGCCTAAAGAAAGACGGACAACATGCATGTGGTAAAGTAGGAGACAGGTGGGGCATTGCTCTCTGTTTGAGAGGCAGTAACCCCGATGCTGGCTCCTTGATTTATTTTATAGGGCTGGGTTACCATGAGGTAATAAGAGTGTTGCAAAATGAGGAAAGGCTGTAGGCATTAGCTGTTCTGCCTATATCAGGAACATTTGAAGGTCAGAATGTTCCGAAGCTCAGCTCAGGTTTTCTGTTATCTGCTTATATGTCTATCTGCTTCTAGCTCTATTGATGTGTGAAGGCTTCCGCCTCAGAATATCTATAGCTTTTTATAGCAATATTTATTTATTTATTATTTCACATTGCTAAAGTAATGCTTTATATAGCATTTTAACAATGGTAGAATTTCTTTCAAACTTGGAGTCAGTTCTCTCAAACACTGAAACTGATTTATCAACAAGGTTGATATATTCTAAATTCCTTATTGTAATTTTAATAATATTGACAGAATCTTCACCAGGAGTAGACATCATCTCAAAACTTTTTGTTGTTGTTTGTTTTTCCTTTCTATTTGGAAATAATTTAAAATTTACCAAAATAAGATACTAAGAATATCTATGTACGCTTAACATAGATCTACCACAAGCTTCCACGTTGTTTGCCCAATTTCCTTCATATTTCTGCTATGTCAGTTGTGATCTCACCTCTCTAATTACTAATTTGGAATATTATTTTTTTATCTATGAACTTTCCTCTCAGAACTATTTTTGTCACACTTCACATTATTGGAAACTCACCTCTTTAATTTAGTTTGTTTCCAGCAAGTCTTAATATCTTATTTAATTTCATTGATGCTCTAGGATTTGTTCAGAAACCTCTTGTTCAATCTCCACATCATTGTGATCCTTGCAGTTTTGCTTTTCTGGTTCATTTCTTGTTTCATCCCTTTATGATTAGAGAGAATGTTTTCCATAATTTTTCAACCTAATGAAATTTCCTGACTTATTTTGTGTCCCAGTATATGCTCTATCCTTGAGAATGTTCTGTATATACTTGAGAACAAAGTTTATTATTTTTTGATGGGGGAGTAGAACAACTTTTATATGTCTATTAGGTCTATTAGGTCCATAGAACTTATTACTTCATTTTGGGTCTTTATCTCTCTGTTGATTTTCTGCCTGGGCGATGTACTGATGTAACTGGATTATTAAAGTCCCCTGTTGCTACTGTGTTAATGTTAATGTCTGCCTTTAACTGTGTCAGTGTAAATATGTATATAATATATATATAAGTTTAGGTGGTCTGGAATTAGGTGAATATGTTCATTACAGTTACTTCTTCTTGATGAATTGTCCTCTTTATGTCACTGCCACTTTGATATATTTTTCCATAGTCCTTGACCTGAGTTTGTCTTTGAATCTGATATGTTTCTTAAAGGCAACATATTAATGGGAAGTTTTTGTTTTGATCCATCCAACTCTGTGTTGAGTGGTGTAATCAGCTCATTCTCATTTAAGGTGATAACTGATATATGGAACTTTATTGCTGTCATTTGAGTCTTTCTTCTATTGGTTTTCTGTGTCTTTTGCTCATTTCTCATTTGTTTTCATTCACATTTTTCTGTTGGTTTTGGTATTGATTCTTTCAAGTTTTGTCTACTACCCAGATATGTATCTCTTTTGATTGAGTTTTCTGCCTAACATGTTTATCTCTTTACGGTTCTATAACAGTCTTTTATGAGGTGATGCCATATCATATTTATATGTCCATACACATTCTGTGATTTTCTTTCCCCTTTAATGTTATGTTGTCGTTACTTTTGTTCTCTCTGATTAGTACAAACTTTGTTTCTGTTTGTGCTTTCCTGTTTATCACCATTCTTAGTGGTTGGTGAATCATTTTTCATCTTTCTTATTGTAGGACCCTTTACAAAATTTCTTAAATGACGGGTTTGGTGATGGAAAAATTAATCAACATTTGTTTATCTTTGAAAACCTTTTTTTGCTTATAATTTTTGAATGATAGTTTTGCAGGGAGAGTATGCTTGACTGGTAGTTTTTGCATTTTAGAATTTTGAATAAGTCATTCTACCCTTTCCTGTTGGTGGGGATTCTCCTGAGAAGTCTGATGACAGCCTGATAGGCATACCTTTGTTGGTTATGCTTCTCTTTTCTCTAGCAGCCTTGAGTAGTTTTTCTTTGTCATTGGCTTTTGCCAGATTTACTATGATCTGTCTGGGATAGATCTTTTTATATTTAGAAACAGTTTATCTGCTTCTTGGACATTCTGGACTTTCTATAACAGATTTAAGAAGTTCTCTGCTATTACTCCTTTAAGTAAATGTTCTGGTCATTTCCCCACGCGCTTCTTCTTCCAGGATATATATATATATTTTTTTTTCATTGTTGTCTGATATTTCTCATTTCTCTTCAATCTTGTTTCTCTTCTTTTCTGTTTAGGTCAACTTTGTGATTTTATCTTCCTTTTCTGAGTTTCATTCCTCTGTAAACTTGAGTCAGTTTTGGAGCTTTCCATGCTTTTCTTCAATTGTTTGACTTTTTAAACTAGCACTTCTGCTAGGACTTTCTTCATGGCCTCAATACTCCTTTGTGAAGTATTCCCTTCAATCTGTCACTTCTTTTTTAAGGTCTTCTAATTGCTTTTCTGTAGTTTGCATATGCCTCCTGCATTTCATTCAGTTTTTTTTTTAACAATTATTATTTGAAACTATTTGTTAGGTTGTCCTAATTAATGTCAATGGCATTCTTTTCTGGGGAGTTTCTGACATCTCCTTTCTTTGGGTCATTTTATTTTTATTTTTTGGTTTCCTGGTGATTTAGATTTTGATATGACTTTCTTCTTTGCTTTGAATTTGGCACTGCATCTTTATTTTTCTTTTGCACTGGATTTCTTTCTGTATAATTTCTGTATGATGATGCTATGTTCTGGTCTAAGTTGTCAGCCACTTGACTTCAATGACTCAGGCCATTTCCACTCTTTAAAATACTCTCTGTTAGTGGGTCTCTAATGCTGCTTCAGGTCATGTCTGCTGGCTTATGTGTTTTTGGAAGTAGGGCCACACTTGTGATCCACTGATAGGAAATTCTCCAGTCAAAATGAGCAAATTTACCTGTAGCCCTGTGTACTCTTGAGCACTGAGACAACAGGAATTTTCTGGTTGTTGATTTTGAGGACATGAGGTTCATTTACCTCAGCTCTCCAGTGGAGAGAGGTATGCAGGTAGGTCTTGTGTGCTCTGTTGAGCACAGAGACTGAAACTTTTTGCGATACTAGAGGAATGTTTTCCCTTTCTGTGACTTCACCTTGGGAACAAGTTTACAGTCAGCTCCTCTGTGCTCTGTCAGGCACTGGGGAAATTAGCCTCACTTAGTGTATCTTTTTAGTGCAAGGAGATTCACAGACAAGTCCCTGAGTTGTTCTGAGCACAGAGATTGAAACTTCTGATGTGGGGCCAGGGTTCTTTTCTCTGGGGAGAAAGCTCATGGTCAGTGCCTCTGTGCTCTGACAAGCACTGGAGTGATAAGGCTCACTCACCATAGATCTTCATCACAAGGATGTTCACATGCAGGTCCTCTGTGTTGCATTGAACACAGAGGCTAAAGTTTCTTGTGATGGTGAGAGCAAGGTTCTCCTCTGAAATTTTTCATTTGGGGTATGAGTTCACCATCAGTCACTCTAAACTCTGTCTGATCATTGGTTTTATTTGAAATTCACTACTTGCATTAAAATTTAGCAAGAGTGAGTCTGTCCTTTAAAACTTTGAAGCCAGATATTGACTTCTCTACAGCTATTAAAATGCTAGATGTCATCGTCTTCCAATAAAAGTCTATTTCTTCAACACTGAAACTTTTTAAGTTTTTAAAGTTTTTTTTAGTTTATTCTTACTCATTAATGTTAATCAGATCTGTTTAACTTAGTTTCTGCATCCTTCGCCTTGCAGTTTTATGTTATGAAGAAGTATTCTTTCCTTAGGCTTCAGGAACCAAAATATGATAGATTCAAATATTTATCCTGCAGCTTCCTCATTTCTCTCAACCTTTATGGAATTGAACAGAAACAAATTGTTCTTCTTGGTTATTCTTTGATTGAAGTGACTGTTGTATATAATTTTTTTTTTCATTCAGACCACTACAACTTGCTCCTATCAGTAATATAGATGCTTTTCCTTTTTGATAAGTATTTTCCTTAGAGTAGGACTTTTAGTTTTCCTTAATTGTTGCCTTTGAATTCACAACTTGGTTAACTGTTTAGTACAAAAGTTATATATTTCAGCCGATATCATCTTTTCACAAGTCCTCTCACTAAGCTTAATGATATCTACACTTTGCTTTCAAGTGAAGGATTGCAACTATTTATTTCACCTAATACTTAAACACTATTAATTGATCAGATTTTAATTTTTATATGTTTCAGGGAATAGGGAAAGTGATAGGGAAATAGGGAAAGTCTGATTAGTTGAGTAGTCAGAATGCACACATTCATTGATTAAGATTACCATCTTATATGTGCTGTCTGTGATGCTTTGAAACAATTACCATAATAATATGAAAGATTACTAGCCACAGGTCACCTTAACATGTATAACAATATAATAAAAAAAGTTTAAAATATATATGATATTTGCCAAAATATGGGACACAGAGACATGAATGAGCCCATGCAGTTGAATAAGAATTTGTCCCTCATGGGGTTGCCAAAAACCTTCATTTTATAAAAATAAAGTATATATAAACCAAAGTAAGATGACTTGCAATAAGTGGGGCATGTTTGTACATGCCTGGTACACAGCAAGTTCTCTTTATAAACTGCTTCCGTAGTAATATGTGTTTTCAGTTAATCTTACTACAAAGCAGCCAATTGTCTATATGTATTAGGGTTTTCAGATCGTGATCTTTAAAATTTTGTTTGATTCCAGGTTTTAGGTAGTTTTGATTTAAGATAACATATGGTATGCATTGAGATTAATACATTTATAACAATATGTGTACACCCATAAATTGAACCTAATTGCAAATGTGTAATTAAAAAACTAAATATATGTTTTATACTCTATACTTTTACATTGAGAAAATTTTTATTGATATGCATATGGAAATTTTCTGTTTGATTTTCTACCCATTTTCTTTAAAATGTAATGTAAAGCTAATTGTATCATGAAATTCTCTTTGCTAATAAAAATGGCATTCCATCCCTTGACACGAATTACTCACACTTCTAAAATATGTTGGAAAATTTTCTATGCTAGTTTGTAATGATCTACATTTAAATCCTGAAATACCTTTTCTATTATATAAGCAATGTTTATGCTAGGTGGTAAAAATTTTTGGATGAAATTTTTGGAAAGACTTTTAGGAAAGTGATTTCAGATATAACAGGAATTCCTTGAGATGTCTCCTATGTGCAATTAATTTGATCAATAATGTGATTATGAAGATATCTTGTTATTTTTCTTGATAAATTCATCTAGATTTCAATTCTGATTTCTTATGATAAGTGAATATCATTTGAAAAGCATCATGAGTTTTGTTTATGAGATCCAACAGAGAAAATTTGTGTTCACCTTAGTGTGGAATATACTGGCATATAATTGCTCTTCTATAGCATATTGTAAACTTAAAGTGGCAAAAGAGTGTTCATTGCAGAAAAAGTTATGATTAATTTATACAGTAAGTGGATCAAAGCTATTTCTTCACTCCACTGCACAAGATAAACAAGTATTATAGTTGTTGATTATTGTTTTCCTTATAGTTTTATTTTATTTCAAAATGCTAATAAAGTTTATAGCTCAACTTATTATTAGAATGACAGTCAGTATGCCAGTATAGAAGAAGATAGAGCAGGGAGTTGCACTTCAATGTGTTTAAATCGTTAAGAAATATTTGTTTAAAAATTAGTCTTTTTAGAAAAAACATAACCCTCTCAAATTGTTCAGCTTCATGAATTGTTTCCTGTTTTGTAATTTTGCATTGATTATAACTGAAAGGGAATCTAATACTTCATCATATTGTGATTTGTGACCAAGTGAAATGTATATGACATAAATATCCCAGAGATACAGAGGACACTCATCAAGTTATGTTATCTAGAAGCAGAATATCAGCTGGAAATATTCATTCACTCAGTCATTTAGAGTGTGTTATTGGATAGGTACTGTATATGAGGATGAAAAACAGACCTGGTCTCACTTTCACAGAGACTCCAACCCCTCAGGTAATAGAGTTCCAGTATTTCTGCTCGTGCCACCTACACCACATTTGCTCCTAAAGCTCCTGGCTCCTGCTTCACATCTCGCAGGTGAGTTTAACCAGCTCAGTGGTAAGTACTCTGATACACAGCTGATTAAAATGATTCAGTCAGACAAGGGTAGTCCTGCTGAATGTCAGATATTAAAAAGAAAAGAAAGCATGTTGACCATGAGAGTGAACAGAAAAAAAAAAAAAAAAAAAAAAAAAAAAAAAAAAAATATATATATATATATATATATATATACCAAAAAAAAACCTAGTAAAATTTAAAGGACACTTTGACATATACTCTATTATGTTTTCCATCTCTTATTTTACTATTCAATTCAGAATAGTATGTTTTATTCAATTCTCATAATTTGTTAAACCTTTATTATCTGTTATGTCATATATATTATATATAGCACTAAATTTATAAAAATAATAGCAAAATGTAGCCCTGAACTAAAAGGAACTCAAAGTGTTGTCCTAATGTATGTACATCTGTGTTTCTATGTCTTTGGCAAGGAGGTGCTTTGAGTTTTTAGAGTTGGAATAAATCTGAAGTGTTATATGGTCAAAGAAGAAATTTTAACTAAAGTAGACGTTATTTGAGAATAAGGATTAAGCCTGAAATTACTGGCAAAGAAGCTAATAAGACTATGACAAAGATCATATAATGATAATGGTATCCTTTAAAGGGCAGAAGAAGAATAAAATCAGAGTAAAATGGAAAGCAGCTATCCTAGTGTGATAGCTGAAAGAAGGAAATGTTTGAAGATCTGGGAACATGAAAATTAGAAAAGCAGTGTGAATGTTTGTATTACTTTCTATTTTCAAGCAAATAGTTACTGTCTTTCCTGCTCTAGTGTATGTAGTGTTTTTTCATACCTCCCTGATTTGGGGCCTTGCATTACGGCAAATGCTTTGGCCAATGTGATGGGGAGGAGGCTCTGGAGTTTGGTGGCAAATGGTTCAAGAAAGAATTATTGAAAGTGAAATTTTATATGTCAATTAGAGAAAAATGCAGGAGAAAGTAAAAGGAGATAGAGTTCCCCTGGGCAAGGAGGGCTGTGTAGCAGACTTGGGGGCTGGTTGAATTTACACCCTTGGGAGGTGACGTCTCATGGACTCCTCATCTAGTGTCTGTAATTAGCAATGGAATGGAGGTTACAAGGAAGTTTGAAAGCACAAGCAGTCAGGGGATTTTCCAGGTAGATTTCCAGGTCTCTGAAGTGAAGTCTGACATCCTGGTGGTCCCATTTCCTTGTTTTGGGGAAAACATTAGGTCCATGAAGGGATTACATAAATCTTTCCAAAGAGTTAACAAAATAAGCTTTTGCCATTAGTGCTCAGGAACTAGACAAGACACTTGGGTGTGGGTCAGGGAATTCCAAGGTCCCTTTTGTCTTTTATTGTTCTGGAAGGTCTTGGTCTAAGAGAATGTTGCTTTTGGGTCCTGTGTTTCCCCCTACAAACGGAGGCAGAACATGAGATCCAAATGCATATCTTAAGCAGAGCAAGTGTTTGTTCTTAACTCTGATAACTTTTAACCATGAAGACCGTACCCCATGTAGCTTCTGCCCGCTTTAACCTGAGCTCCAAAATAAGGTAAGTGGAATATGTTAGGTTTGTCACTGAGTAACAAGAGGAAGATCAGTGAACAAGCAAGGTCACAATGGCATCAGTACCAAAGAAGGAGTATTGCTGTGTTTTGTTTTGTTTTGTTTTTTATGCAAGGGAGGCTGGGATTCAGGAACCAGGATGTTTTGTATAGCTTGTTAGCACCAACACAGTTGAATAACTTGTTTTGCTACTTCACGGATCTTGGGGTCTCACTCCAGGGTTCTCGTGGGGCCAAGAGATTTCATCAGATCCACCAGATCCAGAAACAAGAAACAAAGAAATTAGCACATTTGAAAGTAAAAGCAAATGACATTTGTTACTCACCCACTCATAATTGTAAGCCTTCTTAAAAAACTTTTTCAAAAATAAAAAAAATCTGCAACATATGTATGAACAACAAAGATACCAAAAATATTTTTGTCCTTTATGGTTGTTATAGATTACTAAATCTTAAATGTCAAAAGAACCAAGGAGCTTTTGAACATAGACCTAACATATAGCAAAGCACCTAACTTTTTACAATGTCCCATACATAATAAAAAATGTTGTTTTTAGCAAAAATAATTTGCATTTATCAACTTCTTTACATATTTTTCTTTTCTCTATTTCCCACATAATTCTCATAATAAACCAAAAAGTGTGAAATTACAAGCTGTCAATTCGATGGGCAGTATTAAATTCAGAATTAGCTTCACAACAATCTCTAAGTGGGTGGAGTAAATCATTTTCAGTTATTTTTTATTACCACTAAGTCAAAAATACAATACACATTATCAGAATTTAACCTAATAGGAAATCTAGTCCCCACTTTAATTAATTAATGTGAATGATAGTCATTTCATTAATTAATTAATGTGAATGATTGTCACTCATAATGTTGATATTTTGACATTACTTTAAAAATACAAGTATTTTATACTTTTAAGTGCATTTATCATTAATGTTTTCTATTAAATGTACTTGTAATAAATATTGTGTTTTCTTAGTTTGTCTAAGTCACCAGATATTCTTCATTTCTAAAGGAGAAAAATATAATTCTGTGCTATAAAGGAAATCAGTATATAAAATAATAACTAATATGGTCCAGAACATTCATGCCTTTAATATATATATATGCAATCTCATTCATATAACTTATTCCAAGACATAACACAATTATCCAATTGCCATTTTTCTAATTTTTATGCCTAACTAATTTCAAATAACTTTACTTTTAATTAAGGATCTGCTCTTAGGAAAATTGTACTTTTAAGATGAAAAGTAAAAATAAGATATTTTTATTTCAATTTTCAGTTTTCTATTTTACTATTATTTGATGATAGATTTATTACTATATTTTTGCATAAGAGAAAAAAATGTATCCTTTAATTTTTTATTCATTTTGTCTTTAAAAATATTAAAATGACTTTCATCCTAAATTAGATTTTTCTAGCACTTACCTGAGGAACTATTCTGATGTGTCATATTGTAAGGAGACAGAACATGAATCCAACAGGTAATTACTGGTATCTCTCAGCTGTAACTTTTTTAAAGTTGTCTTTAAAAGACTATACTGGCAATTTATAAAAAATCATGGCATATACAGGCTTCCAAATGTAGGCCTCAATTATCAAATACAAAATAACAATGTTCATTCTAAAGTAGCTCCCTTCTTAACAGATATGTTAATATTATTTAAAAAACAATGCTCCTTTTTTGCAATAGCAACTGAGTCATTATAAGATTGGTCATCATTCTTATTCTTCAAATGACTTTAGCCATTATAATGATATTATATTCCCATTCATCAATATATCATGTTGGTTACTATATGTCAGTGTGTTGAGCAATATTTTCCTAAATGTAGCTTTTTCTTACATTATTTTTAAACTTCAAAATCAAATTTTAATCAATGTATTTGTTCAACTTCCATTTTTTGTAGATTTTGAAGACTGGAATACTTTCATATTTCTCAAACGGTGATAGCAATCAACTTGTAAGGAGTAGCAATTTCATAAACATTTCTGAGACTTAATTCATTCTCAGTGTTCAAATGCGTGGACAAGAGTGACAGTCAATTCCTTTAACTTAGTCCAAGGAGAATGAGTTTAGGATTTTTTCACATGGCAGTTACCACGGTAACTCTTCTTTTCTCATACTACTTCATTTTTGTCCCTTGATGTGTAGCATTTATCCCACTGTATTTTGCAGGGATGATATACTGTATTTCTTCTGTCCCTCTCCAATTATGCCTGCAGACATGTAAGTGTGACTGCCAATTTCTTTGTTGTCTTCCTTCTACATGACCTTTGAACCTGCCTACAGTTTAATGCAAAATACAGATTCAATAATTTTTCACAGGTACTATTTAAATCATGAACACTTTCTGTGAGTAGAAAACAAAACTGTAGAATGCTTCTGAGTTTATACATGGCCTCAGTGGAAATGAGCATTACCTTCTAACATGATTCATTGGTAAAAGTGATTCTAATTGCAGAAGTTAATACATTCGTTTTGGGGTTTCTTTTTGTTGTTTTTTTTAGTCAATTCCCACCTTTGAGATTCAATTGTTACTTTGATACTTACTATATGCAAGTTATCAGAACAGCTTAACTTATATTGCTTCAGTTATTTTACCTATAAACTAGGAATAATAAATCTGCTTATTTATACCACATTTGAGGATTAAATGGGATAACACATAAGAATTTTTCACTACCTATCATAGATAAGTGAACAAATATTGGCTATTATTATCTAGAATCATTTTAGTACAAAAGATATTTAATGGTGGGAATTAGTGTCTTAATTACATCAACTAGTATAATCTACATCTCAATACATATTAATATGTAGGAAAGTTGAATAGACTAAAATATTATATTGTTGGAAAATATTTTAATTATACTTATCAATTCAGAAAATGAGAATATTACTCAATAACAAATAAAATTTTAAAAAATATTTGAAAAGAATAGTGCACTAAGTCATCAGAACCAAAATACTAGCTCTAATCTTGCTGCTTCCTGTCTGTGTGAGTTTGGACAAAGTAGAACGTTGCTTGCAGTATGACTCTGACCTGAGCAGACAGACCTTCCACTACGTAGGAACAACAAACTTGGCGCACAATACAACTAATCACAGACATTCTGAAAAAAATCAGTGAAACAGAAAGATTCTGGAATTATATTGAAGGAGAAGGAGCCAACATAGGCGATTTAGTTACTTAGGAATAGTTATCAATTCTTTAACATTATACTTGTAATAGTGATATTTTACTTGCATGTGGATTTCTTGTTTATCATTCAATCACTGGATCATTTGATGCCTGCTTCAGAAAGAATTGTGATAGTGTTATCACAAACAGAAAAGTCGTAATATAAAATATCTTCTTAAAAGATTTTATAACCTGGTTGATGAAAAAAAAACAACTCATATTTATTGAACTCTAGTCATACTCTTGGCTTTATATTATCCATTTCTCATGCATTCTTTCTTTTTATGATAGAAACTTTATCTTTCCATGTAATTTAGAAGTTAATATTAATAACCTTTAGGTGAAATGCAAAATCTCAAGTTGTATCTAACTATTACTCAATACAGACCACATTTTTGTTTTTATCTTATTGAAGAAACATTGCCTATTAATAATATATAGACTTACAGTGTGCACCATTATAAATCATCATTTGTATGTAATACATTACAGTTGCTACCAATAGTCCAGTTCTATTCTTTACCATATTCAATTGACCCTTTTTGTCCAAATTGCCCACTCCCTTTGCATTCCCTTTGGGTAATCACTGATTCAGTTCTATGACTAAAAGTCTACTTTAGCAAGATTTGGTCCATATATTTGTTTGGCTTCTCTGTGAATCACCTGTGAGTGAAATCATATATCTCTCTTTCTCCTTATAATTTATCTCATATAACACAATCTCTCTAGGTCTATCCATGTTGGTACAAATAACAGGTTTCTTTTTTAATAGCTGAATTGTGTGCATATAACACATCTTTACCCATTCATCTGTCAATAGCCACTTAAGTTCTTCTCCAGCTCTTGGTTGTAAATAATAGTTCAATAAACACTGGGTCACATGTATCTCTTTGAACTAGTGTGTTTGTGTTTCTTTTTGAAAAACAACCAGAGTGGTATTATAGGATAATACAGAACTTCTCAAAACTGCAGTTTATAGTATTTGCACCAATTTATAACTCCACTGCTAGTCTACAAGTATTCCGTTTTCTCCATATCCTCACCAACAGATATTATCCCAGTATTTTTGCATAATACTTTTTCTCACCTGTGTCAGATGATATTTTTTCATATTTTTAATTTTACTTCCATAATAATTAGAGATGTGAAATATCTTTTCATTTGCTTGCTGACCCTCTGTATGTCTTTGGAGAAATGTTCTGCTCAATTTTTAATTGGATTGCTTGTTTTTCTGTTGTTGAGCTTCATAAGTTCTTCATATATTTTGGATATTAATTCCTTGTGAGATGTATGATATGCAAATATCTTCTCTTATTCAGTAGGATGTCTTTTTAATTTGATGATAGTTTTTCCACTGTGTAGGAGAGTCTGCCCTGCTACTTCCTTACATAAGGAGCAAAAGAAATAACTATCCCTTGCTTCTTTAGTTTCCTTGTTGTAGAAATGATGTCTACAAGTCATATAATTATTTAATGTTATTGCCATGTTGCGTTGTCTTCCTTCAAATAACTATAGATTTGAAAGCACATCATTTGGTATTCTGTGAGAGTTTTTTTTAGAAATTGAACCCTATTTTTCTGCTTCCATTATTGCATGTGATATGTTTTCTGAGACATATGTATACACATAATTTAATAAAGTGAATTATAAGTGAATTTTTTTGGTTATAAAACTATACTCAATGACAAATGTCAACTAGTTAATTTATAGGAAAAACATTCCCATTGAATTTAAATGTAGACAAGAATAATCACATTTTTAAACTTTTTCTTCTTCTTTTCTGTTAAAGCTACATATATGCCCTTTGAATTGCTTATTTTAATCAATGGGAGAGTAGAATAAATGTTTATTATATACAATATTTGAAAAATTATAATAGAAACCTCAGTAATACTGCACTGATTTTCTGTAAAATCATCTTTGACAGTTAACATGTAGCAATGTGTATTTCAGAACAGTAGTTGTAAATTTCTTTTTAAAATTTCATTTTTGCTGTATATTCACTGTATATTAAAATTATTACAATAAATATTAAAAAAGAATGAATAAAAGAGCTACCAAGATGGGTTTGCAAAAGACTATTCATTATGATAATATATAACTATGTAAGTCATGGTCAGTAATTTGCTTTGGTCTCTTTATAGTACCTATTTCATAGTTACAAATAAAATTAGGTAAATTGTTAATTTATCTGATAAGATGTATTTCTCTGTGCTGATATACCATAATATGCCATGTGACCTATAAGATCTTAAACTGAGACTATTTTAGAACACTGCTTCTGAGCTATTTTGTTCACATATTGATGGGTCTTAAACTTGTAGTGAATTTGTGTCTGCAGAGCAGGAGTATTATGAGAGCATAGTCCTACATGAGCTCTCCAGAGGTGGGACCTTTTGTTATTGAAGCAATCTTTGATTCTGATGCAAGTTTTTATTTAAATGGAGTTGTATGTTCTTGACATAAATGGAAGATTTGCCAGCATTGTTACCTTGGTCTTATGAATTGTTTTTAGGTATAAAATCTGTTTAACTGCAACCTTTAGCACAAAATTCACATTATTTTTGGCCAGAAAAATTGGAAAACATTTTGAAGAATACAGAGTATTTTGAAATTAAGGGAGAATCTATTTTGTTTATGTGTATTCCCTCTAACCCTAGTGATTCCTGACCCATGTGTGTGTTGGACTGATGGCAAAAAGTACACCTTGAGGAAATGAATAATTGAACTGAGATTAGAGCTTCTGCTGTTCAAATCCAAACAAATAAAATGCCTGCAAAAGCAATAACAATCAAAAAAAGCAATGCTATTCAGAGGAAACTGAAAGAGTTCTTTATTTTAAAAGAGGATGATCATATTGAAAAGGGCATAATACAATAGAACACTATATTTTATTCTAAAAGATTCAGAAATGTGTGAACTATTCTCAAAAGAAAAGAAAAGAAAAAAAGATTAAATGTAGGGCTACCTCCAGATAACCCAGATATTGGAACTGGCAAAAAAGGACTTTTAAGAAACTGTTATAATAATGCTCATGATGCAAAGAAAATCGATATGCTTGGAATGGATTGAATGAATAAATGAATGAATGAATGAATGAAAAAAGATAGGTAGTTTTAACAAAAAAATGGGAAGTACATTTAAGCAATTTAATGATTAGTTTTCAGTTCAGGAAAATATAATAATTTGAAATAATTTGAACAATTTGCTTTAACCTTGAAACTAGTTTCTTCTTTAAAATGAGAAACACTATAACCTCTCCATCTACTCTCCAATCTTGTTGCTTGTAAACTCTTAATGGCTTACATAATAAATATGAATATGAAAGGCTCATTTTATTTTGCAAATTGCTATGTATATAACCATAAGTGCATGATATATCCTAGAAAAAAATCATATTAGATTTCTATATTAAAATATGCTCATTCTCTTTAAAAACTAAAATTTGAAGATATATATACTTTTACATAACATATATTTTGTATTATATATATATACAATATATATTATATATATGAAACATATAATATTGGTGTCCTCTGGTTAAGAAGTGATTAGGTCAGTCACCTCTGAAGGACCATGCCACAAACCCCTGGGTTTGAGTCCCAGGTCCAGGAGGAAGCAACCAGTGTAGATAACTAAATAAAAATAAAATGAAATGCTTCTTCTTCCTTGCTCTCCCTTTGTGTCTGCCTACTTGCCTTCATTCTATTTCTTTTTTTGATTAAGCAATAATTTTCAGTTTATTAAATGAAACAGATTTACAACATAGTCTACATGAATGCAAAATAAGTCATCTACAGCAAGTGATAAGGAAACTGGGCAAAAGTAAAAAACATAAATTGTCACCTTCATTCTTGCCCACATCTTTACTTGAAAAAAAGTACATATATACAATGTTTATATGGTTATTATAAATCAAAAATGTCATATATATCAGAGGTAATATGAATATATGTGTATGCTTATGCAAGGAAATAGGGAATTAACAAGGTATATTATGAATATTTTTAATATAAATAATTTGTATCTACTTATATTGTTCAAATAAATTACTTATCAGCAATGATGATAGTAATAAGTCAAGAATATGGATATTGGAAAAAGCACAATAGCTTCAACAGTTAAGTTATAGGGTATTATAATGTGATGCAATTATTTTTTAATAATTTATAAAATGACAAATTACAACAATTAATGAACTGAATTAATAAACATAACTCATCAGTGGAATTATTTCTCAACTTAAAATTATCGTGCTCCTGCAAAACACTGAATTTATTTTTTAAGTCTATGATTTCTTTTAGACTAGATACCAAATTTGAGAATTTCAGAATTTCCCTACTACAGAGAGATGTAGGTTCTTAAAGACATTGTCAGCATAAAATTCAAAACACAATTAAAAAGATAGTGTACTAATTTGATATCAAAGAATTGCAATTCCTAGTACAAAGACTCAGGTAGAAAACCAAAACTATGTCCCACTGAGGGACAAAGTCATGAGTTATTATGTAAAGAAAAAACGAAGAATAGAGAAGGGTTTAAAGAAAAGTATTGACTAGTATTAAGAAATTTAAATTCTTTTTAACTATGCACAATTTGTCACTAGTTCTCTAGAAAGAATGAAAATGGAACTTGATTGATTTATATCTGTGGAGTAGTTTGAAAACATAACTCATGGCCCCTCCTAGAAAGTGGGCTCCGCAGGTGACCAACGCTGAGCACGTACTTGAATGCAGCAAAAAACGGACTGTCTGGGATAACTGCCTCTGCCTTCCATGACTCCCCAAGATGTTCTGCACTATAATTTTGCTGTCCTTGCTCTTGTCCTTGTCCTTGGCTGCTCTTTGTTCTTGTCCACTTGACCGCTTCTTCTGCTGCTTTCCCCTTTAAAAGAGTCCTTATCTCCACCAGTGACAGGGCAATCTCCCTACCCACTGTCTTTGGGAGGTTTCCAAGCCAATCATCATAGGAGAGGTGAAGTCCATGTTGACCTGTTGGAATTGAGATCCATGTCATGAGTACAAGAAAGGCCCTTTCTTTGCTGTCTGGGTCTTCTCATGATTACGTCAGACTGTCTACTAGGCAGGGCATTACTTTGCTAGTTCTTGAAAACCTGCCTAACACTATCCCACTGCCACTGCCTATAATTACCCAGTTTTCAAAGAGATGCTTGCTTGATTGCTTCTTACAGCAATTGCTTTGGTCTAGTTCAAAGGACTTTGGTCCAGTTTACAGAGACAGATGATGCTGATTCTCTAAAGAGCACTAAGTTATCCAATTGTTTTCATGTTATAATATAATCACCTCATTATCATAGGCATTGCCTTCACTAAATGTCATAACAAAGCTGGAGTAATCAATGAAAGGACAAGTATATTTTACAACCAGCAGTTCTGGTTATCCATTTGCAGAATTTAATTGTATTGTATTTAATTCATTTCTCAAGTGATACAACAGTTAATTAATCTTCGTCTCATAAGGCAAACACTTCAAATTGTGTAATTAAACATAGGAAAATAAAATATAAGTTGCATAGTATTACTTAAATATTTTATTGTAAATATTTGCTTTGCCAAACAGGAAATCATCATTAAATGCATATTTCTATTAATGTTAATTCAACACAAAATATTTTAAACCATTTTAAAATTATATTTTTATTTAAATTGAACAAATTATGTTTGGAAGGGAAACATGTTTTTAAAGTTCCAAGTTAGAAACTCTTTTAAATGTGCTCTGAAGCATCATTTATATAAGATGTAACACGTATTTAAAATATATTACATAAAACACATATTACTGGTAGGTAATGTCATGATGAACTGGGTCATTTGAAGCAACAAAACTTTTCGTCACCAAAGAAGAACATGGAGGCATAATCAAGGAAATCAAAATGATGCAGTTTACTAAGACCTGTGTTGAAAATGATTGGGATTTCATTGAGGATTTTGTTTGTTTTTGTTGCCATTACAAATCCCTTTCTTTCCCTCCACTTATGTGTTTTCAAAGATGTATGTTTAAACACAACTACCTAGTAAGACTTTCTACTTCAGTTATTTCAGCTCACCACTTTATCTTCATGTTTCTGTGGGTTTTTGTGTTTTGTTTTTCAGTTACTTAGATCTCCCAAGTTTCATTTTGTCCCAGGTTCACAGTCCTTTCATTGGTGGTACATAGATTCATCTTGCAAAGGAGTGAAGTTACTTTCAGTCTTTGGTAAAGTACACTGTTATTCAAGTCAGCAAAATGTCTTTTAGGGTATGTGCTCTGGCATATAAGACTCACAAACTCAGCACTCAGGGAATTCATAGAACTGGTTTAAGAATTTTTTTAATGGACATTTTCTCCCATCTGTGAAGCGTAAATTAGTTATACTCTCTTGAGTATGCTCATCCCATTTGGAAGAAATACTTCATTTTAATTTATATATATACTATTTTCAGCCATTTTGTTGGCCTACCAGATGAGACAATGTTCTATAAAAGGAAATGACAAAAAAGAAAAAATATATATAAATATGTTTCAAATAAAGGAATTGTTTCCTTGATATTTTATCCAAAATAATTAAATCAACCAAAAGGAATGAACACAAAGTTACAACAGTAAAAATATCTGATGAATAATATTTTGCTAAGCCCAACCGTTTTCTCAAGTTCCTTTATTTCCTTCTGATATTATGGATGTAAACACTTTATGGCAGATGGTTAATTATACATGATAACAAAGTGAAATTATTAATAGAGGAAAGTAGAGAGTACACAGAGTAAGGTTAAGCTCCACCTAATAAAATGAGTGTTTCATAATTTATAAGAATGCAAGCAAGAAATAACATCACAGAAATTATGCATTTAAGACTGATAGTTTTTTTTTATTTCTGAAATCACCTCATTAGTGAGTATTTGATTAAAATATTATAAGAATTTTTCATATATTAAAGAAATATGGGTATGTGTTATTCATATATAGAGAGATGGCTATATAGTTTCTCAATATCAAATGACGAAATGAGAAAATAAACTCCTTTATTCATTACTATTTAGTTTCATATTTATTTACTTATCTATTTATTCATTTATCTGTTTTACAGGTAAGGTGCAGGTGAGAATGAAGGCCAGTAGGCAGGCAAGCAGTAGGAGAGAAGAGGAAGAAGCATTTTATTTTTATTAGTTGTTTACCCTTGCTCTTTCTCCCCAGACCAAGGATTCAAACCCAGGGATATGTGGCCTACACTTTTTTGTAGGCTATCAATCTAATACCCCTCATTATGTATTTTTAAAATAATTTAAGGACTATATCTATTCTCATTTTGAGATTAAATTTTAGAATTAGCCAAGGTTTGAATGTCAGTGAGATAATGATTTAGAAAGTTCTCCTCCTGTAAGTATCAGTATCAGTGACTTTTTTCAGAAAACACGGTTGAAACTTCTATACATTAGGTAAATAAGAACAATGCAGTTTTTTAAGGTCTAATTCTCTTATTTATTTATCTTCAGTTTCATATCACTTATGGAACTACATTTTATTTTGATGTCTAAGTCCAAGATGAAGCAGCTCAAGCCTTAAAATCATTAAATTATCAGACATTTTTCTGTTAACTATAAACTGTGTCACATGCTTTTCAGTTAAGAAAAAAGTGTAGCTTCAGACCAAATATTGTGGTCTGTGCTAAGATTTTTTATTGAGATATAAATTATTATGGAAGATAATTCATATGAAATGTGGAATTAAATAGAATTTCCTAGGAAATTACTATTCAGAAAATTTTATTTTATTTTTCTCGCCCCAATATTTTCCTAAATATTACATGTTAGATTTAGAAGAGATCATGATAGCTTTACTTTTAAACAGTATTTACTGAAATAACTTTGACTTACAAAATAATATAAATCCATTATATGCAGTTTCCCCATTCCTGAAATGCATGACAGTATACCTTCCCACCTCCAAATTGCCAAAAGTCTTTCAATATTGTCCATAAAACTCTACCACCCCTTGTTCTCATCTTCCACCCCATTTCGCACTGGTAGCCTTAATTCTATTGTCAATAATTCAAGGGTTGATTTTGTTTAATCTGTTCTTTTATTTTGTTTCTTAAAATTCAACTTGTGAGTGAGATCATCTAGAATTTATCTTTCTTCTTCTGACTTATTTCAATTAGTATGTCTTCTAGTCCTAGACATATCATCATAAATTAAAAGATTTTGTTGTTTTTAGGAATTTGTAGTATTCTAAACCTTAAATAGCAGAAGCAATCATGAGAAAAAAGAACAAAAGTATTGGTACCACACTCTCAGATCTTGATCTATACTACAAATTACCATATAAGACTGTATGTATTGGAATAAAAACAAATACATAGTAGAATAAAACTAAATCACAAAAAAAAAACTGCAAAAAACTTAAGCATGATCAGCTAATTTAGGAGCCAAGATCACAAAATGGAGAGAAGAACCATTTCAATAAATGGTGTAGGAAAAATGGAACAGCTACATGTTTTGTTTTATCCACATTCCATTTAATTTTTACTGAAGAAATTTTGCATCATGATATTATATAGATAGGGGTATCATAATAAATAAATATTTGAATATAATAAAGTTTACACAGTGTAATACTATCCTTCCCCATACAATTGATCTTTTATACCCAATGTCCCCACCCTCTTCTCCTCTGCTTCCAATAAGCACTATTTTGTAACCACTAAATATCCATTTTTGTTTATTTGGTTTTTTGTTTGCTTTTTCAAAATATACTTAAAATATTAATTAAAGGAACATTGTGTCATAACATATGTATAATTTAAAAATATCTTTATTTGGCATTTAAGATATTGCTTTGTACATTGTTTTTTTCAAGTTTTGATTGCCTTCGAAGTAGTTGGCTGACACTTTATAAAAGATTTCTTTAAAAATATTTAATTGAAATAACATTGCATTATAACATTATATCACATTATAGTGTACATCCTAGTAAGACAACATATATATAATATATATATATAAGATAACATGTATATATATATGACAAGACAGCAAATTTACTGCTATTCAATTTTGTTCTTCATTTAATAATTGATCCCAATTATTTGATTTGTTCACCCCTTTCATTTTTGTAAACACTAATCTTACAAATTAAAACCTAGTATTGTTTGATTTGATTTTTTTATTTGCTTTGGTTTCTCTATATACCATATATAAGTACAATTTTGTGGTGTTTGCATTTGTCTTTTTCATTTATTTAGCTAAAGATAATTCTCTATAAGTCTATTCAAGCTTAGAAATGACAAAATTTCATCTTTCTATATAGCTGAGCATTATTCTCGTTATTTATATATCCCACACCTTCTTAATACACTCATCTATTCATGAGCACGTAGATTATTTCTAGCTTTTGTCTATCAGAAATAATATTGCAATGAACATGGACCTTCCCATGTTTCTTCAAGTTAGTGTTTTTTTGTTTTTCAGGTAAATACCATGAACTGGGATAGGGCATTTCTATTTTTTTTTTTTTTTTTTTAAGAATCTCCACACTGGTTTTCATAGTGACTTCACCAATTTATTATACTCTCACCAACAGTGTATAAGATTTGCTCTCTCTCCAAGTCCTTCCTAAGACTTATTATCAGTCTTGGATTCTAGCCATTCCTGCACATAGGAAATGATATCTTATTGTTGCTTTAATTTAAGTAATAACAAAAGATAGTAAACATATTTTAATGTGCCTGTTGGTTTGACCTCTTGTATGTCTTCTTTGGAGATGTGTATATTCAGATAGTCTTGCTCAATTTTAATTGGATTTTTTTATTTTTGTTGAGTTTTATGAGTTATTTATATAGTTTATATAGTGCACATTTCTTATTGAGAAAAGAGCACATACTTGGTTATGTCGTTTCTGATTTTTAGCTGAATCCCAGAAGTGCATATATCTATAGTACCTATATATAATAGAGCATTGCAAATGTTCAATTTCTTTCTCTTCTCTGAGTATGATTTTTATTTCTAAGAAATTATATTTCAACATAAATGCTTTAATATTTTAAGCTGTAATCCCAGTTTTAGTTTTTTCTTACATATTTTTGAAATTCTTTAAATAATACAGCAAAATATAGTACTGTTTCTATGTGGTATTAATATATAACATATATGCGATAAAAGGAAATGAATTGAGAAAGCAGTTATCTTTCAGTGCAAACATTAATGCTTTAAACAAAGAAAATATGCAAATTAAAAAGAGGTTTATTTATTTTACTTCTTATCCAACTTGCCCTAAATTTAGAATTGTGAGATACATTAGAACACAATAACTTCTAAAGGCACTGGTTTCTAAGGGCAATGGACAGTGTGTTTCATCCTCCCCCAGCGCATTTCTACATCTATATGTGGTCTGAAATGATCACATAATGTGTACAAGAAATTAGGAAATGGAAATAGTTGTTTTGGAGGTAGAATTTGGAAGTTACACAATTAACATTACACGAGATGGGATAGCAGCAGTCCTGGAAATTTTTTAATGGAAAAATTAGTTATTCATACGTCACATTACACTAAATGAACATAAAAAGCAGATAATGAAAGCATAAAATATCTCTTAAACATGAAAATTAAATTGGATGAATATTTATGGGCAAATTGAACCAGTGATGCATTTCAATATATGTTTTTTGCCAATATTTTGCTAAAATGAGAATCTTATATCACTCAACGGACAATTAGTAGGAATAATGATTATTTTTAAAAATGCATTGTGATTTATAATAATACCCATGCATTTGGCCTGTGTCCATTTATGATATAAAGCTCCTAAATCCACTGGAATTTTCTAAGCAATTAGAGAAATAAATATGTCTTTTGTTATTTATTTATGTAACATCTGTAAAACATTTAAATACAGAAATGAATGAGTGAAATATTTCAGTCATAGGGCCTGATTTCTAGGGAGGAGAGATAAGATGGGATTTGAGTCAAAAACGAATAGCTAATAAATCAATGAAAAATTTCTTTATAGTAAAATTACATTAAAAAACCAAAAACAGAATTAGGGACTTTCCAGGTCCAAGATGATATCTGTTAATACCTTCAGCTCATATTTTCCAACAGATACAACAAAAAATACCCATTTAACAACTATGACTACAAAGAGTGACACACTTTATAAATTGCAGAAGCTGAATTGTCTGAGTGCAATGCCACATAATTTGGAGAACCTGGGGCCAGAGGGGGAGACCAAAATGATAGATGTTCTATTCAGAGCTGAAAAGACCCACAACTGAAAAATGACTTTCTCATGTTGAATCAAAATCCTGAACATTGGGTGGAGAGGATAGCCTTCTTGTGAATTGAGACCTTGTATCCATGAGGTATGGGCTTTAAAGAATGATATTATAGGAACGTCTTAGGCAATTACTCCCCACTCCACCAAGCACATTTGTGTCAGACTGCTGTTACTCATCAACAGTTTGCATTGAGAGACAGAGAGTTAGGTAAGCAGTGCAGGAGCAAATCTGAGAGTTTTCCAGTAAAGAAGATTCTATTCTTCAACTTTCTCAGGGAAAATAATTGGAGGGGCAGTTACTTCTTAGCTGGGGTTACTGATAAACAGATCTTCTAGTTGCTTTATAGTCCCTAGAGCTTCTACCCTCAGGGCCCAGGGATTATTTGTCACCCCCTGCTGGAACCTCCACTCTTCTAGAGCACTAAGGGTTTTCCACAGGGGAACATGCTTTGCTATGAGCAATTCTCTCTCTCTTTCCTATTACCTCTTAAAACTATGGTCTACTCTTGGGTCTCTCTCCTTGTACCTTGTTGTTCATGTATATAATTCCAGGGGAAATTTCTGCATTCCCTAACCCAAATTCAACTCTATAGGCTGGACTTTCAGGTCTTAACACAAGGCTAGATATAGTTTTTCAACAATATTGACAAGTGCTAAATCTCACAGCTAAAAGAAATCCAGTGTTCTAGACCAACACCCAGGCTTTTAATGTTTAGCTTGATACCCTAATGCAAGACCTCTTAATTAGGTAAGTGCAACCCGTGCAAATAAAGTATGTCAAACAGATTGAGGAGACAGAGAAATATATGAAAATCGATAAAACAAAACCTCAGGTGAAAATCTGAAGGCAACAGTTTTAAGTAAAGGAACTGATAAAGACTATAAAGTGATAGTTTAATGATATCAGCTGAAATCAGAAAAACAATGGAGAAAAAAGAGAATTACAAAAAAGATAGAGAAGATGTGAGCCAATTTCAAACAGAATTCATGGACCTAAAGTACACAACAGATGAGTTAAAGAACACAACAGAGGGGATAAATAATAGTTTGGAAGAAACCTCAGTCAAATTAAGGAGCTAAGACAGGCCTGTGGAGTGCATACAAACAATTCAGTACAGAGGTAAGAGGATTATATTAGATGAAGATAGCATGTAAGACATAAAATAACATCAAGAGGGACAAAGTTTGCATCATATGGGCTCTGAGAGAGAGAGAGAGAGAGAGAGAGAGAGAGAGAGAGAGAGAGAGAGAGAGAGAGAGAGAGAGTTGAAGAAATAATAGCTGTGAATTTTCCTAATCTGAGAAAGAAAAGAGACCTCTAGACACAGGAAGCTCAAAGACTTCCAAATAAAAGAACCACAAACTGACATGCATGAGATGTATGTTAATTAAAATAACAAATACACAAGACAAAAGAGAGACAAAAGCAGCTAGAGAGCAAAATGACTTACATACAAAAGATAAGATGGTGGGTTGATTACTTGACTGAATCTTTACAGGTCAGAAGGAAATGACAGTATATATTCAAAGTGATGAATGAAAAGAATTTCTATTCAAGCATACTCTACCCTGCTAGATTATCACTTTGATTTGAAGGAATGAAAAAGTGTTTTACAAACAAATATAAGTTAGAAGAATTCATTACCACAAAATAAATCTTACAAGAAATAAAATAATATTTTATAAAATAAAAGGAAATACCACCTAGAAACAGCAAAACATCAAACAAAATGTAAGTGGAGGGTGGTGGAGGAAAAGAATAAAAATGTGGAGACTAGAATGAGCACAAAATTAACTTGTTTTATATTTAAACAAGATATAAATGTATAAACCTTTATGTAAATCTCAGGGTAACTGAAAAACATAAATTAATATAAAAATAATGTGATAGAAGAGAATGAAATCAAGAAAATAATTCTAAAAACAAACAAACAGAAATTCCTTGGAATTACTTAACAAAGGAGATAAAAAAGATGTAAAATGAAAACTAGAAGATGTTAAAAGAAATCAAGGAAGACACAAAAGATAGCTATTCCATACTTATGGTGGGGAAAAATTATCATTGTCAAAATAACCATCTTATCAAAAGCAACATAAAGGTTTAAACAATTCCCATCAAATTTCCACTGGTATTTTTAAGTAAATAGAACAAAATAAGTCTTTATATTTGTATGTACCACAAAAGACCCTGAATAATCAAAGCAATCATGAGAAAAAGTAGCAAAGGTGAATGCATATCTGAGCTATGCTACAAAATGATACTGATCAAAATGATGTGGTACTGAAATAAAAACCACAACACATGTAAGTGGAATTGATTCAAATAATATATATACATATATATATACATATATATATATATATATACATATATATATATATATACTGAATTCATATATCTATATATAAATTGAATTCATTCATTCATATAAACTGAAACATTCAGTTAATTTATTACAGAGTCCAATAGCATCTGAGGGAGAAAGGAAAGTCTTCTCAACAAAACAGCTACTTGACTTTCAGAAGAATAAATCTAGACTTCTCTCTAGCACCATACACAAAAATTAATTGAAAATGGATTAGAGATTTGCATCTAATATTGGAAACCATAAAATAGAAGAAAACATAGGCAAGACATTCCAAGACATCATCCTTAGAGTTCTTTGGGGACTCGAGCACAGCAGCAACAAAATCAAAACAAACAATGAGTCTACCACAAACTAAAAAGGATTTTGCATAAGAAAATAGACTATTACCAAAAATGAAAAGACATCCAATTTACTGGAGAAGATATTTACATATCACTATATTTGACAGTTTAATATATATATTTATATATGTATATATGTATTTATCTTATAACTCAATAATAAAACAACAAATAAACCAAACAAAATTGTTCAGAAAAATTAAATAGACATTTCTCCAAAGAAGATATACAGATAAACCAACAGACTCATGAAAAGATGTTCCTCCTGGTATGCTATTAGGGAAATTCAGTCAAATCAGCAATGAGATATTATCAGCCAAAGATGTAGAAACAGATTTTACAGTGTTGGTGGGGATGTAACTTGGTGCAACCTTTATGGAAAGCTGTATGAAGATTACACAACAAAATGAGAATATTAATTCTGTATGATTCTGTCTCCCACTTTGGGTTACTTACCCCAAAACCCCACTGGTTTGCAACATTATTTACAATATCCCCCATATTTACTGCAGCATTATTTGTAATATCCAAGAACTGGAAACTACCTACTCCCTATAAAGAAGATATTGCATAAATGCACAATGGAATACTGTTGAGTCCTAAAAAGATGAAATTCTGTCATTTGAGACAACATTTATCAAACTAGAGAGGTTTTGCTAAATGAAATAACTAGAAGAAGAAAGACAAATACTGGATGACTTCTCTCATATATGCAATATAAAGAAACAAAGCAAAGGAACAGACAAAACAAAAACCAACCCTTGGACCTTGACAATAGAACTGAATTTATCAGCAAGGAAGGGGAAGAGTGGTGGTATCAAATGGTGGTGAGGGTCCAATGAACAGTGGTAGAGTAGTTTTGGTAATTTGGTGGCAAAAGTGGTGAATGGTCATATATCTGAGTCAGAATGAGCCTGAATATATGGGCTTGTATAGTTTTGTCAATCAAATTTGCCTCAATAAATAATAAAAAATAACTAAAGATGCCTCTTTGGTGAGGTTGGTGAACCATATGCCATCTTCCCGGCTTTCAAATTTTGCAGGGAGAGAAGCTCCTTTGTTGGGGCCCTTATCTTATATATTTATTCATCTGACAGTTAACTCAAGATCTTTTAAATCCATTGTAATAAACCTGTAATCCAGTGAGCAAACTAGTTTCTGAGTTCTGTGAACTCTAGCAAATTTGGATCATGTAACTTCTGATTAATAATCAGCCAGAAGCACAAGTAACAACTTGTGCTTGTTCCTGGCATCTAGGTTTCATAAAGCTAGGAAACCAAAACCAATGATAAGGGAACTATGAAAACATCCAAACATAATGTAAATGGTTATGGAATATCCATATGGCTAAGTGGAGATATGTATCATTGATCCTCATTAAAATGAAAAAAAGGCAGTCTTCTTAATTATTACATTTTTATTTCACATATTTTCAAATGTGAAGTCTCAACTAAAATATCACAAAGATTCCCCTGACTCTTGTTTTATACCTCATCTAACACTTAACATCTTTTTTTTTTATATAGAACTTATTCTTTTATTTTTGAAAACTGATGAAAGTCAAATTGCTATATATTTAAATTATGTTGATTATATATGAGTAATATTGTCAGTTTTATTTAAAAATATTATTTATATGACACCAGAAAGTACATTCTTTGGCAACTGTGAACTTCCCATGAAAAAATTTTGTTGTCTAAGTGTGAAGAGACTATGTTATTTCTGAAAATACTTTTGTGGAGTGCATAAATAGAAAAGAGTGTGGCCCATAACTTTACAGCACTATTTGTCCAGGTAAGGTTGAGAAGTACCTGGGTAAGGAGACCACTTTTTAAAATGCACATTCTTGGGCACCATTCCCAAATTGAAGTGTTAGGGTTATGTCCCAAGAAAGTTAGTTTTCATTTGCACCCCAGGTTGTTCTCATGCAAACCAACATTTAAAAGCACTAGCTAAAAAAAAAAAAAAAAGACAAAATAACAACAACAAAAACTAGTATTTTACAGTGTTGAGGCCATAGCTGGAGAGACACACTGCACATAAGTATCTCAAATTAGTAGAGAACAGAAACAAGCTGGATGCAGTACCTGTGGGGATGTGAGAAGATTTAAGATGGCTGCCCAACAGGAGGAAGGAGGAAGAAGCTTCAGGATGACCCTGCTGTCTGCTGTGCTTGCTCTCAGCGAGATCCAAATTCTGGCCCTTCCCAAACCTTGAGTCTGAGAATTGCCTTGAACTAGCCCAAGGAAGGTCAATACTTAGGAGGGCTCAATTGTCAACTCCACAGTCTATGCTAATGAAGAGCTAACAGCAGGCTGGAGGAACAGGCACATAGGGTGGCAAGGTAAAGGTAGATGGCAGAGGGCACTGCTATGAAAATGCTCTTAGAAGGCTCTGACGCCCTGAGGCAAGGGTGTGGTCTGGTTCCTCTTGGGGCTTCTCCACAGACGCCCTCATGGAGCTGTGCCTTGCAGTTCTGTTCCCTCTTACTAGGGTCAGAAGACCTGCAGTTTCTGGGAGAGTAGCTTCACTTCCATCTGCATGGCCTCATACTCCTCGCTGTCTACGCTGAAGGAACACTTCCATTTCTGTGGAAGCAGCAAGAGCATACTGGTTGCATGGAAACATGAGTGTCCTCAGTACACAGCTTCGGGTCTCTCACTTTTTGGCTTCCTATAGCTGTAAAGTCTCGTGTGCTGACAGTGTCAGTTTCAACGCAGATATTCATAAAGACTTCTTTGCTAGTCAGGTCGAGCTGACTATTCCGTCTTGTGGAAAATTGTGTGGTGGACATATGCACCTCTTTCCAGTCCTCTGGCCTCTTGGGAATGGGCTTCTGCAGTTGTGCCCAGCAGGATGAGAGCCTTGGTAACATTCTTTATAAAAAGGACTGTGGAGGGGTCTCTTTTGCTCCACTGGGAATTCTCTCTCTGTACAGAAATCTTTCAAATTTTATACTAACATTTATTTCAAAGACAATTTTGAAAGCTTAGCAGATGACTAAAATACCCAACTTTTCTTTTACTGCTCAGTATGGGAGATGTTATCTTTCCAACAGGAACATCCTCAGGTTCTACCTTACCTACCAATACCCAAGAAATCCATGGAAAGCATGTTATATAGCTGTTTTTAATAAATATATATATTGCAATTTTGATGCTAATATGGAATTCAATATGATTTAAAAAGGAGATGAGGGAAATTGTAAGACTTATTTTGGAATCCTACAAAGAAAAATGATACTACAGAAATACAAAGAATAGATAAAGTGCCAATGTTTTGAGATTTGTAAGTCATAAGGTAATTCAGAAACTAATGAAATAAGATAAAATCTAATTGTTCTCTAAATTTTTGAGAGCAATATAGAAAGTTAAAGTCAAAGATGAAAACAAGAAAAGGAAAGGACGCTATAGAGAAATACGGGAGACAACAAAAATATTAAGAATGAATAAATGAATTTATAACAATATTTATTAAGTATATCTTTGGACCTGAAATTATTTTATGAACTGAGGAGAAAATAATGGTGATTAAAATAGAAGTTTTGCCAAAGAGTAAATCACAGTGTAATTCCCAATACTAGAATATGTAATTATAGTCCACTATCCTATCATATGGTTTTGCTTATATTATTTCTCATTGAGTTACCTTATTAACAATAGCTTTTAATCTCACCCTGATATTTATATTCAAATCTCCTAAAGGTTTACTTTTTGGTAAAGCCAAAATAAAATACCAAGCAAACATTTTTTCAACTGATATAACAGTAATTCAAGAAAATAATACCTCTAGGACAAAAGAACTAAAAAGTAAAGGTCAGTGGAGAATGAACAATATGGCAAGAGGAATAATTCTTTTGAAAATGACTATAGTAGAAATTATTGACAATCTGTTGAAAGTTCAATCATAGATGATAGATGAATCTCTATCTGTTAAGATAAGCAGATATTTTCTTCTATGATTTTATACTTTCTGTTTATTAAATTTTAAATAAACATCTTTACACATTTATTTAAAAGCTAATTATAGATTGAGATATATGTTTTTTTTATCACTGCAATTATTTAATATAAGCACGTTGTTTTCATTGTAATACATTCATAGAAATAAAATACATTGATGTAAATAGTTAAATAGAACAAAACTGTAATTTTCTAGAATACTATTTACTAATTTCTTAATAGCATTTATTAATACTTTGTAATTTGAAAATTCAGTTGAATGTATGAATTACTTCATTAAAAAGAATTCAATATCTCTTTAATGGTTCACTCCCATAAACTAAATTCTCTACCTGTGCTTTCTTCTTAGGTAATGGCAATATGCTATATCTAGTCCTCAAGCTAAAACCTTTCGAATCTCTTTCTTTCTTTTCCTTGATTTACCTCTCATTTCAATATGTTCTTCAGATTCTACCTTCTAAATGTCTTTCAAATTTATCTCAGTTAAAAAATATCTCATGATGACTTTCCTTGGTCTATAAAATGAAGTCTGTGTACATAGTACTACTTTGCTTTTTTGCTGTCTTCTAATTTTCTGACAGGTCACACCTACTTTAACCCTACAGTGACCAAGTAACCAGTCTATGCTGTATCTACAAATATTTGTCATTTTAAGGCACACTTTTGCATTTTGATGATGGCATTTGTCTCTGTTTGCATATTAATTCTCAAAGATTTGCTGTCAAAATCTTAGATTTGTTTTCACTTAAAAATTTCCTTTAAAGTATTTCCAGGATGATATCTAATTCCTACATGTACTAACATATCCTGTGGGTGGGACATACGACATACAGCTTTGGAAGTATACACAGGGCAAATTAAGGCTGAGAACAAAATCTGGAGGATATGAATTTGGAAAAAGAAGATATATAAAAGGAAAATAAGCAGAATAAACATTAGTTTATTTAGTTCAGTTCCCTGAAAACAATGGCTTTTAATATTCTCTGGAAATGTAAATTAAATTATTGAGAATAAGATCAAGGTCCATATAATTTTTTAAATAGAAATTCTGTTAAGAGCATTGAAGATTCAATTTCAGTTGTAGAAAATAATAGAGAACTCCAGTGCAACATTTACCTATTTCTCCATAATAATTTATAAAATTCTAGTACAATTTTCAAACAGGATGTTGACACTGATAACAACTGCTGATTGTTTTAGGTTTTCCTGGTTTAACTTTCATGCATGTGTGTGTGTGTGTGTGTGTGTGTGCGTGTGCAAGCATGTGTGTGTTTAGTACCAATGAAATTTTATCACATAGGTAGACTTCTGCATCCACTTCTATAGTCAAGATACGGAACAATTTTATAGCCACAGAGATTCTTCCTGGTGAACTTTTCATCATCAACCTACCAACACACCCTTATTCCTAGTTCCTGGCAACCACTAACTTATTTTCCATTTCTAAAAATGTATAATTAAAAAATGTTATATAACTAGATTCATAAAGTATCAAACATTTTGTAATTCATTTCATTCAACACTATTCACTCAACATTTCTCCCTGGCTATTCATCTAAGTGTATCAATGATTTGCTTTTTTTTATTGCCAAAAGTATTCTATAGTAGGTATTTGCCATAGTTTCTTTCTTTTTTTTTTTTTTTTGACCATACATCTCTGAAGAACATCTGGACTGATTTTGGTCTTTTGCCAAGCAAATAAAACTAATATGAACAGTGATATGCATGCTTTGGTATTGATATATTTGTATTTCTTTGCTATTAATGCCCAACAGTGCAAAAACTGGATGCATTTTGATTAAGAGGAAACTGAAAGATTATTTTCTGTAGTGGCTGTAATGTTTGGTATTCTCACCAGGAAACTATGAGTAATCCAATTCCTCTGCAGTTTCACCACATTTGGTATTGCCACTATTTATTTTTTTTAATTATAGGCATTCTGCTAGATATATAGTGATACATAATTTTTTTTCTAATTTGCAATTTTCCTTATGGCTAATGATGCTGAAACTGTTAATGTCCTCAGTTGACATCTGTATAATCTCTTCAGTGGAATATTCACTTAAGTCTTTTGTCCATTTCCCAGGTTTTGGGTGTTTGGGGTTTCGTTTCTTAGTTTGGGAAATTATTTTATATTTTAAAATCCTATTCTTTGTTAGACACATGGTTTTCAAATATTTTCTCCTAGTCTGGTCATTTCATTTACTTAGAAGGATCTGTCACAAAGAAAAATTTTAACTTGGATTAAGTCAAAATTTGTCATTTTTTCCGTATGTTTTAAGATTCAAAACTGCTTCAGTCTCTAGAGACCAAACATTTTCTTTAGTGCTTATTTCTAATAATTATATATTTTCATTTTACATTTTTTTAATTTATTTTTTATTATAGTAATTATTATACACATTAAAATGATTTCCTATTATAGATACCCCATTTATTAGATATATTTCAGCACAGCATGCCCTCCACCAAGTCACAAAGTGTTCTTACTCATTGTTCAGTGGGCTCCACCACCATTTGGCCCTGCCCACCCCATTTCCCTTTGGTAACCTCAGTTTATTGAAAATGTTTCAGGGTTGGTTATGTTTCATCTCCTTTCTTTTGTCTATTCACATTCCACCTGTAAGTGAAGTCATCTGGGCTCTATCTTTCTTCTTTTGACTTGTTTCACTTAGCATAATCCCCGCTAGTTCCATTCATGTTGATTCAAATGACAGGGTTTCATCTCTTATAAGGGCTGTGTAGTATTCCATTGCATATATGTACTACATGTTCTTTATCCATTCATCTGATATTGGGCACTTAAGTAATTTGCAGTTCTTAGCTATTGTGAACAGGGTCACAATAAACATGGGGATACATACATCTCTGCGGATGGTTACTTTTGTAACTTTTGGGTAGATGCCCTGAAATGGAATGACAGGATCATATGGGATTTCCATCTGAAGTGTTTTGAGGAATATCAAACTGTATTCCATAGGGGTTGTACCAATTTGCACTCCCACCAACGGTATAAAAGTGTTCCCTTTTCTCCAAATCCTCCCCAGCTTTTGTTGTTTCCAGACTTTCAGATAATAGTCAGTCTTTCAGGTATAAGATGATATCTCATTGTTGTTTTCATTTCCATTTCCCTGATATCCAGCAAGTAGGAACACAATTTCATGTGTCTGTTGGCCATCTGTATATCCTCTTCAAAAAAGTATCTGTCTACTTCATCGTCCCATTTTTTGATTGGATTGCCTGTTCTTCTGTCGTTGAGTTTGATATGTTCTTTGTGTATATTAGCTATTAAACCTTTGTTAGAAATATCAAATGCAAATATATTCTCCCAGTTAGTAGGTTTCCTTTCAGTTCTGGCGATGTTTCCTTTTGTTGTGAAGAAGTTCCTTAGTTTGATGTAGTCTCAGTTGCTTACTTTTCTTTTTGTTTCCCTTGATGGTGGATTGAGTCCCCCAAAGGCTTCTTCCTATGACTGATGTAATGGAAAGTCTTTCCTAAGATGTCTTTTGATAGTTTTATGGTTTCTAGTCTTATGTCCAAGTCTCTAACTCATTTTGAGTTAATTTTTGTGAATGGTGTTAGAGAGTGGTCTATCTTGAATCTTTTGCCTGTAGCTGTCCAATTTACCCAATACCATTTGTTGAAGAGACTTTTCTTTTTCCATCAAATGCTTTTGGTTCTTTTGCTTAACTGATATATGTGAGTGGGTCAATTTCTGGTGATTCAGTTCTGTTTCACTGATCTGTGCCTCTGCTATTCCAGTACCATAGAGTTTTGATCACTATGACTTTGCAATACAGTCCAAAGTATGGAAATGTAATCGATCCAGATTGGTTCTTTTTTATAATGACTGCTTTGGCTATTCAGGGTCTTTTGTTGTTCCAGACAAATTTTTAGATTTGTTGCTCTATTTCTTAGCAATAAGCCAGTGGAATTTTAATGGGGATTGCATTTAAACCTACATATTGCTTTGGGTAAAATAGAAGTTTTGATGATATTGATTCTTCCCAGCTACAACCAGAGTATGTCTTTCCATTTCTTTGTGTCCTCCTCTATTTCTTTTAAGAAGGACTTGTAGTTATTATTGTATAGATCTTTTACCTCCTTTGTTAAGTATATGACCAAGTATTTCATTCATTTAACTTCTATTTCAAATGGTGTGATTTTTGCGATTTCTTATTCTTCCAGTGTGTTTTTTGCATATAAATATGCGAAAGATTTTTGTGCATTGACTTTGTAGCCTGCCACTTTACTGTATTCAATGATGAGTTCTAGAAGTTTTTTGATATGCTCTTTGAGTTGTTTAATATATATAATCATGTCATCTTCAGATAATGAGAGTTTTACTTCCTCTTTTCCAGTTTGAATTCTTTTTATTTCCTTTTCTTGCCTAATTGCTCTGACTAAGACCTCCAATTCAATGTTAAATAGCAGTGGTGAGAGTGGACAAACTTGCCTTGTTCCAGACCTAAGAGGAAATGCTTTTAATTTTTCACCATTGACTATGATGTTGGCTGTGGGTTTTTCCATAGATAGCCTTTATTATGTTGAGGTATGAACCTTCTATTCCCATTTTATGAATTCAATTTGAGTTTGCTGGTTTGCTTCATTCTTCAAATTGGGGAAGTTCTCATCTATTATTTCTTCAAATATGGTTTGTGCCCCTTTTTCTCTCTCTTCCTCTGGAACTCCTATGATATGAATGTTGTTCCTTTTGATATTATCACAGAGGTCTTGAATGCTGTCTTTGATTCTTTGAATTTTTTTCCTTTTGCTGATTTGCTTGACTGAGTTCCTCTGTCTATCTTCCAGATTACTGATTGTGTTAGAAGCTTCATCCATCCTATTGTTGAGTCCCTCTATTGAGTTTTTTAATTCAGCCATCATGTCTCTTACCTGTTTTCTTACTTTCATTCTTGCTTACTGCCTCTACCAATTTCTGTATTTCCATGAATATGTTGATCATTGTTACCCTAAATTCATCTCTAGGCAATTTACATGTGTCTGCTGTATTCAGATTTTCCCCTAGGTTTTTGATTGAATTCATCAATTCATGTATATGTCACTGCGCTTTTTCTCTATTTGGCATTCTGTTTATATTTCTGAGGATTCGGTTTCCCTGAGTAGGTGTGACTTGCCCAGGATTGGTAATCAGGCTGCAGTTTTATCTCTACCCACAAGTAGGCACTAGTGGATAGTCTTGAGGTTTGGAGCTGAGGTCTCACTGTAATTCAGGGAGTGGGGCATCCAATGGGTGGGATTTATGGTGGGTGGATAGTAGTGGGCTTGGGTGGCGTTTATGTTAGGTGGACCCCATGCTCTGGAGTGAAATGATTGTGGGAGGCGTTTGAGCTCTTTGTCTGAATACTGGTTATGGTCATTTCACCAAGTGGGTTCCAGCTCAGCTCCAGGTGTGCTGGCTCTCCTTGCACCCCTTTCCGAGTCTGAGCTCCACCGCTCCACTGCTCAGTCCCACTAAGTCCAACTCTTGATGCTTCAGCAGCTGTTCAGAAAATCCTTAACCTCTGCCCCACCATGTGTTCGGAAACTCCTGAGCTTCAACCCAAATCTAAATCCATGGCTTAGCTGAGAAATGTGCTCGGTGTCTTCACCCACTATTAGTCTTCATCTGTTCTGTCTCCTGCTGAAGTGCCAGTCATTTGTTGGTGATTGTCTCAGGAAAACAGGTGATTTTATTTATTTTTGTTGTTGTCTGTGGGGAACGACCAGAAAGTGTGTCCTATTGAGTCACCATCTGGAAGTTGATCTCTGTTCCATAATGTTTTTAGAATATGCTTGTCTATTTACAGAAACTTGCTGGTATCTTGACAGAAATTACAATTAAACCCACAGTTGATTTTGAAATTATTAAGGCATTTGCTATGATGCTTGCTCCAATGGATGATAATAGTGTAACTTTTGATTAGTTTAGGTCTTTATCCTCTTAACAATATGTGATAGTGCCGATATTAATTTATTTCTTCTTTTAAAAATATTTTGCCTACCTTGCTTATGTTTGACAGCTGCTTTGGTGTTTTAAAGACTGAATTTGAGTTTTATTAGTTTTATATTATACTCCTACTTTTGATTTCATTTATTTCTGATCTTCATTATCTCTTTCTTCCTGTTCTCTTTGGCATACTTTTTTCTTCTTTATATAGTTTATTGAGACAGAATCTTAGATTATTTGAAATATTTTCCGATTCTAATATAAGCATTTGAAGTTTACAAATCTCCCTCTGAACATTCTTTTAGCTGTATTTCTATATTTCAATATGATTCACTTTTGGTTCATTTTCTCGCTCTAAAAAACCTCTTCTCAAACTTTCATTTTATCAGAGGGATTTTTTAGAGGTATATTTTTGAAGTTCCCTGAGTTTAAAGATTTTCTTGTTTTCTTTTTGTTATGGATTTCTAATTAGATGACTTAGATGATTAGATTTCTAATCAGCTATTGTATTCTTGTCTCTCTTGGGAATATTCTATGAGAGTGAAGGTAGATGCATTTTGCTGTTTTCATGTAGTATTCTCTATATCTGAATTAGATCCTTTGGAGGTTTGCATAATGTGTATATACTACATGATCATTTTGTCTGTGTTGATTCTTTGTTATTCACAGTTCCTCTTTGTCTTTAGTAATTTTTTTTATTCTGGAATACAGTATACTGAGTATTAATATACTTATTCCTATACTATTTGATTGAAATTTACGTTAATTTTTTTTCATGAAGTGAAAGGATTATTTTTATTTAGTTATTCATGATGGTTGCTTCCCCCCAGTCCCAGGTCTTGAACTCTGGACATTGGGATGTATGTGGGACGATGTCCAGGGTATTCTACACTGCTAGGTCTGTTTCCATATAAAATTCAATGGATTTGTATGCATTGATTTTGTACCTGCCACTTTACTGTATGTGTTTATGAATACTAGTGGTTTTTTATCAAGTAAAACCCATATAGAAAAGTCATTTGATCTGGGCTTTTATTTTGGGGGACAACTTTTGATTGACTCAATTTCTTTGCTTGCAATTGATCTTTTCAGGTTTTCTAACTCTGCCGGGTTCGGTCTTGGTAGACTGTATTTTCAAGTCTATCCATGTCCTCAAGATTGTTCACTTTGTTGGCATAGAGCTGCTCATATTCTCTTATGATGTTTTGTATTTCTGCGATATCTGTTGTAACTTCTCCTCTTTCATTTCTGATAATAGTTAAGAGAGTTTTGTTTTCCCTTTTTTTCTTTGTTAGTCTAGCCAATGGCTTGTCAGTGTTATTTTTTCAAAGAACAACTTCTGGCTTCTTTAATCTTCTGTATTATCTTTTTGTTTCTATTTTATTTACTTCTGTTCAAATTTTGTTTATTTCCTTTCTGTTGCTGATTTTTGGCTTTAACTGTTCATTCTCTAGTTGCTATAAATGTGCTGGTAGGCTAGTTATCTGCTTTTTTTCTTGTTTCTTGAGGCTAGACTGAATTACAAGGAGCTTCCTTTTTAGTACTGTTTTGTATGCATCCCATAGATACTGGTAACTCATGTATTTATATTCATTTGTTTATAGATATTTTTCTAAGTTCCTCTATGATTTCTTGTTACCCAAGAGTCATTCAGAATCATATTGCTTAGTCAGTTAATTGGGACTTTTTTGGCTTTCTTTTTGTGCTTGGTTTCTAGTTTTAACTCATTGTGGTCAGCTAAGTTACTTGGTATGAGTCAACCATTATGAATTTGTTGAAACTAATTTTGTATCCCAATATATGACCAATCATTGAGAATGTCCCATGTGCACTTGAGAGAAAGTGAAAGCCGTGGTGGTTTGATGAAATGTTCAGTATATTTCTATTAGACATAACAGTTACAAGTGGTTTTTTAAAGCAGATGTTTCCCTGTTTATTTTTTGCTTGGTTGATCTATCCATTGTTGTAAGTGGAGTGCTGAAATCTCTGATTCCTGTTGTGTTGCTGTCTATGTCTCCTACCAGTTCAATTAATGTTTGCTTAATATATTTTGATAGTCCTTGATTTGATGCATATATGTTAATAAAAGCATTGTGTCTTCTTGCTGAATTAACCCTTTACTCATTATATAATATCTATCTCTGTATTTTGTTACATTTTTTTGAAGTCTGTTTTATCCAATATAGGTATAGCTGTCCCTGCTTTCTATGGTTTCCATTTGACTATAGAATTATCTTCCAAATATTGATGTTGAGCCTTTGTTTATCTTTTGAATGAAGGTGTGTTTCCTAAATGCAGCAGAAGGTTGATTTATGCATTTTAATCTACCAGTCACTGTGCTTCATTTGACTGGTGACTTTATTAATGTTTAAGTTGATTTTGATATGTAACTATTTATTGTCATTTTGTAATTTTTCTTCTGTATGTTGTTCAAGACAATGTCTATGTTCTTCACTTCCTCTTCTTATGTCAGTTGAGTATAGCTATGTTTTGATTATGTCCCTATTTGCTTGCTTCTTTTCTTTTACCCTGGAGCTGTATTTTGAGATTACCCTGAAGTTAGCATTAAAAAAATCTATGTTTATATCCTATTTTTATTTGAAAGCACATTAGTCTTACACTCAATCTAACCATCCATATTTTTATTCTCCCACTTTTTACATTTGCTCTCTTACCATTTTTAATGGGGTTTCAACACACTTTATAGAGCATGCTTTAATGTTTTTTGTCAAACTTGTTTTGTGGTGTGAATTCCTTCAGTTTGATTTTTGGAAAACATTTTTTATAATTCCTTCAGTTCTGAATCATAATCTCATAGGGTATAGTATCCTAAGCTGAAAATAATTTTCATTTAGCACTTTGAATATATCATGCTATTCATTTCTTGACTGTAGAATTTCAATTAAGAAATCCACTGTCAATCTTATGGGACTCTTTTATATATGCCTCATTTTTCTCTGGCTGTTTTTAGGATGCTTTATCTGTTATTTTGACATCTTGATAATAATGTGTCTAGGTGCATTTCATTTTAGGTTTCTTTTATTAGGAACTGTTTGAACTTTAGGGTCTGAAGTCTTCATTCTTGAGGCTAGGGAAGTTTTCAAATACTATTTCTTTAAATACAGTTTCTGCCTCCCTTTTTCTCTCTTCCTTCTGGGACCCCAATGATGTGAATATTGTTCCTTTTGATATTATTCCAAAAGTCAAATGCTGTCTTAATTTCTTCGCATTATTTTTATCTCTTTGCTGGTTTGTTTGAGTGCATCATCTGCCGTATCTTCTAGGTGACTAATTCTTTTGGATGGCTTCACCTATCCTATTCCTGAGTCTTATATATTCTTTAATTTTTCATATCTTGCTTCATTTCTTCTCTCTTTTTCATTATTTTATTTTACTTCCTCTATTGTTTTCTTGATTTCTATGATTATTTTATTACTTTCACTCTAAATTCACCCTCAGGCAGTTTATATATGTTTGCTGTTTCAAATTCCCTCCTGATTTTTTTTATTGCATCAAATATTTCAAGTATATTTCTCTGTGTCTTTGCTCTGTTTGATATTCTGTTAATATTTCAGTTAATTCAGTTTCTCTGCATTGATAGTGTATAGGATGAATACTTTGTTGGACCACAATTGGCAATCAGGCTGCAGTTCTGCCTGTACAAACATGGTGATGTTCTTGGGTAGCATTGAGTGCTTTTCCCTTCTTATGATTACCTTCTCCCTTTACTCTTGAGGGCTGGATATCTTGTGGGCAGGGTATACAATGGGCAGGATATCCAGAAAGCAAATTCTGAGACTCCGGGGCAATATGGTGGTGGGAGGGGTTGGGGGTGGGGAATTCCCCTAGATGCCTTCCAGGTATGTTGGTGCCCAGTGTAATTTCACCATACAGGTTCCAGCTGAGACCCTGGAGCACTGGTTCTCTTTCTGCTCTGAACCAAGACCGTCTCTTCCAACTTCATGTCCCTATCTCTCTGGGTGAGCTCTTTACTACTTTTGGAGTGGCTCTTTAGTCCTCCCATTTCTTCCTGTGTAATACCCCCTCCACTGTGGCCCAAATTCTGAGTCCCTAATCTGTAGCGTAGCTTTGAACAATGACGTTTTGGCCTACATTTTGCTGTTGAATCTCTACATCCTTTGTGCCTGCTTTTCCTCAGTGTTTGTTTAGGAGACTAGCTCTGTGGGGAGGATCTGAATCTCAACCCCTACTGGGATGCCATCTTCTGACTGTCTACACTTGGCTGTTTTTAAAATTTTTATTTGTTGAAACTGTTTTTTCTATTTTTTTCTTTATTTCTTTCGAAGGAATTTGTAAAGATAAATATTGCAAACAAATCATTATGTTACAGAAATTTTTCTAAAACTCCCATTTACTCTTCAACAAAAAGCACAAAATGACAATTAGTCTGTGAAGATACTTTGAAACATTTGATATACCCAACAGTTCTTAAATTATCAAATTATGGTTTGCATGCACTCAATCCTAAGTCTCTTTCATTAAATGATTTTCATTGAGCATAACTCAATTTTTAAAAAATAAATATCCCAGCTTCCACCTTTGTGTTCCTCTCTATGGATACTATTAAGGATCTAATGAATTAGATTCAGTGGGTAATAAACTCAGCTTTGCCTTTTCCACATGTTGCATTGGGCTATTTGTGGCAGAAAGAAATTGGTAATATTTAAGAATGTCTGTAAACTGTCATTCAAAAAGATTATTAGCTTTAGTAAATATATTTCCTTTTTAAATATGTTTCTTGAGCAAAAATTATTCCCTGAAATCTTCCCTGGTTAAGAGCAATTGAATTTTTCAGTACTGACTGCTTTATGATTCATCATACTAAGAGTTTTTTGCCATGATCTGAAACATTCAATAAGATGTACTCTTATCATCCTCAATTTTCAAATTCATAGGCCTAAGACAGAGATAGAGATTGCAAAACAATCTGATTCATCTTAAGCAAGATTTGATCTACAAATATCAAGTCGTAGAACAATGTTTTGAACTTTCTGACAAAACACACTTCTATGTTCTGCTACATGTCTATTTTTTGTAGTTTGTTGAATCTTTTTCACCATCTCTATTTTACAGATAAGGTTAATTAAGTCTAGAAAGATGACACTACATGTCCATGATGTTGTTAGAGAAGATGAATTCAAAATTTAGAAAAATGCACTAGCTTCTTCAAGTCTATGCAAAGAGCAAATATTTGAAGGTAGGAGTTTGAATTATAAAATAAGTAATCTTTCTACTAAACACTGCTAAGTGATTCGGTTTATTAAGTTCTAAAGCATTCTAAATAGTTACTAAAAAGACATGTGCCTATTTCAGGAGTCTATTAGTCAAAACAATGTTTTTAATTGATAATTTAAACAAGTACTCTATATTGATGAATTTTCTTAAAATCAGCTCATAAAAACTTCTTGATCTTAAGTCTTTCTTATTACGACTTTGTATTCTCAAAAATTGCAGTCAAATAATCTCTGTGTTGCCAGTTTCTTAAATTGTAGAGCAGAATATTAAATGCTATCTAGTCAAGTCCAAAAAGCAATACCCTATTCATCAGCCTACTAGATACAGATAGTAATGATAATGGGTGTTATTATAAAATAGCAAAAGCCCAGATTAGTATTTCTCTTTCCAAATAGAAAGGATAAACTTAGTGATTATCGTAATTCATTTAGCAGACTGGTCAGAGTACAGTAAAAACCTTTAAATGCTTAGATTGGGGTATGTGTAAATTAAGAAACTTTTTTAATTTCAATATTTTATGAACTAAATAGTTCCATTTCTTCCATTCCAACTCATTTCTGTAATTCACAATGTATTGAGATAGATATGTTTTTTCCTAGAGGTTTTTTTTGAAAACACTAATTCCATGCTTTTACATTATTCATATAAGCTCACATGCATATTTTTCTTCAATTTGCATCATTTAGAATAATGGTGAAAATCAGTATATTCTAAATAATGATATTACAAAATTAAACACATTATAATGTATCCCATATGGATAACTCTTCTTCATTCAAGCTAAAGGTGATTACGTACAGGCACAGGAAACCTTGAAGAAGGATGCTTATTTATTTTAGATATCTCATAATAAGAATGCCTATAATAAACCATCATTCTTAACTTTTTTATTTTATTTTACTGATTCTGTATACGAGTGAGTCATTCAATTTTGAAAGATAGTTTTTGTTTCAACAAAAAGAAAAAGAGAAAGACTAATGTATTTTTATCATTAGTGATATAGAAATACCTTTATAGGTTTTGTGTGAAGGAAAAACTTTGATCCACATTCCAATTTCTTAAAAAGTGCATGTTATCCTAAAACAGGTATACAAAAACATTCTCATGGCTAAGGAAAATAAATGTGCGTATCTTAAGAATCATATGACATTTCTTCCAAGAGATACTCAGCAGAATATTATTGAAATAAATGAAAGTCTTTAAAGCATTCTTTTCTCTTTGACACAGTACAATAGGCCTGCCAGAGTCATCTTATATATATAATTGGTCATATATCCTTTCAATCAAAGTAGAGCAAAAATATTGTGCTTCTGAAATAAGCATGTTGGGTGGATTATTTTTTCCCCACACTAGTTGGAGAAAAAAAGTGTTTATAAATGATTTATGTGGGAAGGAAGAACTGTACTAAAGCAAATACAAGAACAAGACATGTGGAAAGAGTTTTGAGATTTGCATTTAGAAATACTTAAATTCAAATGTCTAGACATTTTAAAACTTAAATCTAAAAATTGGTTTAATAAATTAATAACACTAAAACTATGATATTCTTATAGTAGTGGAATGAAGCAATGCATGTAATAAGACTACCTAATGCTGCTATTACTATTACTACTACTACTATTACAAATGCTAGGTAAACATAATTGTGCCTGTTGCTAATAACACTACTAGCACTTTAAAGTCAGATTTCAAGTACTAATTTAGTTTGTCTCTGTGTATATATTGTTCCTTCTTTTTCAGTTGAAAGTGGAAGTCCATGACCACCCTGAGCCTAAATCTTTGTGAAAAAACAATAATCAATTTATCTGACAAATAAGTGACATTCCATAACAATTCTCCAGACATACCTTCTAGGTTATTTTCCATCCCTAAAAGTAGGTAGGTCCTGAAAAAAGGATGAGTATTTACAGCATCAGTTGATCATAGTTATTGGAGAATACTACTATCCTCAAAAATAAATTTAAAAAATTGACTCTTACTACATGACACATGATTGTGGCAATATCTAGGATATTCTAAATAAGAATGGGAGCACATGGAGAAATATCTACCATATTCAAAGTAGAATAGAACCAAACTAACAAGATAAATTAGCATGACTTACCATGTTTCTGGTCATAGACTTTGATGTTGATGCAAATTTTGGTGGTTACTTTGGGTGAGGTATTTGTCTTCTCTCTACCTTATTTTCTTCATCTATAGTATGCAGATACTCAGAGTTAATATAAGATCTAAATGATTCAATACATATGGAAATGGATTACTTGATGTTATTTGTATGTTACCTCACTCTCAGAATAACCCTACGAGTATCTAATTTTCTCATTAAGGCATTGATTTAAAAACATGGTGTAACAGTTAAATTTATTCAGTTAAAAGTAGGAGGCAAAGCCAGTGTTTGAAAATAAATGTATACATAAAGAGAAAATATAGGAGAAAAATACAAATCAATAATGTTAGCTGCTTCTATCTAAATAAAATAAACTGTTGACAAACAAAGCTGTTTTTCAGAGTGCAAGGTAGAACTTCACTTTGAAGATTGGGTTATTAGGGTTAGATTTTTTAGAACTTTAATGCCTAGGCTAGATAATTTTAAGGTGAAATTAGGCAGAATTTATTGCCTAACATCTTTGGTTTGGCAATCATAAAGAGGGGGTGTCATGATACAAAAAATTGAGATACAAGATACTAGTCATAATAAGAGAGGCATTAGTTGGTTCATGGTCAAATATTCTATGAATAGGTAGTTTCTTGGAGTAAGAAGCTGAGATATAATTATATGCTTGGTGTCAGCATTCTTTACAAAGACAGAGGATTATATTGGCTTTGATTCTGAGAATGAAAAAAATAAATAAAAGAGTTTCACTAAGTTATCTAGATAGATGTATCTGATTTATAAATGTCCAGCAAGAATATACTCACACATCTTGATATAAAAATAAAGACCTTAGAGTACAGTTTCCTTTTTCAATTGTAAGACTTACTAAAAGAAAAATGTATAGAAATGATTTGAGTGTTGTTATAATGTAGAGTATGTCTTGAATTGAAACAGAATGATGAATTTACAGAAATGATATCAGAATTTTGAAACCAATTAAAAATTCTAAGCTTTGAGTGTATATACTTCCATTTTAAATCTGTTTTTGGATATTGCATCTGGATTTCTCATTGTTGTCTCCTTATACATGATTTCACAAAAGTAAAAAGTAACATTGTCAAAGTGGTTAAATTTTATGTTTAAATGCTTATAGAAATTACTATTAAAATAATTTCAATTTTGAAAAATTATACAAATAAATTAAATAGGACAATGAGTAATGAATGTCCACTGAAACACAATGACTTATCTCATTGAATATGCAGATTTTCTCTGGTTTGGTATGGGCAACAGATGAAAGTAAAGAGAGTGAATTGGAAGAAAGAGGCCACACACATAATTCAACTGTGATACTAAACATTCTCTGGAGAAATTTGAAATCAATATGAAATATGAAACAATATGGTGGGTTATTTTTTTCAATTGTACAATGAACTTGTGTTTCTATGTATTTTGTTCAAAATGTGTGTTGAACACTGAACTGTAAGAGAAGCAAAGATGAGATTTGTTACAATATCTGCTCACTAGGGCCTGATGTGCACAAGGATTGTTTAGAGGATAGATTTATGAAAAGCCCCAAATGAATTACCCAGATAAGGGGTTCATTAGATGTTGGAAGACAGAGAATACATATTCCAAATACAGGAATATTGGAAAGTCAGGAAAAGTTTAATAGGTGTTCCTAGATGATCCTTTTCTATGCTGTGACTCAGCATTCAGAATTCAATGCTGTACATTCAACAATTTACATGCAACAAATGTTATTATACTTACTACTTTGTAATTCATAGATTTTACCATCTATGAAAAAAATTTAAAGTTTATCACTGAGCTGCATTTTACATATATGAAATTATGACTGTAGAAGTTGCCGCAAAGAAGAAAGATACACAGTGCCAGGAGATATTGATCATTAACCTCTTTTGGGAAAACTGATAAGTACATCACAAAACAAATGGTGTTGAATCTAGAATTGGAAAGAATAGAGATTAATTTGGCATATATGGTGGAGGGTAGATAAGGAAAATTGATTGTAGGATGAGGAACAAAAATCTGGTGAGTTTCATAGATGTAGGACGTTCCATATGATCTGGTCATAGAAAAAAGATATGATGAATCAGGTAATGGTCTCCAGTAGAAGAACTGGATTTCATTTTTATCCTAGTGAGGTATTTTAATAGTAGGTTCTTTGATTAGATTCATATTTCACAATATTATTATGGCGTTTTCATTTGCAAGAAGGTCATTTTCACCCTGTACCCAAATCTTTGTGAAAGAAATAAAATAGAACCAATTTCTACCAGAAACAAGTGGCATATTATAACAACTCTCCAGATATGGCTTCTAGGCTATTTTTCCATCCCTAAAATTATATAGGCCCTGGAGAAAAGGATGAGTACTTGCAGCATCTGGTGATAAGTAGTCATTGGAAACTTGCTATTCACAAATAGAAAAATGACATTTCTTATGTAATTCAAAATATTATTGTGACAGTAGTTTAGATAATTGATTGACAAGAGCTGTAAATGTAGGATATTTAGAAAACGTTAGTATCAGTCTAGCCACAAGTAATTAGGCTAGAATGTTGACAGTAGAACTAGAGGAAAGTGGATAGTTTCAAGAGGTATTTAGGTTTGGTGAAGGATCTGATATACAGGATAACTAGAGGAAATCTGGATAACTAGTAAATTTATTTTTTTCTAGCATTCCTGAAAAGGAACAGGTTTGGAGGGAACACTTAGTTTTAAAATATTGATTTGTCAGATAAATTAAAAACATTAATCAGAGGTTTAATATAGACAAAAATGCCTTACTCAAATTTAAAGATGGCAAAAAGGAATTACAACAGTATGGAATGAAACTATTTAAATTCAGGATAAATTTTGCTATCAAATATTACACAGTTATTTAAAAGATACACATATGGTAACAGGATTTTCTTCAAGGATTTTCTTAGAAGCAAGTCAATAAAAACAAATTAAGAAGTCAGACATTAAGTACAAAATAATGTAAAATTTGAAGGGGAGAATATGCACATAACTACTCTATCAAAGTAAAGTCCATATAATTAGCTGTCTAAATTGGGTGTTTGATTTAAATTTTGTGTTACTTTTTATGTGTCCACATTTTAATCTCAATGAATTTACAGAGAAATCACTGTTCTAAAAGTGAAAGTTTCTTAAAAATTCAAGATTTTGAAAAATATTTTAGATGTGTACTATTTATTATCTTTACTTTTTATTCATTTCTGATTTGTTTCTGTGTCACATTACTCTGTTCAGAAACACCAGGATTGCTGAGAAAATGAACACTGTCTTTTAGCTAATGGACTTTCTCCCACAGTAAGCATTCCCGTTTCTTGGAACTTGCTTTCACTCACTGCATTGAGGGCCTCAGTTGAGGTGGAAAGAGGGCTCAAGCCCCAGGGAATAGAGACTACAAGAAAGTCACCACATTCTCCATTAGCAAAATGGTGAAGAGTTGTTGGCAGGCACCACTGTGTTTTAGTTATGAAGAACTATAGACTTTTTCACAGGCAGCAGAGAGAGCAAGCACCCAAGCAGATAGTGGCTGTTTCCTGGCAAGAAGCATACATTTTTACCAATCTCATGGCAAAAACAGAAGGGCTATATCAAAACAACAGTCCATTACAACCTGTGGTTTAGCATACTTAAATTTATTAATGTAGTATACCATATAAAAAGGAGCAAAGAGAAATATGCAATCATATTAATGGAGGCATAGAATGATTTTCTCAAGATTCAGTACAGGTTTTTGATTAAAACTCTACAGAAAATTGAGATAGAAGTAGAACACCTAAACATAATAAAAACCATGTATGATAAAGAGCCAACATGATTTTCAATGGTAAGAAATGGAAAGTGAGATCAGGAATAAGACCAATCTTTCCACTCTTATCAGTACTACTTAAGAGCATATTGAGTTCTTATTAAGAGCAATTGGGCAAGAAAAAGAATAAAAAGGAATCCAAATTGGAAAGAAGTAAAATGATCACTATTTACAGATGACGAGATAATATAAATTTAAAAAAAAACTAAAAATTTCATCTAAAAACTACCATAATTAATGAATAAAGTGACAGACTATGAAATGAATATATAAAGGTTGTTGTGCCTTTTTATATACAAAGGATAAGATAGAAGAGAATGAAATCAAGGGAACTATCCCATTTATCATAAATCAGAAATAATTAAATATCTTAGACTATTCTTAACAAGAGAGGTAAAAGACCTATGCAATGAAAACTTTAGAAGTTTCCTCAAAGAAGTAGAGGAACGTAGAAATAGAAGCAAATGCTCATGAACAGGAAGAATTAACATTGTTAAAATGACCATCTTATCCAAATCAATATATAGGTTTAATGCAATCTCCATCAAAATCCCACTGGCATTACCCAAGGAAGTAGAACTTTTTTTTAATTCATATGGAATAACAAAAGTCCCCAAAGAGCCAAAGCTATCATAAGAAAAGAAGTACAAAAGTTGAAGGTATCAGATTCCCAGACCCTGAGCTAAACTACAAACTGATAGCGATCAAAGCTGTGTGATATTGCAATAAAAATAGACACAGATCAGTGGAGAATAACTATAGCACCAGAAACAGACACACTATTATATGGTCAGTTAGTGTCTTAACAAAGTAGCAAGAGTATATTATGGAGAAAGGAAAATCTCTTCAAAAAATGGTTTTGAAAAACTGTATCGCCATATGCAGAACAATGAACATAAACCACTCTCAAATGCCATACACAAAACAATTCAAAATGGATTAGAGCCTTGTATCTATGCCAAGAAACAATAAAACACTTGGAAGATAACATGACATCAGTCTCAGGACTTTGGGGACACAACTCCAACAGCAAGGGAAAGAAAAGCAAAAACAATTGTACTACATCAAACTAAAAAGCTTAAAATCCATCTTCCAAAAAAAAAGAAAGAAAACCTAGTGACTGGGAGAAGATATTTGCATATCCTAAATCTGACAAGGGTATAATATCCAAAATAAGCAAATAACACATAAAACCCAACAAAAAACAAAGACTTCAATCAAATAATGGGCAGAAGAATTGGATAGACATTTCTCCAAAAGCAGACATACATATGAACAACAGGCATATGAAAAGATGTTCTTCACTTGTCATTGGGGAAATGTAGATCAAAACAAGAAAGAGATATCACCGTAAACCTCTCAAATTGACTATTATTCAAATATCTGGAAACAACAAATGTTGGTTAGGATGTGGAGAAAAGTGAACACTTTCATATTATTTATGCCAATTGGTATGATTCTTATGGAAAGTAGTATGGAGATGCCTCAAAAATTATGAGTGGAAATTCCATAGGATCCTATCATACCACTTCTGTATATTTACCCAAAAGACATGAAATCATTAATTTTCACAGATATATTCATCCCTATGCTTATTGCAACATTATTTATAATAATCAAGATTTAGAAACTGTGTCCATAATCAGATGAAATCCTGTCATTTGTGATAACATGGCTAGGTCTAGAGGGGATTATACTAAGTAAAGTAAATTAGAAGGAAAAAGAAAAATACCACGTGATCTCACTCATATGTGGAATACAAATAAAACAAAGGAAGAGACTAAACATAAACCAACCCTTGGACATTGACAATAAAACTAAGATTACCAGTGAAGAATGGGGTGTGGTGTGGTGTTATGTGGTGGTGGGGTTCAATGGATAATGTCAAACTTTAGGTAATTTCATAATGGGCAAGGTGTGTTTTCATGCATCTGAGGAATGGGGGACCTGAACATATGAATTTATATTATTTATAAATCAAAATTACCACAATAAATATTTTTAATGTAACGTGCTAGGCATATACTCAATAAATATCAAGTATATTATTACTCATCTTAGTACAGACACATTCTAAAAAATATGCACAAGAACAATTAACTTTGTCACTAGTTGTAGGTATTTATATAATTTACTGCATTAATGTTGCTAATATGAAAGCTGTTGATTTAATATCTTTGTTTATTAATATTTACAAATATTATTAAAGTACTTAGAATTGTGATCAGTTTATAGTAATGATTACTTAAGTTTCTGTTGAGCAAATATATAATTGCATTTATCAATTAATTTTGTCCTGTGGCAGACAGAATATATTAACTTACAGAGAATCAACCACATTTTTGGGTTTTGTTTTTGTATGTGTTTTTTTAATAAGAAAGATTCGTATTATTTACATATCTCTTAGATGTTCTCCATTTAAAATAATATGTACATAATCTGGAAAGGTTACTTTGAAGTCCAAATGAACAACTAGTTGGCTTCTGAAATTTAAAATTGGCTAAATATTTCTTCATCTTCAAACTGAGATTTGAACTAAATAGTATTTTAGACAGGGGATCACAAGGTATGTTCTTTCGCCCACATATTCAGCATAACTTGAATTGCTAGGTAAATACAAGACTCCTTTCAAACATTCTGAAATAGAATTATAGGAGATACAGTACTGAAACTATTTTTAGCTACTTAACTTTAACATCGACTGAATTTTAAGAGTTGTTGCAATAAAAACTAAAGCAGTCTCAAATTTATATTTTTATTCAATAGCTTGCAATTTGCACTCTAGTTCAAAGGTTTCAGTGAAGAAAAGTTTTCTACCTCAGGTAGCAACTTATGAAATTTAGAGGTAAGTCTTGATTGTTTCAATTTATTGAATCAAAATTATGTTCTAATTTATACCAACTCTAGTCAGTGATAGTCAAAATTACAACAACGGTGGCAAAGAGAGAACTGACAAACATAGGGACAATGTGATGTTGAGCTAAAAAATATTTTCTAGACATTAACTTGAAGACAGCAAGAAAATTTGTACATCTTTGAAGCCTCTGAACTATTTGGGAGAAGATGTCTTAACCTATAAAATTTAGAAGCTTTTAATATATTAGCAACATATTTTTAGTATCTCAGAAACTTTTTATTTATGAATATCTTAAGTTGTTGCTATTACTCTTAGCAATTTATTTTCATACATTTAAGTGCTTCTTTATGTTCTAAGGATTATAAAATTAGATGAATTTTAAATTTTAATCACACAATATATTTATTTTAGGAAAAAAGTGAATGTTCAAGATAATAGTTTTGTGATTCTACATATCATTTGCTTATTTATATCAATTCTCTATTTTTCCAAATTAATTTTAAAAAGTATCGTTCATTCTCCAAGAAGTTATTAATTACTACTCTGTTGCTATCCTTATATTTTAATTGAACTAAATCCAAATTGTCCCTTCTATTTAAATGTGCATTGTTCAACATATGTATTTGCAAAATTGAATTATATTCAAATTAGAAAACAAATTCTCATTCTTAATTTAAATGAGCTATCAACACACAGCTCAGAATAAAGTATAAATATATATATATATATATATATATATATGCAAACACAAATCAGAATTACGTGACTTTTCAGTAGGGGTAATTTCCTAGTATATGCTCTTGCCTCCATTCACCTGTGTAATTTTGTTCATCACAAAGGAGAATAACTTGAAAGAATGACCCCATTAACTGAAATGTCAACCACTCTGAAAGTCGTATGGTTCCCATTTTTGATAGTTAAGAATCTTGACTCATTGCAGCTGTTAGAGGGCTCTAGATTATTTTGTAAATTTAGATTAGAATTTTTATAAATAAAATAAGCGAGAAAATATTCTATGACAACATAACCTTGGAAATAGAATAGAATGGGTCATCAATCTTAAAAAAGTTTTCTTTTTTTTTTTCTCTTCGTTCTTTACCTGAAAACACTACTGGAACCATGCTATTATGTATTGTTAGTTAATAAGATTTGCTTTGCACCATGGAATATGGACAAAAATATACATAAGTCAAATGCAAGACTTTATTCTTCTAAGTTAAAAAAAGAAACATGCAATATAAAAATTGATACATGAATTCCTAGAAGTTTCTGAGGTAAAATCAAATAATCAAACATTTGTATTTATTCAGCAAAATTCATAATGAATTAAACTGTGTGGAATTAATATAAGCTAAAAATAACACCCTTTTCCATCAGTTTAACTTACGTTTTATCAACAAAGCAGTCTGTCACAATCTTCCCAAATTATTTTAGATGTTTTGGATTTAGAGAGGATTCTAATGCTATGTATAATGGATCATGATGATATTCCAGCATGTTCTAAGTATTGATTAGCCCTGAATTATGAATTTGCCTCCAGTGAGTAAATCGTATTTTGGTGAGGAGTTTAGATGTTCTTTAGAACTCTGTAAATAGTTGCATGAATTGGATTGAAGTTATGCAAGGTATTATTTTTATAAAATGTCTCCTATACAGTATTATAAGTTGTAACTCAGTCCTAGGATTTGACTATTTTCTTTTAAAGTAAAAAGTTATTTTTAACATAAGAAACATTTGATTTACCCTTGTATCTCTAGTGGTTCTAGCAGAGAGTAGTACAGAGTGAAAAGAAGCCTGAAAAGTTCTAGTAAGTTAGACATGTTTTTATTGATTATAAGGCTGCTTAAAGTAGTAAAGGATAGATAAAAGCCAGAAAGTTGGAGTTAGTTTGAAATTATCTCTCTAAGGACAGAGATCCTTTTGAGAAAGCTGTAGAAAAATTATAAGCTGCATTTCAATAGTTTTCAAACTAAAAATGGTGTGTGCAATAGCAATACATATGTATATATATATGCTTACTCTAAAATAAAATATAATTGTAGTGTTATTTGTATGCTTTTATAAAAATGTTTAATAGATTTCAAAGGAAAATTGCAAGAAATTACTTACGTTTACCATAGTAGCAGAGCCAATATATTTTAAATTCAGTGAACTGAAATGTGCTTTGCTGTGATGATGTGAATATTATGGTCACAAGCTACATGTTCGAGAGATCATTTGAAATGTGGCTGCCACACTTGAGGAAGTGAGTTTTTAATTTAATTTAATTTCAGTTAATTTAAAGTTCAAGATAAGTAGGCAAATGTGGCTACTGGCTATCCTATTTGACAATGTAGATATATAATTAAAATATATTAAACATGTTAACTTTACCTAAAACATTGAAGTTGTAATTTATTTTAAAATAATAGTATTTCAAATTAATTTTCTTTTCCTTTTTCTATTTATAAAGAAGGTTTCATATAGGAATGAAACAAGCATAGGCATACAGGGAGAAAGAGAGAGGAAAAGAAGCATTTATTTATTTAGTTTTTCATCTTGGTGGAACCCCAGCATACAAACCCCAGAGCTTTTTAGATTGTTTCAATCTCATAAAATGATTAAATGTGAAATATATACTTTAAATATAAACCAATGAATTCTAACATGCATTCTTTATAATATGTTAACATAATGATGGAAGTCCTCTGGTTGTTTTCCACAGGTTTTGTTTTTTTTTGTTTTTTTTAACCTATTTAGTTCTCTCTTCCTTCTGTACTGTCAAAATTAAAGCTCTTGCATTTGGAGAATGCATAAATCTCAAAAAAATTAAAGTGGAGGTCAGATAATTATTTTACCTAATATTTTGTTTTGACAAAAATGTGAGGACCCAGGTATTCTCAGACAAAGCTTGGGGTAGTAAGTCATCACGGACACTTTTGGGGGAAATTTGGCAGAATCTACTGAATTGAAAATATGCTGGAAAATATTTTGTACATGTACACAATTAATAAGAGTGTATTTATATTGCAAAAATTGGAATAAGCCAAAATATACATCCTAAAGAAACAAGCTAAATAAAATATACTAAATTTTCTATTAGAATACTATGCATTCACTGACAAAAAAAAATGGTATTTATTAACTGTCATGGAAAGTTGCATAAGACAGACCATGTAGGCGAAAGCACTGCAGAAATTGAAAATGTGTAAATGACTTATGTAAAAACTAAAATAATCATAAAAATAATGGATTTGTTTCTGTGATTGTATTTGCTATATGTAGAATAATTTCTGAAATCAAATTGATTAGCATTATCTTTATATAAGGAGTGAAATAAGATAGAGAACAGTAATTAATAGGAAATGTATAAGTAGATTGAATTTTATATAAGGAAAATATATTCATAATATCACCTATATAATGGTAAAAATACTAAAAATATCCAAAGTCCATGCCATGGTGTGATAGAGATGCAAATAACTAATGATATCATTTGAAGTGACCAGTGTTATTATCTATTTTTTATGAGACCATATCTGTTATCTTTAATAGTTTACAAATTCAATTTCTTGCTGAACTTGAGATAATTCCCATTTTAATGCTATAGTGCATCAACATATGATTATATTAATATTCAGAATTTTAGACTAAGAAATTCCATTTTTGCTCTAAAATAGATTAGTGTCTTATAATTGACTCTCGGTTTGTTCCAATTCCTCTCTAAAGAAGAAAGATATGAATTCAGTTTCCACTGCCTGGATTATGTTTTATCTTTGTACAATTTTAGTGAATCTCATTCCAAGGAATTTTATATTTTAAAGAAAATTTAATTGAGTTCTCTATTTTTAAATTGCTGGTTTAAAGAAATCTGAGTAATACAAGATTACCCTTGACAAATTTCATCTGTTACATTAGTATGCACTCTATCTTTCTCAAACACATAGGCTAAATTCATTATCCTACCAATCAGGTATAATAAAACAACAAAATTTTATACTACTCAGGGTTAACAGCATCATTTGAGTATTGAAATTAATCTTAACATTGAAGGAATAAACTTAGATTATGCCTTCTATGTGTCAGCTTTGCTAGGCTATAGAACCAGTTAAACAAGCGCCAATCTGTTTCTGAGATTTTTTTTTTGTAGATGTCACTGCAATCCACAGTCAATACATTTATGAAAAGTGGACCATCCTTGATACTCTGCAAGAATTCTAAGTTGTAGCAAAGTCTGTAGAGAAAAATTGAAGATTTCCAAAGAAGACATCCCACAAATGAACGGCAGAACAACTCCTCCTTGACAAGTTTCCAAGCTATACTTCCTTATTATGTAGGAGCGAATTTGGATTTGGATAATGACAGAGTGGATGAAATTTGAGGCACAAGATACACAAAAAAACGAACAAACAGAAAAACACAAAAAGATTGCCCTGAACAGAATGTCAGCAGGAATATGGACATTGAAAGTACTTTTGGTGACCTCTCAAAAGAAAGTAGGAAAGTTTCTATTGCTTTAGAGAATACATAGGTTGTTAAGAAAAGAAATGTGCATAGAAATGTGAACACTGAAGGGTTCAAAGAGCAGGTTAAGAATCAGGTTAACGGAATTGGAAGAAAGGTGATCAATGTCTTATTAGCGGCAGAAAACTTGACTAAATTGTGCGCTGGAGTTGAGTGGAAAAAAGAATATGCAGCTAATGAATATTTAGCTGAGAAGATTTGCAAGCAAAGAGCTCCTAGTGGAATCTGATTTCTTTCTTTCTCCCAGTGGATAGCCAAAACTTTATTTTTTGATTTTTTAATTTATTTATTAGTTTTATTGTTTTTTTCACTTACATGACTATCATTTAAGTTACTGAGAAAACACCTCAGTCTGTGCTTAGTTACACACCACATGCACCACTGTAGTTTTAGTGTCCTTTACCTTGTTCCTTCTTTTCTTTCCTCTCTCTCTTATCCCCCTGGTACCTATATTCTTTCATCTTGTGTGTTTTGTTGATATTTGTCAGTTAGTTTTGTTTCTTTATATTTGATTTCGTTTTGCTATTTGTAGTAAAATTCAAGAGGAAAAGAGTAAATTTAAGCAATAGTTGTGTAACAATAAAGATAATTGTTCCTCCGATTCCTGAGAGAGATCAGCTAAAATTCTTGGAGTTGGCTGAGTGATAAGGGTTACAGGAGTGAATATTGTTCTAATGAGGTGATGTTTGGTAGGTCTGCTAGAGAGTTACCAGTTGGGGACTGATTGCCAGAAAAAGCAAGCCTTGATTTGAAGCATAGTACCTTTCTACTTCACCTTCAAACATTAAGAAGAGCATGGGAGCTGTATAGTAAGTTAATCATCAATGGCTCAACCATACCTACATAATCAATTTTTTAAAAAGAGGAATTGAGGACCTTCTGAGTTAACAAACACAACCAATGTAAGCAGGGTGCCACACCCCAACCACATAAACAGATGTTTCTACACTAGGGACACTTCTAGATTAAGCCCTATTAATCACTTCATCTCAATAAACTGTAGTAATTATAGTAGCATATTCTTGAGTTTTAGGGTTCTAACAAATTATCAAATTTCAGGTGGTAGGTCATGGGTAAGAAAGAAGTAACTAACTATGGTTAGCTAATAGGAGAATTGAATTGAACAGTAGAGAACTCAGTTGGTATAAGAGAGTTAGCATAAGGGGGGCAAACACACACAGACTGTTAAGCAAAAAGCAACTATGACTTGATGAACTGGCAAATTCTCAGTCTATTTAGATTGTAAAAAGTAAGTAAAAATGAGATTAAAGTAAAATATTTAAATATAATTAGTTGATCTAAAAAATGAGAATAGATGGAACGCACCACGACATAATATAGGTGATATAAAACAACTCATACCCAAATACATATTCAGTGAAAGAAAACAAAGATCTTACTCTAAGATCGAAGAAAAGGTAAGGTGGTCAATTCTCACCACTATTATTCTTAGAAGTTTTAACCAGCTCAATTGGATAAGAAAGGGATAGATGACGCATCCAAATTAAAAAGGAAGAAGTGAAGCTCACTATTTGTAGATGACATTTTATATATGTATATATGTATATACATACACACATGTATGTATATACATATGTATAGAGACAGAGAGACAAAATTACACACAAATCTGTTGCATTTCTATATGAAAATAATGAGCTAGCAGAAAGATAATTCAGAAAACATTCTGTTTTATAATTATATGAAAAAGAATAAAATACTTGGAAATAAATTTAACCAAAGAAGTGAAAAAACTGTACATTTAAAAATTATATGACATTATTAAAATAAATAAAATAAGGAACAAAGAAATGAAAGTCTTCCTATGCTCATGAATTGGAGAAACTAATATTGTTCAAATTAACTATATCACCTAAACAATATACAGAATCAATACAATCTTCATCAAAAGCAAAACAGCATTATTCACAGAAACAGAACAAAAACAAAAAATTTTTTGGAACCATAATAGAGCTCAGATAGAGAAAATAATACAGAGAAAAAAAGAACAAAAATGGAGGTGCACACTTTCTGAATTCTAACCTATGACGAAGTAACAGTAAAATTAGAAAATTATTAAATTATAAACAGATACACAGATCTATGGAGCAGAATTATGAGATACCATGTATATTAAAAACTAATTTATGACAAAGGAGCCCAAAGCACACAATAGACAAAGGACAATAAATAACATTGAGAAAACAAATAGCAAATGGTAATTGAGAAAACAGGACAGTTACAAGTAAAAGAATGAAACTAAACCACTCTAACAAGAAAAAGAAATTCAGAGTGGAATAATTGGATGTAAGTCCTGAAACTATAACATACATAGAACAATTCATAGGCACTGTTTCTTGACCCTAACTTTAGAGATGTCTTTGAGAACTGGATATTGAATGTCAAGTGAAAAAAAAAAAAATGGGAATGCATCAAAGTAGAAAGTTTATGTACAGTGACAGATAAGGAAAATATATACTAGTGAATGGGTAAAGTTACTTTCATTGCATACATCTAACAAAGGATTGATTTCCAAAATATGCAATGAACTCATAAAACTCAACAACACAACATAAAACCAAACAAGCCAATAACAAAATGGGTAAATATTTGAATAACCACTTCTCCAAATTAGCGATATGCATGCTCAACAGGCACATAAAAATACATTAATCATCTCTCTTATTATTACAGATACATAGAACAAACAAGGAGATATCACTTCACACCTATTAGAATGCCTGTTATCAAAAATACTAGAAGCATAAAATGTTGGGAAGAATGTAGTGAGATGGGAACACTTATACACTGTTGGTGAGAGTATAATTTGGTTAAGTCACCATGGAAAGCAGTATAAAGAATTCTTAAATAAATAAAAACATAAATTTCATATCCTAATAATGAGCACATAAATGAAAACCAGAAAAAAACACTAATTCCAAGAGATATGTGTCTATTGTAGCATTATTCACAATAGCAAAAACTGGAAGCAATATAAATGCTCATGTTCACATCAGTTGATAAAGAAGACAGAGTACATATGCACAATGGAATACTACTCAAATTATGTATTTAAAAAAGAGATGAAATCCTTCCTTTGCAATAAGATGGTCTAGAGGGAAGTATGCTTAGCAAAATAAGTCACATAAAGAAAGATTTCACTAATATTTAAAGAATTTAAAGAAACCCCAAAAATGAATGAACCAAATAAAGCTAGACAGTGTATAAGGCAAAATTAGTTATCAAAAGGGAATATGGTGGACCAGTCAAACAGACCAATTGTGAGGTGTAGGAAAGAATGTTAGCGATGAACTTAATATATTATATAGATAGATAGATATTGATTTAAAATGATGCACATCTTAAGCTTATTAATGTAATAAATGAAAAATTCAACAGCACTTAAAAATAAAGTAAAAATGGTGTTTTGAATATTTGCTGGAAGTTAGTGTGGAATGAAAAAGACTTGTCTATGAAACAGACAAGAATTCTGAATGAGGGAAGACAGATTGTAGTGGGATATATGGTGGCTCTGCAAAAGATATTTACCTACCCTTTCTAGAATCTGTGTTTTTTACCTTATCTGGAGAAAGGTATTAGAAAATGTGAAAAACTTAAGGGTCTTGAGAAAAATAACTTATCCTGTATTTGTGTCATTGGTCCCAATCAACAAATAAATCAATCTTTATAATAATAAAGAAAAGCATAGGAAAATAAACACAGAGGAGAAGGTCATATAACTATGGTGGTAAAGATTAGAGTGACAAGTCAAGGAACAACTGGACTTACCAGAAGTTAGAAAAGGCAAGAAGCAGATTCTCCCCCAAGGCAATCAAAGAAAACATAGACCTGCTTGGAGTTGATTTCAGACATCACCTCCAGAACTATGAAAGAATAGTTTCTGTTGTTTTGAAGTCAGTTAATTTGTGTGCTTTATTATAGCAGTCGTAGATAACTAATACTTCAATGAAACACAATTTTGTCTACAGATAAAATTACCACTTGTAGGTACAGAAAATTAAAATAATTAAAACGTGTATTTTCCTTTTTATTTATTGTTGCCATTTGTACTCCACTTGCAGCTTTCAAGATGATAATAGAGGGTAGAAAATAGTATGTAACTGTAGTGCTTCTTATGTATATACATATGTATTCCCTTCTAAATTAAGAACAATAGAAATTATGACATTATATAGAATGTAAATGATATTTTCATGATTAATCTAAAATTTAAAATTTCTTCTACTACCAAAATTAACTTCCCTACTCTTTAAGGGATCAAAAGATACTCCTTTCTTTTTAACTTATAATTTTAATTTTTTCAGCATTTTTGGAAAGACAATCTTAATACTATGATTGCTTGCAAAATGATTAGAGACTATTGCTTAATATCAAGATAATAGCACAAACAGCAGTAAAATATGTAAATAATTTAAATTTTATAAGGTCAAAATAGTAGTACTCAAATCTGCATAAGCTAGTCGAGAGAATAATGATATAAATGTCATTTTCAAACTGCTCATATGCTTTGAGGATATCATATATTTCATTTACGGGATCATCCTTCACTTTTTCCAAGAAAATTACTGATACTGCAAGAGTTTTACTAAATATGTAATTTACTGGATGTGTAATTTTCCTCAGATATGTTGCTATAAAAATAAATATTAGCTAGGGTTTACTGTTATGTTTATATGTCATAGTTTTGCATGTAATAGTATATGTTAAAACTATTGATCCTTTCTTCTAATATATTTGCCATTTGTGTATATATAAAATATGTATTTTTTCATTCCTGTGGTTTACAAGATCAGTACTCAAGAGGATATTAATTTCTCATGAGCAATTTGTTTGCATTTTAGAAGACAATTGCATCAGTAAATAAAATCATAGCTTTGTTATTTTAAGAGATAAAGTTGCTGTGATTAATACACAGAATTCAGGGTTTTTCAACAACTAATTCACAGAATCCTAGGATTTTCAAAGACGTTTCCAGGTGTTCTGAGGGTGATGATATCTGGCTGAATAGAAATGATTTGAACTTTGTGTGATTTACAAAGAGAGTTCAGAGTAGTACACAGCACCTTTAGCAATTCCATTAGCAGTCTTTCAGCTACACATAGCAGTGTACAGTAGGACATTAAATTCATTTGATTGAGAGTTTTGAGTATGTTTTCAGATTTGACATTGGATTGGGGGCATTTATAACATTTAAAGAACTTTGAAAATCTGTAAGTGTTGAACAGAGAAAGAGGACTGATGATGATGATGACGATGATGATGATGATGATGATGGCAATCTCTTAGTACTGAATTACCTCACCAAAACTTCTCATAAGCATGATCTATTAAAGTAAAGGAGAAAACAGCTCCCACTAATATAACAGAAAATCAGAGAAAATGTTTCATTATCAATCATAATTTTATATACCTTAAATTTAGAGTCCTCCTGCTGCTTTGCTATTATTATTATTATTATTATTATTATTATTATTAAAATTAACATTATAAAATGTATGTAGTGTAGATTGGAATAACTATGAAGTTTTCATTTTTGTGATTTTTAAATTATATGCACTCTGAATGTTTTAAATTTTATTAACATTTATGTTTACAAATATGTTAGTGATTCTAATATAAGATTTTCTGAAGTATGAGATGGAAGAGGATGACTATAGGTTTAGGTCTATAAATAATTCTAATGAGTTTAGTATAAATAACCTGCAATTATCAAAGCCATTTTAAAATAATTGAAACAGAATAACAAAAAATAGCTTCAGCAACTGCAAAAAGCTAAATCTATCTTTATTATGGAAACTATCAGTTATTTTTATACCAGTTTATATAATCCAAGCTATCTAATCCTATTGTACATAACTACGCAAAAAGCTTTCTAGGGTGTATCCTGGTGGCCTAGTGTTCTAGTACACCTGGGAGCAGTCCCATATGCATCCAAGGTCCCAGGTTCAAGACCAGGAGAAAAACCAATGTGAGCAACTAAACAAATAAATAAAGTGAAACAAAAACTTTCTAAGTAAAACAAAATTCAGAAGATGCAAATGAACTCAGTGCCCCACCCAATGGTCACCAGGTAAAGAGTGTGACCAGCATACCCTAGCCATACAAAGCTGACCAATATGCTCCAACGAGTGCAAAGGACCCACCCACCTGCTCCACAGTGAAGAGGGGGAGCAGTGACTTAACCCACCTACCAGATACAGACCAGTAATTAAATGCACATGGGATGGTTAGTCATGTCACAGCTAAATCACTAAAATCATAACATAAGTGGCTCAACTAGAGGAAGAAGGAAGAAGCAGGAGCTTCTATAGAATAGAAAGATAATGAATGGAACAACGCAACATAAAGAATTCAGAGGTATAGTTAAGAAATAGAACTGAATGATCTGTTAGATATGCAAGTGAGTACCCAAAGATAAAGACAAGCCTTCAGAAAAGAAAGAATAGATTATAAAGACTACATCACAAAAGCAATTAAGGTTATGAAGGAAGCCTAAAGAAAACTGCTAGATATTAAAATGCAGTTAATTAATTAATTGAAGATAAAAATGGAAAATTCCATAAACAGACATATTGCCATGGAGGAACAAATATCAGAAATTGAAAATAAAGACAGAAGTGATTCTCATAGAAGAATCAAGATTGAGTAAAAACGTAGAAATCCTGTGAGAGATATCAGCTATTACAAGAAGAAAAAACATAAGAATAATGAATATCCCTGAAGATTGGGGGAGAATTAAAGAGCAGAAAACTTATTAAAGAAGTAATTGCAGAGAATTAACTATGTCTGGAACAGAAATTAATAAAGAAAGTCCAAGAAGTCAATATAATACAAAAATTCCTAAATGCAAAGAGACCTCCACCAAGACACATCATAATAAAACTATAAAAATATCAATGATATAGAAAAGACTATAGGCAGCGAGAAAAAGATAAACATAACATGTGAAAATAAACCCATTAAGCTTATTAGTCAGTAGAAAACTTACAGACCAGAAGAGTGGAGTGAGACATTCAAAACATTAAAAGATGAAAAATATCGATTAGAAATACTCTACCCTTCAAAACTATATTAAATATGATAAAAGAAAGGAAGATCTTCAAAAATAATTAAAGCTAATAAAATTTGCATCAAAAAATGCCTTTTAGAAATGTTGAAAGAAGTTCCACAACAGTGGAAACGAAACAAAGAACCACCAAAGCCGAGAATAGTGACAAACAGTAAAATGGAAACATAAGCAAAAACAACATCATTAAAAGAGAACAAAAAAAACACTGAAAGTGAAATTTAAAACACGGAAGATATGACAGCATATCAGAAAATGCTGTAGTAGAGGTGATAAGTAAAATAAAAACACAAGGTAGTCACCAAAGCTAATCTTGTAGAAAAAAATATCAATATCGAAAAGCATCCAATGGAAAAGACAAGCAGAAACAAATGGGAAAAAACCAACAGATATATTAAGCAAACAGAAAATAAAGACTCAAATGACAGCACTTAATACCTACACATTAACAACTACCCTAAATGTGAAAATGTGGCTGAATGAATACCATCCAGAGTGACAGGATGATTATTTTTAAATCCCATTGATATTATGTCTACAAAAAACTCACATTGATCCAAAGACAAACATAGGCTGAAAGTTAAGTGTTAAGGCAAGATTTATCAAAACAATGGATATGTGAGAAAATCAGGAACAGCAATACTGATTTCAGACACGATAGACTTCGACCCACAAAAATGGTAACACAAGACAAAGATGGACAATATGTCATTGTCAATAGATTAATTCATGAAAAAGAAAAAAATTTCATTAATATATTTCCATGCAAAGCAGAAGAAATGAATATATAAAAAAAAATTTACAGACCTAAAGGGACAAATTGACAGCAGCACAATAATAGTCAAGAATTTCAACACCCCATTGGGATCAATATAGATCTTCAGATAGAAAATAAATGAAGAGTAAGAACAAAATGAGGTAATTGATAATATGGATGAAAAATGCATATACAGTGTACTACCTCAATAAAAATTATTTTATGGTCTTCTCAAGTACACATGGAACATTCCCCAGGAGAGATCATATACTGTAATATAAAATAAGTCAGGAAATTTAGCAAGATAGAAATTATGGAAATCTTGACAATAAGACTATGAAACTAGAATTAAACCAAAAAAGAGAAGTAAGAAGCAATGAAGTGATGCAAATATTAAGCATCTTGTCTCTGAATAATTTCTGTATCAATGAGAAAATTAAAGATGAAATTAAAAGTACTCTGGAAGCAAACGGAATTGAAGAAACAAACTCCCAGAACATTTAGAATATGACAAAAGAAGTTGTAATAAAAACATTCCAGGAATATAATAACACATCAAAAGCTAAGAAACATCAAAATATTTATCTTAACACACCCATTAAAGAGGTAGGAAATATAGAGCACATCAATCACAAGAGCGGACATTGAAGCATTAATCGATTCTACAAAAAATAAGTATTCAGGACTGGATGACTTCATTAGCTGATTCTGCCAAGCATTCAAAGACAATCTCGTGTTCATAGTCTTTAAAATCATCCAAATTAAAGTAGAGGAAAAGCTCCCAAATATATTCTATGAGGCTACTATTTATTGATTGCAAAATCAGGCAAAGACAGAAGCAAAAACAGAAATTACAGACCAATGTCACTAGGTGATATAGATGCAAACATATACAACAAAATCTTGGCAAACCAAATTCAAACAAAAATTAAAACTATACATCATTGTCAAGTGGGATATAGTACAGGCATGTAAGTATGGCTCAACAAATACAAATCAATTAGTGTAATATACCACATCAAAAAGGAAAAATAATATATATATATATATTGATTAATACCAAGAAAGCACTCAGCAAGATTAAACACCTATTCAGGATAATCATAAAACAAAAGGCACATACCTCAAAATAATAAAATTCATATGTGACATAATTGTAACAAAAAATTAAAGTTTTTCCTCTAATGATTTGTAACAAGATTAGAAAGCCTGCTTTCACCAATACTATTCAATATATTTCTGGACTTCCTGAACAGATCAGTAAGGCAAGAAAAATGAATTATATGAGTTCAAAAAAGAAAAAAAGGAAATGAAACCATTGTTATTTTCAATGACACATTATGTCTAATAAACCCTAAAGAGCCAATCCCAAAATGGAAACAGTAAATAAATACAACATAGTGGCAGAATATAAAATCAAAAGATCAACAGAATTTTACCCGTAATAAGTGAAATTGAAGAACAGTATATTAAGAAAGAAATCCTATTCACAATAACACCCCAAAAGTTAATGTAACTAAGACTAAATTTAATAAAATTGGACATAGAACTATACATTGGAAATTAAAAGATGTTGATAATAGAAATAGACAATGACACAAAGAATTATCCTTGCTTATAGATCAAAAAAATTGTCATAGCTAAAATTACCATCTCTCCCAAAGTAGCGTACTGATTTAATGCAACTCCCATCAAAATTCTAGGGACTTTTTCAGGGAAACTAAATGCATAATACTAAAGTTTGTATGGACATACAAGGACCTCCACTAGTCAAAGCTAAAATCAAGGGAAAAAAGAAAAATGGAGAAATCACTTTTTCTGACAAAACAGTATAATATTGAAAAACAAATGCCTCAGTTGGAATAAAACTGGGAGTTCAGAAATAAAATTACAACTAATAGGAGCTAATTTATTCTAAAGAAATCAAGAGGATTAATGGAGAAAGGAAAGCTTGTGCAACAAATGGTACTTGGAAAATTTCATGGTCGCCTGGAACTCATTAGCACCATAGACAAACATTAAATAAAGAGGGATGAAATATATGAATAATAGACTCAAAACCATAAAATAGATAGAGGAAAATATAGGAAAAACTCTCCATGATGTCAACCTCAGAGATGTCTAAACCAAAAGAAATTGGACTACATCAAGCAAAATGTTTCTCTAAGAAAGAGAAACTGTCACTAAAACAAAAAGGCAACCCACACAATGGGAGAAAATATTTGCACAGCATACGCGAGACAAGATTTTAGTTTCTGTAATATGTAAGACGTTCTTACAGCTCTACCACAAAAAAGAAAATGATAAACTCAAAAAAATGGGTAGAATAACTGAATAACCACCTATCTAAAGAAGGCACACAGATGGCCTACAGATACTTGAAAAAATGGTCTACGTCACTCATCATCAGAGAAATGTAAATAAAAATCACAATGGAATATGACCTCACACCAGTGAGGGAAGTCTATATCAAAAAATCTGGAAAGCAATGTTGTAGCTTCTGTGGAGTAAAATGAGTCCTTCTCACCATTGTTAAGAATGTATATTAGCTCAACCTCTTTAGAAAACAATATGGCAACTCCTAAAAAATAAAGATGAATCTACTGTTGGATTCAGCAATTCCACTTCTAGGCCTATACCCAATGACTACAAAAACAGTTATTGGGAAATTTATGTGTACCCCAATATTCATAGGAGCACAATTTCCAATAACCCTGTTATGGAAACATTATGAATTCCCATCAACAGATGACTGGATAAAGACGTGGTATATAAACTCAGTGGAAGAATTCTATACTGAAAAGAGATGAAAGTATGCCCTTTCGAAAACCTGCGTGGAACTAGAGATTATTGTGTTAATTAAAATAAGTCAGAAAGAAAGAAAATCAGGATGGCTTTCACTCACGTAAAATAAAAGAAAAAAATGAACAGCAAATGAACAGACTGTGACAGTAGGAGTGGGGAATGAAGGAGTTAAAAAGTTTGTGGTAAAAGGCACTGGAAGTCTAGTAGTTGTAGTAGGAAATGCACACAGACTGAGGAAAAGATCAATATCCAGGAAAGCATAAAGCAATTTAGACAAAAAAAATAATATGACAACTTAAAAAAGAAGACACAATCATACACTACATTCACCTGATAAAGGTTTTAGCATTTTAAACTCTTAAAGCAAAACAAAAACTCAATAAAGTTTTGTTAAAAAATAGCTACCATCTATAAAAGAACCAATTTATTTGTAGTATGAATCATTGCACACAAAAGCAGAAATCACATGTTTAGTGAGAACATACTTATTCATAATATAAAATGATAGTGGTAAAATGCTAAGTTAAGAGGCAGCTAAAGTAAGGACTCTATAAGCATTAGAAGTTGAAATCTCGAATAGATAATACTTTTAAAAAGAGTTGGAGAGCAATAAATGGAAAAACAAACCCTTTCAGACTGATGAGGAAATATATTTCATGATTAATTACTAAGTTGCAATATTTGCAAAAATTGTGAAATTTATGAGCAATGTCTTACATCAAGGACTGATGTGAACAAAGAAAGATGTGATATATTTAATGCTTTGTCTTCATATTTAGGAAATTTTGTCAAGAAGGAACTATTGACCTCTATACTGATAATATCCCCTAAGTGTTTGGGCCATAAAAATTTATCTTGATCTAAAATTAAATGTTGACATTATCATAATACACAGCTTATTCAAAGGTAACTACTTATATCAAAAATATTTGGAGATGAATAAAAGCAAAAATATCTGGATTGTGTTATAAAATGATTGACTTTACTAAAAGCTTTATTCTTAAGATTTTTTAAAAATCTGTAAATAACCTGACAAAAAGCACATTAATTTTTAAAACATGCAAAAATCTGAATTTATCAGCATTCTTAATAAAATACTTGAGCTTGAATTTCAGTAATATATTCAAGAAAATATTCATACAAATTTAGTTGAGTGCTTTAAAAATGATGGTTTTCCATAACCATGTGTTAAGTCTATGCCTGGGGTGCATTTCACATACAGCTTGATTTACTGCCTGAGTTTGAGATGAACAACTAGAATGAAAAAAACGCTTCTTTCTTTCATCCCCTACCTGTTACCTACTTGCCTTTATTCCTATCTGCCTGCCTTCCTTCCTCAAAAAATTAATTAAATAAATAAAATACAATGCATAATTAAAGGCAATGGCTTCCAAAACTTAATCATCAAGTATTGCCTCTTTACTTGGATTGGTTGAACACGTTTCTGCCAAGCTCTTGAGTGACAAAGATTTTTACATTTAAAAAGGAAACTGAATCTTTGTGTAATCATACTGACAACAGAAATCTTTAAGTTCTACCACTTTTGCTTCGGTTTGATAATAAAGAAGTGTATCAGTGGAGATCATTTCAATTCCATGTTAATTAAAGGTGGTATTAATTGTCTGTCGGAAAAAATTATCTTCAAGTAAATGGTATCCAGATTCTTTGTTAATGCTAAAAGTCTCTGAATAGTATTGATTCAACTATACCAAGCAGCAGAATAAAATAAATGGAATCTAATAGAAAAATAGAAACTTGAAACAGATCACTGGAGCAAGAGACAGTACTTTAAAATGCAGTTTATTTATATGGCAAAATAACCTCAGAAAAATGGGTAATTTTAAAAAATCTGAAACCTACAAGAATAAAATTTAAATATAAAATAACTAGAATTATAATCAGTAAGCCCTAACAGTTCACTAGGCAGAGAAGAAAAGAGAATTAATGAAGTAAACGGTAGTAGAGTAGAAAATATCAAAGCAAAACCTGGAGAGAAAAAATATTGAAAATGCAGTCACAAGTCATACAACATATGTGGAAGATATATCTAATATTCCAAAAACTGGATCCCCAGAAATGGAAGAAGATGGAATGAGACAACTAAATCATAGATGAAAAGATCATTAAAAATCATTGAATTCAGGAATATAAAAGACATCATAATAAAAAAGATTTATTCTACACACTCAAGATAGACTTATTTAAAAATGAATCAATGTAATTCTCCAAATTAACTAGATTTGTGAGGTATATTATATTACTATAATAGGTGCCAATAAGCATTTAATAAAATTTACAAACTAGTAATGCATTTTAAATTAATTAGCCAAATAGGAATAGAAGTGAGCTTACTCAACACAATGGAACATATACCAAAAGTTCTATGGGAAACATTCTATTTGATGGTAACACATTGTGAAATTTCATTGTAAAACTACAATAGATAAAATTTCTAACATCATTATATAGTAAGTGTGAATGCAAAAGAATACAGAAAGAAACATTAAGAATTAATATATGTAACTTTTTAAATGTCACTGAATTAAATATTTACATACAAAAATAGATTTTTAGTTACTTTTAACAATTAAGATATCATTTTGAAAATATATTTATCAAAAAAAAAACCTAAAAATTTTGGGCAAGATTTCTACACCTAGAAAATAATGTTAATGAAATAAATTAAGGCAAATTAATTAATGAGGAAGACTATACAATAAATGCATTACTTCTTACATAAAATTATATATTCAATAGAAACTCAATAAAGTTTTCAGCGTTTAAGTTGACTATACAGTTAGAAACAATGACATAAAATAATAAAAAACAGTAAAGATAATCTTGAGGAAAAGAAAAAAATATGAAGGGTATAAATGTCAAGACTTATGATAAAATCTTAAGTATTAAAAACATCATTGCACAGAAAAATATAAACCTATAAACTCACATCATAGTGGCTCACATCAAAGTGGATTCAAAATTAATTAAAAGTTTATATGTATGATAAAGCAATAATACTTTTGTTTTAAAACATAATATGATGTTGGAGTAGACAAAAAAACTTTCTAAACTGGTAGTAGTAATCATAAAGAAATATATTGATATTTGAGTTCCATTTAAAGTAGAAAATTTAATTCTTCAAAATAAGCCATTAAGAGGGGAAAAGGGCAAGTTACAACTTGAGAAAAGATAATTTATATCTGAAAAAGTATTTATATCCAAAATAAATATTAACGAGAAGCAAAAATGGTTCAAATTGTATAAAATAGATAAGGATCGTTTGTTCTATACAAAAGATAAAACTTCAGGGACAAAAATGGCCTTTTAAATATTTTCAACATCAATAGTCATGAGGGATATAAAAATTAAAGTCATAATAAAATGTCACCATGTACCCACAGCAGAAGTGGCAAGTATATATATATATATATATATATATATATATATATATATAATTTTTTTTAAAGAAATGACTTTTAAGAGTTGGTAAGGATGCAAGCAAATGAAAAGTTCGTTCACTACAGTTGGAGTGTAAATTGAAACCTGCTCTTAGAAAACACTTCTGCAATATTTATTAAAAGTGATTTGTAAGTGCTCTCTGATACATTAAATATAAACCTGAGTATTCATGTTATTTATTCACAAAATTTCAGCAGGACAAATTCCACTAACAACAGAATAGTAAACTATGATTATAAACTGTGATATAACAAATTTCACAACTTAATGGTGTGTAGAAGAAGTTAGATACCCACACACAATATAAAATTTGCTTTCATTTGCATAAAGCTCAAACACAAGCAAATTAAGTGTTGAATTCTTTTGGTGAACTCTAATACAGAAAGGATGAAATGGAGACTTCTGAGATGAGCATGATATTCTGTCTTCATCTGGATTATGACTACATGTGTCATAGAACTGTTAATTTATGGTCCCTTCTAGTTGTACTACTCTCCTATGGGTGTATAAAGGAGTAAATTAAAATTTAAGTAAATTACACGAAATATTTTAACCACAAACTATATCATTGTTTTATCTTGACTTATCTTTGGATTTGTCTTTTTGGTTAATTTGCAAGACAAAGTATGTACAGACAATGTTAGTTTATTGATTTTCAGATAAATTCAGAATTAACATAATAGGTTAAAATGGCATTTTACCATGAGCAAAATTTTAAATCTGACTTAAATGAAACAGTGATTATCGTATTTAGATAAAATATAATTATCATTTTCATCAATTTTATATTTTGCTCAGAGATGTTTTAAATATTTTTCAGCTTGTTCTTATTCTAAAGTTGTTCCATTATATTTGATTTTCTCATTGTTTTAGCAGATTCTTTAATTAAAATATCATGGTAGACATTTTCTTATTGACGTATAGAAAGTCTACTTAAAATAAAAATTAATAACTGAACTTAAGCACATTCTCTTATAATATGAAACCATTTTTAATGTTTTGCTGTTGTTGCTGTTTTCTAGATATTCAATTCTATAATCTGGAAGTTGTGATAATTTCCAAATTTATTATCCGAGCTTTCTATTTCCAATGTATTTTTTTATCCTTTTTCTTATTGTATTACCCATTACCCACAATGCTCATAAAATAATACGTATTTTATAGAACTTTGACTAAGAATTCAATGAGATTTGTTCAGATTGAATCTGAAAATAAATTGGAGAATAAGAAGACATCTTTAATGGTCTTGGACAAGGTCTTATTGGCTGAAGAATGAAGGGGGAATTATTACTATTAGTAGTTATTGTAGCATTTTAGATGATTTGACACTGTTTAAAAATTATTATTTGTCTAGAAATGCATGATAAAATTAGGGTGTTCTATATAAGAATCTCCGAGAAGAGCAATGTCAAATTTTTTACGAAAGTTATTCATAAGGACCATCAGAAAATGGAAACCTGGTAGTGGGAATATTCAGATCCTCCCCACAGAGCAAGTAGAAATTCACCTATCCTATGAAAACAAGTACTGAGAAAAAGCAGGTAAAGAGACTAGACCACATCAACATCACAGCAACCACAAAGTGTAAGTGAAAAACTCAGGGTTCAGAGCTACACTACAGATTCAGGCTCAGGATTCAGGTTGTGGTAGAGTGGGTGGAACCACAGGAAGACATGGGCTTCCTGGAGAGTGCTAAAAAGCATCAAAGAGCCCACACAACAGGACTGGGACACAAAGGCAAGTGCCATAGGATATAAAGTAGAATCCATAGAAATATAGACAGAATGCCAAACTGAGCAAAGACACAGAAGAATGTGTGTGAAATGATGGATTCAATCAAGTATCCAGAGAAAATCTGAATGCAGCATATATATAGAAATTACCTGCAGATGAATGTAGGGAAACAGTGATAAACATAATTATGGGAATGAAGAAAACAGTAGAGAAAGTAAAATAGAACAATAAAAATGAGAGAGAAGAAATGAAGTAAGATATCAAAGAAATGGAGATACGACAATGGAACTAAAGAAATCAATAAAAAGACTCAAGAATAAGATGAATGAAGCATCCAATCGAATCAAAGTTAGAAGATAGGGTAAAAGAATTCAATCAAGCAAATCAGTAAAGAGATAAAAGAATATCAAGAATTGAGAACAGCATTGAGACCTTTGGGATAACATCAAAAGGAACAATATTCACATTATAGGGGTTTGAGTAGAAGAGGAAAGACGAAAGGGGACAGAAACTGTTCAAGAAATAGTAAATAAGAACTTCTTAAACTTGAAGAGTGAAGCAAGCATCCAGACCCTGGAAGCTCAAAGAGTTCCTAATAAAAATAATTAAAAAACACAGAACTACACCTAGACATATTGTCATCAAATGTCAAAAAATAAAAGATATAGAAAGAATCTTAAAAGCAGTCAGAAAAAAATCAGTCACATACAAAGGAGTAGTCATAGATTATCAGTAGATTTCTCAGCTGAAACTCTATAGGCCAGAAGGGAATGGCATGATATATTCAAAGTACTGAAAGAAAAGGATTTTAAACCTAGAAAACCATATACTGTGAAAATATCATTCAGAAATAAAGGAAAGATTAAAAAGCTTTTCTTATAAGCAAAAGTTAAAGGAATTGATAATCACAAAACCAGCTCTGTAAAAAATATTAAAAGATGCTCTATAAAGTACATAGAAAGTTCACTTAAAACTATAAGACAGCAATATAAAATGTAGGGAGTGGAAGAGAATAATAATGTGGATGATTAGAATGAGTGTAACACTAATCTGCTTTCAAATAGAAATAGGAAACAGTATTTTTAATGCTAACTTTGGAGTAAACTCAAAATACATCTTCAGGGGAAAAAAAAGAAGAAGAAAAAGGGGAAACCATTAAAACTTAACTACAACTAAACCATTTAAGAAGAAAAGGAGAACAAAGGCATTGTCTAGAACAGCATACAGAAGACAAATTACAAAACAACAATAAGTAGCTACATATCAGTAATCACCCTAAACACTAAAGGACTCAACTCCCCAAATGATGCAGAATGACTAAATGTATTAAAAAGCATAGCCCAACCCTCTGTTGCCTATAGGAAATTTACCTTCTTTCAAAAGATAAGCAAAAGCTCAAAGTCAATGGATGGAAAACATTATTACAGTCAAATGGAAATCACAAAAGTTGAGGAAGAGCCACATCTATATTGGATACAGCAGACATCCATCTAAAAAAAAATGGCAAAAGACAGACAGACATTATATAATGGACTAAAGGGTCAATCAAGCAAGAAGACTAACACTTATTAACATGTATGCACCAAATGATTGACCATGACAATATACTGAGCAAGTATCATTAGATCTGATGAGTGACATTAACAGCATAACAATAATAATGTGAGACTTCAACCTCATTTACAGCAATGGACAAATAATCCAGGCAGAAAATTAGTAGGGAAACACCTGCTTTAAATGACAATATACCGAACACTTCATCCAATGATTACAGATTTCACTTTCTTCTCAAGTGAGCATGGATCATTTTCAGGACAGAAAATATGTTGGAATACAAAACATGTCTCAACAAATTTATTATGGTTTGAAATTATACCAAGCATCTTCTCTGATCACAATAGATTAAAACTAGAAGTGAACTACAAAAAGAAAGAAGAAAGAGGCCCAATCAATTGGCGATTAAGAAATATGGTTCTGAATGACTATTGGGTAAAAGAAGGAATCAAAAAAGGAAATTTAAAAATACTTAGAAACAAATGAGAATGAAGATATGAGCTACCAGAATCTATGGAATTCACCCAAAGCAGTACTAACAGTGAAATTCATTACAATCCAGGCCTACCTCAAAAAAAGAAAAATCACAAATAATCAACCTAATTGTACATTTAAAACAACTGGAGAAAGAATAATTAAAGCCAAAAATCAGCAGAAGAAAGGAAATAATCAAAATGTGAGCAGAGGTAAATGAAACAGAAAACAAAAAGACAATCCAGAAGATCAAGAAAATCATAAGTTGGTTCATTAAAAAAGCAAACAAGATTGACAAACCATTGGCTAGACTCACAAAGGGAAAAAAGAGGAAAAACTCACAACTAGAATCAGTGATGAAAGTAGAGAAGTTGCAACAGATACCATAGAAATACAAAACATCATAATGGACTACTGCAAACATTTCTGTTTCAACAAAGTGGACAACCTTGAGGACATGGGCAGATTATTAGAAAAATACAGTCTACGAAGACTGCACTTGGAAGAATTGGAAAATCTGAATGAAGCAATCAGAAGAAAAGAAATTGAGAGGTAATTAAAAGTCTCCTGAAGAACAAAAGCCCAGAACCAAATGACTTTTCTAATGAGCGTTACCAAACATTCAGAGAAGAATTAATACCTATTTTTCTCCAAATATTCAAAATATTGAAGAATAGGCAACACTCCCAAATATTTTTATGAGGCTAACATTATACTGAGTACCAAAAGTTGTTAGAGATGTCAACAAGAATGAAAATTACAGGCAAATATCTCTAATGAACATAGATACAAAAATTCACAATGAAATATTATGAAATCAAATCCAAAAATGATTCAAAAAGATCATCCATCATGACAACTGGAATGTATACCAGGGATGCAAAAATTATTAGACATATGCAAATCTATTTTTTGCAAAGCACTGTATCAACAAAATCAAGGAGAAAAAAGTACATGATCATATCAATAGGCACATAGAAAACTTTTGACAAGATCCAATAAACCAGACATGTATGAAATTGCAATAGAAGATTCATACCTTAACATGATAAGGACTACATATGACAAACCCACAGTCAATATCATAGTCAATGGTGAAAATTGAAAGCATTTTCTCTAAGGTCAAGAATAGGGAAAGGCAGTTCTCTTTCACCACTGTTATTTAATGTCCTACTGGAACTCTTAGCCACAAGAAAAGGAAGTAAAAGGAATCCAAATTAGAAAGCAGGAAGTAAAAATTATTATTATCATTATTTGCAGATGACTTGATTATATATATTGAAAATCCTAAAAATACCTGTCAAAAACTTCCAGAACTCATCAATGTGTATGGTAAACTGGCAGGCTACAAAATCAATGCGTAGAAATCTGTTGCGTTTTCATATGCAGACAACATTCTAGAGAAAATAAATTCAAAAAGTCACACCATTTAAAATAGAAGTGAAAAGAATCAAATATCTTGGAATATACTAAACAAATGAAGTGAAAGACCTATATAATAAAAATATCATGTCTTCTTAAAAGAAAAAGAGGAGGGTTGAAAGAAATTGAAAGACATCCCCTGATCATTGTGGGAAGTATCAGCATCATTAAAATACTCATCTTACCCAAGCAGTATACAGATTTAATGCAATCCAAATTTAAAATTCTATGGATTTATTTGTAGGAAATAGAACAAGAAATCTTAAAGTTTGTATGGAACAACATCAGACCCCAAATAGCCAAAGCAATTATTAGAAACGATGATTTATATTTCTGAAATATATTTTCAAGAAAATGAATTTCTCTTTAGAAAGTCTGATATCAGGCTTTACTAATTAAAAAACATTTACATTCAATAACACATTTTGTAAAGTAAGTTAAAACAAGTCACATTTCCATTATTATGCATATTGTCATTTTTTAAAGCGTGGTACGATTGCTGAGATTATGGGTCATTAAGGCAAGCCATACTTATTGCAGAAATTTCATAACTGATTACTGATCATTTATATTCATATGATAGTTAAATTTTTGATATTCCCTTTCCCTAACCAAAATATTCTTATGCTTTTGTGAGGTAATCAATGTCAATTTCTCTAAACAATTTCTTTTTTCTTTCATTCTTTAGTTTTTTTGATGAGAATTTATCATTAATTATAAATAGTGTATTTAAATTGACATTTTGAAAACAATGTATACATAATAATATAACATATATCATAGATTATTTATAAGCAGTTCAGTCATTTGACCACAGAACTTTACTTAATGTATTGACTTAGAAGTCAAAATGGTGGATTAGTATGTGCTTGTTTTGATTGTCTTGATGCTCAAATGCTAGAAAGGTCAAATAAATGAAAGAGGATGGATATAAGCAATAAATAATAGAGTGGTAGGGGTTGTGGTGTGCTGAATAATTTGTATAATGTGTCATTCACTGGTCACTGCCAATTGTCACTAAACAAGAATGTGAGAAAACTGTCACATCTTCTTATTTAATGAGATTAATACTATATAAATTCTGTTTACATTGAAAATCTTCCATTATAAGATAAAATGGATAGGCTAAATAAAACATCTCTAAACTACATGCAACCCTAGACTTCAAATTGGCCATCTCTTTTAAAAAAAAAAAATTCAAATATTCACGCCAATTCAATTTGTGAATATTTATAATTTTAAGACTTATAAGACATCCTTGTGAACATTATGCAAACTTATATCTTATCAAATGAGTGGGTAATTTATTCCAAAACACTACCCTTGGATGAGACTAGATGTCATAAAAATATGAACGCAGACCCTAAATATAAGTGCGCAGTGCTTCATTGGCACAGAAGGAAATAAAGATTGTCACCAGTCAATACCAGTGATTAGATAACTTATTCCTACCTCATATGGGATTTTCAAATATTTATTTTTAGTTCCTAAACAGAGTGACACCATCATGGCAAAAGGGTGGAAAAATCGTGGCAGAAGACCATGAAATCTTAAGAAGTTCTCTCTATATGTAAATGTCCTATCAAAAATAATAATTTAGGGATTCCCTCCTCACCTCCTTTTCCATGACACATTTGTATTTTTTGCATGTAAAATATTGTAACAGATATCAAGATTATAATCTCAAGGGGAAATGTTAGTTTATTTTGTGGCTTCCAAGGGGAGAGAACTGTAATCTGAGAATCAGTTAGCCTTTATGGTAGATTGGAATATTCTATAACATGAGTACCAAGTCCTTACCCAGTAAAATGACTGAGACCAGCACCAGTCATACAATGGCACTGCTATTTTATTTAATATTTTCATCCTTTTTTCAGTCTCCAAGTGACTATCAAAATACATTATTTCCAGAAATTGGTTACAAACTGAACTACACAACTCTGCAATTGAATAAATTGTTTTGTTTTTATTTTCAGCATTGTGAGATTTGTTAGAGCCATTTGTGATGTATATGCCATAATTGCTTCATATAAATAAATAGGAAGCTAAAAGTTATGCGCTTTTCTGTGTTCTTGAACACTACCTGGAAAAAAGGGAGAAATAAATATGAGCAATATCATCTTTTAAAAAAGTAAGGCCTGTAGCATCAATTTCAAAAGATCTTACTTTTCATTTATTTCAATCTCCTTAGCTATTCTGACCTATTTAAATGATATATTATTATACTGTATAGAACCCAATTGTATGTTTATCCAGAGGCAAAATATAGGTCAATGTATTGTGTAAACATCTCATTTTGATATTCTATTTTTCACACTGAAAATCTTGAAGCAGCATGGGTCAAAGGTCCTTTTTATTGCAACATAAAATTCGGAATCTTTCTCTGGAGTAGCAGAAAGACAAATAATCTATTAGGGTGTACTACACAATTTTTTTTTTATACACTTGTGTTCTTGTTTTCTATGAATATCATTATTCATATCAGAGTAATAACAAAATGACATCTGTGTGTTTGTTTGTATTCTGTCTAATACAGTTTCTTAGATTGGGAAATATAAAATTATACATAATAGTAGAAAGAGAAAAAGGTCTGGAGTTAATAGTGGTTGTTTTGAATCCCAGGACTTAGAACACTCACTATTAGAGTGACATTGAAAAAAGTTATTTATCCTTTCTGTCTTCCTTTTGATAAATGTGGTTATAAAAGTGAAAATTTATCTGCCATAGGGTTTTTAATAGAATTAAGGCAGGGATACACATGCAGTACTGTGTGATTGTTATTTGCTAACTCCTATCATTGCAGTTAGCATTGAATATAGATCTGAAAATGGGCAACTGTTTTGTGAAACCACATAGTTATAATCCCAATGTGAACCCTCATATTTGAAATTTGTTATTATCTTAAGTAAGTTATTTAATCTGTCTGAACTTCAGTAACTCATTCATAAAATAGCAGTAATAATATTATCTATCTCCTTCTGGTGTCTTGAGGATAAATGAGATGGAACATGCCAAGTGTTTAGATCTGGGTAGCTCATGGCAAGTACACAATAAATATTTGTCAACAAAATAATTATTTATTTTTCTACTAATAGATTTATTTCAATTAATTAAGGTGCACTATTTCATTAAACTCTCTCCTTTCTTTTATTTGCATTGCCAGTTTCAAATAAATATTTTTCATAAAGTATAATTACATTTAAATACCAAGGAATTGCATTTAATTCTCTTAAATCTGTAACTCATTTTCTTTGATGCTGTTAGTTTAAAAAAATACATACAATTTGTCTTTATTTTATACTTCAAGATTAAAAATTGCCACGTGGTAACGATGGCAAGTTAGTTGCTTCCTGTCTGATGTCCTTTCTCAGGGTCATGCTGTATCCTAGAGACACATGAGTTAAACTTACAGAAGACATTGTTCTCAGCAAGGGTTAATAAAACATAAATCAAAAAGCAGAGCTTTTGGTAGTTACTGTTTGTCCAATCAAGCAAGCTATTATTTGAATGGTATGACTTGGTGGAAACGCTCAGAAGTAAACCTCTGCTTTTGTCTAACCCTGATGGACTAATGAACTACCTAATGGCAGAGCAACTCCACTACCTGCACAAAGACACCACAAAGCTCAGATAAGCACACTTGAGAGGTTCTAAGGGCAGTTGTTCTTACTATATAACAAATCTAGTCTTACCTACATATCTGAATATAGAATAAATGTATCTCCAAGTCTATATGAGTTTCCAAATCTCAGCATCTTATTGGTTTTTCATATGCTGTATGAATCTTATACCACTCTTATCTTTCATAAACAGAAATATATAATTCTTGACATTCTTATGCAAATTAAATAACTGCAGTGATGGAATATTTATTTAACTCAAGGTCTTTGACTGTTGTACCAAGTCATGTTCTCCTTTAACATTTGGGGGTGGGAAAATGTTAAGAGAAATATAATATTATGACATAACATTGCTTCAATAAAATGCTTCAAGATATAATAATATAAAATAATTATTACATATAAAAGAATAAGAAGGGAAATAAATTAGCATGGCAGAGATAATTTTGGGAAAATGACAGGGATTTGTAGTATAGTAAAATATTTTATTTTATATTATTTGCTTAAATTTATACATATATAAATATAAGTGGTATTAAATATGGGACTCAGACTTATGCGTATATATTTAAATGAATGGCAAAATCTTTTTGGAAGAGACAAACTTCCAAATCTTAGAAAGTGAATTTTTCTCTCAAATTTAATTAGACACAAAAGGGGAATATCACACACACACACACACACACACACACACACACACGCACGCACTTGTGTGCGTGCGTTCACAAGAAAAAAATAGAAATCTTGCTCTAAAGTGACAGGACAAGATCATACTTGGTAAGGGCAAAGAAAGAGTCCTTCTCTGTTGGTTAATCATTTCAAGGTGATCTAAATTTCCTCCATGCTTCATTAATGCAAAACTACACTATAGCATTTCTTTTCATTTATAATAACAGGCTGAGTTTGGAAATACACATGATTTAAGAAGAGGAGTGAAGAGTTAGGAAAAGAAATTTTTCATTCAGGTCATCAATGCTGCCTATTTAGCTGCAACAAGTCAGTGAAACTGGAGGTTGCAAATGAATGTGGAGAATCACAAGGGTCCCTACTAAATTCAGCTTCTCTTTTTGATTTCAATTTATCACGTGTTAAACAAGCTTGGATTTTGGTCATTTAGGGTTCATGAGTCCAGTCCAAGCTCCTTCCACTCAATGAGTCAATTGGTGATTAGTCTAATTTAAAATCCATAAATGTAACTTGTTTCACAGGCTATGTTGATTGAGTTAAAATTCCCATTTACCTTCAGTCCCACAGTGCTCTGCTTTTTCCAACAGGAGAGGAATTTGACTCATATCCTGGAAATCTCTAGATTATTTTGCCTCTAAGACATATCCGTACATTTGACTTCCTGAATTCATCATTTCACACTGTCTGTCCTTGAAACTGGACTTGAACAGAAATCTCCTGAGTTACCTCAGAGATGCAAAGCTTAATCTAGTTACAGATTATTAATGGAGATAGTAATACATAATGAAATGCCATTAATACACACATGTAATATTATTATTTTTAATTTCAGGCATCACATCTAATTATAAGTAGGTTATTACTGAAATCCATAGCCTGTTGACTATAGGGAAAATGTGCCTACATCTACTACCTGAACTGTCAGAAAGTAGAATGATGTCTATTTCTTATGAGAGCAAGTAGGAAATCTCTGAAGCCTTCATATTGGTATAGATTTATGACTCAATCCATCAAGGAAACTCAGGAAAATCAGCTCTGAGTATTATTATTTCTCTACAACTCTCATTCTTGACTGTGCCTGTAAAAAAATAGTGTCATCTAAGAAAAGCACTTTATTTCAGTCCAGTTGTTAGAGTCCGTTAATATCCTGGATTTGGACTAAAGCGTACAAAAATATGACAGCCATACTTCTAAGGCCTTGACTTCTGAAACTACAAAGGAGTTCAACATTTGGTCAAGCTTTTAGGGGACATGTTCTTATGAATGGCATGAGTTCCCAAACTCTGACTGTGTTTGTTTAGCTAATATGGTGCTCTTGCACCAGAGCAGTCTTGATTCCACTAAATCTGTTGTGTGAGGATAGTTCCGGAAAGTGTTTTGAACCTGGGAAACTACAGTCACAGGTTTTTTGAAGTTAACAGTTATATACTCTTTACAAGGGACTGTAAATGTAGAACACATTGCATATCTTGGTTTCAAAGTATTCACTGCCAGTCATCAGACAAGCGTGAGGAAGTCAGGTAAAATATAATCAAACCTTTTTCAGAAAATGTGGGAGGAGATGAAGGACATTGAAGCATAGATGGGGCCATCTCAGTCTATTTAGCTAAATTAATGCTCTGCAATTGTTTTTCTCCCTAGAGGCTAAAAACAAACAAACAAAAAACAGCAGAAACAATTTCAATATTTTAAAACTAAGCTTTTCTGTTGTGGCTTTAAAACCTTTCACAAAGAGATACACACAGTATTACAACAGTGCCTAATAAAAACTCTGCTTAGTATCACCAACAGCTCCATATAGACCCTTTTGAATAAATTCTATTTCAAAAGTAAAATATTTGCTTTAAGATAAGTTGGCATAAATATTTTTACCTGAGAAGCATTTTAATTTACTCATTATTTCAAAAAGAGTGATTTTTGTCAGGTTTTTCTGAAGATTTTCATTTTTATTTTATATCAATGCTGTGAAAGTTCTCAAAATTAAAGTTAATTTTATTAGTTATTTAGAATATAATATATAATTTCTAAGCTGCATGATGCATGTGTATGTATATATAAAACAACCAAAACATGATTTCAGAAACAAATGTTAAAATTAACTGTATGTCCAATTGAGGCAATCTTCTAAAGTGTACACATTATGGGAAGGGAAGATTCATAGATGTTTCTAGTAGAGTAAATAATTCAAAATTACTTTTATTTAAGTAACATTGCATCATGATATTATAAGATATGTGTTAATGTAAAGTAATATCTGTATGAAATTCGTTCATTTTAGTTCTTTTTCATTATATATTTTCAATGCTTGTGCTTTCAATATCTCTCAGTGCTATAAATAATCATTTACAAATTGATTTTTTTCAGAAATAGCCTGTTCACTTTCAAACAAAATTAAGTTGTCATTTAAAATTCAATTTTGTTCTATAAATGAACTTTCCCTTATAAAGTACACAATTCAATGTTTTATATATATATATATCTTTTAGTTTTATTTTGTTTATATTCGTGGGTTATGTAGACATCACTATCGCCTTCTAGAACATTTTCGTTATCTAAAGAAATCCTGTATCAACTATCAGTTATTTCCTGTGTCTTCCTTCCTCCAGTTCCTGGGTACTAATATACTTTTTTATTTAAAGACAAGCATATTCCAAGTATCTAATGTTATGAGAATCAATAGCATGGATAGGGAGCCTGAGCTTCTGTTGGATTCCTATTATACTAACACCACACATTTTCATATAATTTTTAATTATTTGAATCTAAGTGTGCTTAAATATAATATAACCCCCAACCCCAAATAAGAAAGCAGAGTTTCCTTAGGGTTCCAAGTCTTGCTTTCAGGTTTATATGTTTGCTGGATATACCAACCAATTGAGAAATATGAAACTCTTTTTGACTTACAATATCTGTATCTGTAGGCTGCAGTTTCACAGATGTCAACTTTTTAACTTTTAACTGATATTTATTTCTATTCTTGTCTTCATGTCTAAATGGAAAAACCATGTTGATTTGCAACTGGCACCATTCCAAACTACTGATAATTGAGTTTAGTTTCCTTTATTAATCCCTTATTCAATTCATTTTTTCCAAGTAACAGTGGTTGAAAGCACAATATAAGGTTTAAATGTGTAGGTTTACTATTTATCAAATATATAATTATATAACATGTGCATGACTAAATTTCTAACAATCCTCCACCAAGGCCAATTGTATATCTACTATCCTTTGCTCCCACCCTTAACCACCCGTCTGTTCTGCCAACCCCAATTCTATTATCAGAGTCCAAAACTAAGTTTTTGTTTTGCTTTGTCTGTTCCTTTTCTTTTTTCTTTATCTTACACATAGAAGTGAAATCATTCAGTGTTTTTCTTTCTCCTTCTGACTTATTTCATAACATAAGCTCTTCTAGTTCTACTCATTTTGTCCCATTTAAACTTTTATCTAAATAGTACACTAGTAGTATATTATGTAGCTGTCTATATCTATGTATAATCTATCTCTACATATATATGCATATACATATATATCTTTAATTAAGTCAACTATGGATGAGCACTTAGGTTTTTTCCATTTCTTGTCTATCATAATAGTGTTGCAGTAAATACAGAGCTGTATCTCTTTTCAATTTAGTGTTTTCACATCTTTCTGATACTTAGAAGTGAAATTTCTAGATCACAAATGATTCCTTATTTGTGCAGAGAGATAGAGAGAGAATATGAAGACTTTCCACCTAAGTCAGCCTACTGGAAGAAAAGAGGAGTAGCAGTCAATCTGAAGTTGGAAGTTGTGACACTATATTAAACTGGACCTTCAATGACTTGAAATAAGATTCTGCTTTGTGACATAAGAACAGCAACTTGCATTAGCTAAGATTGAGCAGAAAATCTATGGACGTTTTATCCAGCTACGAGTGAAAAATTGGTCCAAGTCAGTGAAGTTAAATGGATTTTGATTGCATCCTGCTAGTTGGATTTGTTCACAGCATTCATTGCATAAATAAGCTGCTTTCTTTATTCTCCAGGTGTTTATTCATTTGCTTCTCTTTATACCTGTTTAGCTTCTTTCTCTTTCCAATATTTTTCCTTGACTTCTGTGTTTTTTGCTTCGCACTACATCATTATCTATTTGCAAGTGTCACATTAAACAATTCATTTCTAAATTCAGCATCTGTTACCATTATATTCAGTGACAAAGTTGTAGCATCAAAGAAAAATTACTAGTAAAAAGATTTGAGATTGTTTCCCCTATAGAAAAAGGTAGAAATAACCACAATCCTTTTGGAAATTACCAGAGTATAAGACTCCTTTGAAAGAGACACC